>VDFB02193867.1:755358246-755369580 GCA_007258455.2 Sequoia sempervirens | reverse complement strand
CCATATGCTAACCAACCCAAACACTGTCGAAAGCAAACATGAGTATCCCTCTACAAATGTGTGAGGCCCCATTACGCTCATCACACAAGTAGGCTATCATAGCACATCTCATAGTGCACCTTCATGTGTCTAAGCACGTGGCATCGTGTCCTCGAGCCCAGCTCGCTACCATCAACAACACGGCATCATCACTAGCACTGTGTCGGAACATCAGTGGGGTGTGGCATCGTATCCATTGCATCATGTCGGAACATGTGCAAATATGGTGTATGCAATACATATATGGGCATAACAATATGGGGCTACTCGAGCTTCACCTCTCATACGGACGAGGTTCACTCACTAATGTCAGCTCAATGTCCCTATGGATGGCCAGAAAAATACTAACAACCAATGTTGTTATACTCGAAACTGTGGGGTTTAGGCTAGCACATATGAATCAAGTACCATGATCCATCATAAGGGGAAGTAGTGAGTACGTTTCCTCAGGATCGGTTGAGTTAAGACTACTATGCATCGCAATATGCATACGCTACACACTCTGCCCAAGGAAATTTGTGGCTGCTACTACCCCTTCACAGATTGAGGGACTAGAGAACCAAAAGAAAAGAATCCATGAAACTAGTTTTTGGCTACTCTTATATGTATAGATTTTCAACCACACGTGGGTTGGCCCTCAATTAGGTAACAAACATACAAGCACACATAATGGTATGGTTAATTCCACACCAACAAATACAATATAGTCTCCATAGATGGGTACATAGTATCACCATCCCATGGGCACACAAAGCAAGCACGGGTTTAACACAACACATAAACATTGCACAAATACTGGTTTCCACAAAACAAGGAGTACATTCATACCTACTATTATAGAAAACAAATTTTCCTTATTCTCATATGCACATACATGATTGATGCCACATATCAAAAACAACTACTCCCAACATCCTCCATACTTTTCTTCTGAAATTATAAACTCTTTAATCACTTTTACAATTCCTTAAATATCAACATTACCCTCTTCCTCAAGTTCAAAGATCAATTTTATCAACTCCCTTAAAGCTAGAATTAATACCATAAGCCTAAACAATTCTCACTCGCTTCCTCCTAGACAAACATACTCTCTCTTTTTTATCACATAAAAATCTTCTTGATTCACAAGAAAAAATATTTTTATCACCATTTACTACATCATACACTTTACGAGAGATAAACATCAATGTCTTTCAATTATATAATTCATATTTTCTTCCCTCATTCATAATAATACACGCATAAAGAAACTTTTATTTTCATGTCATGAAACAACATTTTACCCAAGTTATATCATTTACAATTGCAGGGGAGAGTGCACTTAACATAGAACACATCATATAATGCAATATTCCTACCACACTTCTAGCACTCTACAAACTTCAATTCAATAAGATTTTTCCCTATATACTGGTGCAAATAATATATTATCAACTTCACCTATGAATTTATACTTATGAAGGCAATTTTGAAAACTCAAATTTATTTCTAAATTTATTATGCGCAACTTCCTTTCATAAAACTTAAAATTAACTAGCATATATAAGCATTCAATAACCAATGTACTCCTAGAGCATTCCCTTAAAACTTATGCATCCAAGAAAAACACGAGATAGAAGAAGTGTTCTTTGCAAGGCACACACTAAAATAAGTTTGTTAAATTAATTTCGAAGATTCACCCTAACAATATTTCATACATGTTACATGATCGAGTCGCTCACTTGCACCAATCGTAAAGGAACCATCATAATTATTTTAACGGATCACTACTTGACAGTATGATTATACTATACTACATTCTTTTTATACTTATATAGTATAATTTAATAAAAATACATGCAATCTCAATCTAGGATAACACTAAAGTCATTCTTTTATCTATTTCTACTTCTAACCTTCATTACTCATAATGAATTTTCAGCATATAGCCTTAAAATCACATAGAATACAATCAATGCTCACATACATCAAAAGAGGTAGAATGGGGAAAAAAAAGAATTCACATAATATAAAGTCAACAAACATACACGCAAAGAGAAGATGCACGAAGATAAGACAATATAACTAACTTCAAAGTCACCTTAACCTCACTCAAACTCAAAGTTAAGAGACACACAAGAGAATGCTGAACATCACTCTCACCCTCAACAAGCTAAGACACAACATGCTCATCTACACCCGAATGACACAAAGGTAGAAGTATATCCATATTGACACAACGACTCACCACAACTAAACATGGTAGCAACATTACCCAAAGATCCCAGTGCTGCAACCTTGGCTCTGATACCAAGTTGTAACGCCCTCCGTGCAAACCCTAGAGAACACACACAAAGCAAATATTTTTTTAAACAATACACTACTACTTATAGCTATATGCAATGATCATACAAGCTACAAGAAATGATAGAAGTGATTTACTAACTTTGGCAATAGAGTCTACTTACTTAGGTCAGCTTAACATACCTCTTACATTATATTTTATCGACAAGTCCTTGCTCCCAATGCCTATACCTGCAAGGTCTACATGACTTGGCACACACATCAAATCAAAGATAGTTAGCATATGATCACTAAAAGAAGCTATATAAATCAATAGTAGTTTTTACGTTATCAGAAATAAATGACAAATCTCAAACAAGACTCAGGAGAACAGACTTAGGGGCCCGACCTAATGCCTCGAGAGCTCATCACTCGATGGCCTTGCCTACGTATATAATTCGCAGAGGCATCGTAGTTTGATAACTTGAGCTGCTCCAACTCATTGACTGACCAACCAAGGGTTCACTCATAAGACTTTCAAAGAGGAATCTACCCCAACACAAAAGTAACACAACACCACAAATACACACTAACCTCAATTCTCTATACATAAGCATTATGTGACCCATACATTACTTACTAGAGGAGTGGGTATGCAACCCTTTCTAGGGTCCATCACCTCAGACAGTTTCTTAGGCGGCTGCCACCCACTTAGGTGAAGCCGAAGACTGAAGAACAAGGTAAGTATAATCTTGCAAAAATAAAATAAAAATAGCCTACTCAAATATTTATTCATACTTGCACAAGGAAGGTCACAAGACATAACAACATTTCCTTTTAGCTAGATAGCTTATGATAAAACATATACTTATATATATTATAGCTATCCACCGTGGAAGAAAATAGTGATTTCACATCCTTCTTGGTTAACAAACAAACGGTTAATATAGGCGCTTACAATAGATATCAAATCTTTATCATTAGTCAAATACCACTCAATAAACTAATACTAAAAACTTAAACATTCAACGATATCAATTTATAATATACAAATTGATTATTAATGTATGAAAATATTTCAAAGGTCATTCAAAATGAGAATTCAACAATATAATATCAACATTTGAATTATATGATAGTACCATTTACAATTATAATCAAGATAGTAACCTACACTTGAACTATGTTATCATTTACTATTTCTTAGCTCCTATTAACTAACATTCCCTTAAACATATCAATCAATCATCTTTAGAACCCATGTCTAGCTAATAAATTGAACTAACATAATATATGCAAAAAAATTCGGCAACAAGAACCAAAGCAAAATTTTTATCGGTAAATATTTGATCAACCAAAACAAATAATAAAAATTAATGCCCTCAAAAAAAATATAATTACCTATATAAAAACATTATTTAACATTTAAATAAAATACAACAAATTACTGTTTTTTTTAATATATAATAAATTAATATTAAATTGAATAATTATAATTTCATTTTAAAAGTAAATAATATTAAATAAAATAATTCTAATTACATTTTAAAATTAAACAGTATTAAATAAAATAATTATAATTACATAAATTATAATTATAATATTTAATAAAGTGAAATAATTACAAATACCAAAATAAATAAATTAATATATATATATAATTAAATAAAATTAAATTTAAATTAAAAATAAAAAAATTAAAATTAAAATTAAACAACCCCCATCCTGCCGTCGTAGTCCTGGGGACTGTTGTGCATGGCAGTCGAGACTGCCGCGCACAACAGTCTTCAAGACTGTTGTGCGGCAGTCTATTAGCCGCACCACATACGGGGGGGAGGGGAGGGGGGTCGGCCAATGCCATCCCTCCCCCAATCAATTAAAATTTTATTTTTATTTTTTTTAATAGAAATTTTATTCTATAAATTATTATTTTTAAATTAAAAAGTCCGTCCGGATTTTGATAAAATCAGAAAACAATTTTACAATAAAATACAGAATATAGAATTCAATAAAATATATTCAAAGATATATATATATATAAGCATCAAAATTTATACATATGAATATACCAACAGAAGGATTTACATTTACAGGTAGGTTATACAATCAAATATATAAACTTATTTATAAAATTTCAAATCTATTGCTTGCAAAAGAAATCATATATATTTATTTTTCTCTAATTTGAACTCAGTTAAGTTGAATAACTTTTAAAGAAAAAAAACCATGATAAATTTAAACACCCAGATGGGAAAGACACAATTGTTTTCAAATCAAATGAACTTTCTCCATATGATTTGCTATTCCTTAAAATCTAAATATCAAGAGTTTTCGTTCTCTTTCACTTAATACTATATTTAACTAAAACTCAGACAGATGTTTCCTTTGCAGCACATATTCATTCAAATCATAATTTATTTATTTTTGTTTATTTTGCAGATTTAGAGAAATCAAAGGTAGAGAAAGAACCTTGAGTCCTGCGCTTACTCGAGAATCTGATGATGCCAGTTTGATTTTGATGGCCTCTATGAAGAGCTCCTCCTTCCTGCTTCGAATCTCCTCTACAGAATACCATGCTCAAATCTCAAATCGAAATCCTTAATCCCACGACTCTTTTCAAAGTATTTCCCCAAACAAAAGAATGGAAAATAACCTTTTTGAAAACTTCCGAAGATTGAAAAATGCATCACCATTATTTTTTAATTCTCGTCTCCATAGAATCTCTGTGTCCCTAAAAACTCCTCAAAAATTTCAATTAAAATAAGATATAATACCATTCCCATGCAAAAGCTCTAAAAATAATCAATAAAAGAAATTATAATTTTAAAAGCAAGCTTTTCAGTCAAATCTGAGTTCTCATTCGTTCTCACAACTTTTTCATTTTTTTTTATTTTTTTTTCTATTTTCAAAACTTTTTGTTTTAATTTTCATTTTTACAACTTTACTTGCAAAGCAGATTATCTAATTAATATAAATAATTTATTCTAACAATTATCCTCAACAGGATAATTAATTGTAATAATAAAATATAATTCAATATTTTAATTATCATTTAATAACCTCATGACTTTTTTAAAAATAAATAAAACATTTAAAAATTTAAATACAATTTAATCTAACATTTTAATAACAATATTCTCTTATTTAATTAATTCAATCACAACATATAAAATACCATTAGAAGCTCTTGTCCCATCTTCCTCTTCCGATTCCTTAGCCAGACTACCTGTACATCCCAGGTGAGAATGGAGGGGTACTACAGATTCCATTACAAAATTCAAAAATTTGTGCAACCACTACATGGCATCATTTAATTCTTTTTAGAAAAAGGGGAACCATGTGACTTCAAAAAGATGTGCCACTATGACCCATGGTGAGGTGATCAACAACCAAAGGATGGAAAAAATGGGGAGACCTCAGCGCTAAGAAAACAAAGAACAATGTGTTAACATACTTAGAGAAAAAAAAATCTCTACAGTTGGAATAGAAGCATAGAAAGCACATAGGTTTCAAACCTAAACCTGGTATCTCTAATACCATGTATAACATGCCCATTGTTCTACCTAGTAATTTTACTATGTTTTACCCACAAGTAAAATTGTCTATGTAGCTAACATAATGAGGAATCAAAATTTATTTTCTATTCAATAATAAATGTACCATTTGAAACATAACCTTTCCAAAAATTTCTATTGCATAATAAAATAATGATTTCAATAGTATAACTATGATTTCACCTTACATATAAATATATTCATGATAACATTTCACAATTACAATTTTCATATATATGGACACATGATTACATACATAGTAGCTTCAAAAAGCTTACAAGAACTAGAAATATGAATGGCCCAAAATGTCCTCCCAAATCTTGGCCACCAACTACATGAAGAGAAACATTACTCAAGAAATTTTCTACCAATGATGGACTTACTATGGTCCCCAATACATCTACCAAACTAGGTAAGATTGACCTCCCATCGACGAAGAGATTGGTTTGGTAACCTCATCCTTCAAATAGCCTTTCTTGAGCAGAGTGGTGTTCTACATATCTATATCTACCATAATTTATACTTTTTCTAGTATGATTACCTTAGCCTAGAATGTAATTTGGATAACACTGTGAATTGAATAGTATAGATAGTGGCTACCTACACTACTTTGGATAAATATTCATCACCTAGTTACTTTGAGTGAGGTCATCTATTCACCACAATAATTGCTTGATTTGTATTAACCATTACTTTTATATTATAAGACTATCCCCTTTCCCATGGATTATCCTAACCTCAGGAATAACCTTCCTATTAACTAATATCTAAAGGACATTGCTACAAGAATCTAAAAATAACTCTAATTATGTTATGCACCTAGAGTGTTTTCATACTATGTACATAGTACTAACATTCTACCTATAGAATAAATAGTATACAATTGTATAGATCCTAATATAGTATAAATATCTATATATGTATAAACCAAAGAAAGGTTTCACTAATAAAATAAATAAACAAGAGATATATGCAATCATATCCAAGCATTATGCCATACATAAAAGACAATATTTCCAAAAATGGAAACACAATAAATAATCTTTCCAAAATAACAAAAGAGTAGAAATCAACATGCATATTTGAAGCTCCAACTAACTATTCTTCCCTCCTAGCTTAATGCCTCAAGCTCACTTTCAACTTCCTCTAATAAAAACCCCAATTCCTCTACTATCTTCTCAAAAAATATATGAACTATATACTATGCAAATCAACAAAACAACTCTCTAAATCACAAAATCTCAACTCACTTTACACATAAATTGTAACAAAATAACACAAAGTAATCTGATTGAAAAGTGTAGTATTTGGCAGAATGAGCACCTCTATTTGTACTAAACTATGAGAAACCAAAAGTTGCAAGCAAGTTAATATTTCTACCACCTTTCTATCCTCATGCAACAACTCGTCAAACTAACTTACATGTTTGCAACACATAACAATCCTCTCCATTCAAATGGTTGAGTTGGCTTGTTATAAGGGACAAAAAGACTCTTTTTATGTTTCAAATGAATAACAAGCTCAATAACAAGTTTCCTAAATCGAATTCCTTCTCATATTTCTGCCAAGTTTACTTTGATTGATTTTTAAGGCTAATATATTGCATTATTAGGCTTATGTGCAGTATATAGACTTCTTATGCATTCCATTTAATTCTATATTGGCACCACATTTCATAATTTGGAACCCTTGAGAATAGAATGGGTTTGACTACTTCAAAATTTGTTTAAAACTGCATTTACTCTCTATTGCAATGTTTACACAACATTTTAAACCATACATGCCTCTCAAACTTTGTTTACTTGGTCTTTGTTGCTTTGTGCACATGTCTATAATGTAGCACTTCATATTCGCCTAAGCTTCCATTATACACTTCACTATTAATAGTCATAGTACTATGTTTTGTTCTTTATAAACATCTCAAACAATTATCAACTATATATTATATATATAATATATATGTATATATATACTTTTTAATATATATATATATATATATATATAGAAAGATATATATATATATATATATATTATTATTATATATATATATATATATATATATATATATATATATATATATATATATATATATATATATATATATATATATATATTAATATATATTCAGTTCATATGGTTGTCAAATACATTAATTGTGATTATCAAATATATATAAATATTTTAAAAATAGCATTACATATATATATACATAATATTATTTTAATATATCTTTATTAAAACACTCATATTCATAACCATTGATCAACATATATACACAAAGTGTGTGTGTGTGTATGCCACTTAAGTTGAATTGGGATTCCCATGCATATGGGCAATTCGTCCATGAGTATGAATAGGTATGTCTACCCACATATACTTATGTACATATTTGCTCACATGCATGAGTTTACCATAGACATGTACATAGATAAATATATATACATTTCATGCATATATCTCATCGATATAACAATAAGTGCATAAAGAAGGACTTCCACTTAACATCACGACTTCATCACATTTTGCAATCTAAATATTTATTTAAAAAGGTGGAAAATAGGTTGAGTGAAGTTTGTTTTGAAATGGGGTTCACCATAAAGATCCAAGAAATGAAGTGACTATCAACCAAAAGGTGAGTCAAATCAAGGTACCAATCAAAAAATTTCCTATCTATGCAAGGATGGGGGTATAAGCTAAATAAAAATTTGGAGAGAAATATCAAAACCATCAAATGAACTCCAAAATGCAAGCTATAAAATGCAAATAAAGAATAGTAATCAAATCTGATAGAAACAATAATTGAGAGGGAAATATGGAAAGGGAAAAGGATGTCTACCTTTCACCAAAAGTCACCTTTTGAAGCTCACTAAGGATTCATTTTCCCTATGGTGAATGGGTCCTAACTAGGGTTCCTAAAAAATGATTTTTGGGTTCTCTTCTATTGTGTCTGCATTCCCAAATTCTTGATTCTCACTATCGGAAAGCTGGAAATAGATTCTATACAAGAGTTTCCTTGATATGACAACTTTTCTTGCAAATTTAAAAACTTTTAAATTTCTTCAATTTTACTCTTCAAATGATATTCAATCTAAAATCTACAATCACACATCAAGGAGATAAAAATATTGTTTGCTAGGACACACATTGCTCAATGTTAAACCTTATGTTATGGAATTTATGAATGTTGGGTTTTATCCCTCATAATTTCAAATTCATTAGGCTTGGATTTGAATTAAAGGGGGAAATTAAGGAAAATTAACCTCAATTAATTAATAAAGCCCTAGATTAGTCTAAAAGTACAAAGGTACACCTTACAACACAAAAAAAAAGGCACAATTAAGTCCATTTTAAAACGGCCCTAAACTTAATGTGAATATGTAAAATACATATATTACAACACATTAAATTGAATCAAATATTCATTCATCATATTTCCATCATAATTCATATATAAAACACATTCACATATATTAAAGCAATGTACCAAACAAGTTAGTAGTAAATAGGTAATAATACATGGGGTGGAACAATCCTCTTATTATGTAGTGTGGATAGGTGTTTATACATCTACCAATGAGTGTAGGTAGTCGATATGTATGTCATTATATCAAGGTACAAAGTTATAGTCACAACTTGATAAAAAAATGACCAACACCGATACAACATTTAAATTTTAATTGCTAAAAAGTGACATGTGTTTTAGATTTTTAAATGATGTAAACTAATGAAATGTATTTTTTTCTTTATTTTATGTTCTTCTTTTTAATAATTTTTTTAAAAAAGAAGTATTTAAGTATTTTTTCTATAAAATTGACACTATAATTTAGTTGGTGTTAAAATACTAAAAAATGAAGTTAAATGGGATGTTAAACTTTATATGGTAATTTTTTCCTTCAATTTTTTTGTATGTATTATGTTGGAATTTTAGACAAAAGCTCAAATCTAAAAATTATTTTTTCATCAAAAAACAACTAAACATTACATTGCAATGGCTTTATAAATCCTTCCAACCAAATAACTACCCGTAACCACCTAACTAACTAGCATCTAACCAACAACTAATATTTATTTTATACAATAACCCTATATTTAGCACTATTTTCTAACACCCCCATTTAGCGCTAACATAGGAAACTTTACAAATCCCCCATTTTAATGAAAAATCTATTGGATGTCTATTTCCACCAACAATACATCTAATTTAAATTTTACCTATATACAACATATGAAAAGACAAAAAAAATAAAGGCATTATCTAGAAGCACCACATGCCTAGTCTTAGTGATTATTTCTCCCTGTTGTTTGACTAAGTATTCAAATAAATTCTCACTCAAACTCTCAAATTAATAAAATTGTTTTTTACCAGATTGTAACTATTTATACATTGGATGACTCATGGATCCTAAAGCAACTACAATCCAAGTTCCATAAAATGAATCTATAATCTAGACTTGTAGAAATACACTCTGAATTCTTGAAATAATTCTTCACATTGCACCATTTAAACTACCTCAAATAAGTTTGGATTTCTTGTCAAACATAGTGACTATGACTATGTAAATTCTCTTTCATCTCTTGAGACTATATCTACCCATACGTTGCTAGATTATGTATAGATGCTCTAGTATTGGGAAATATAGATCAACATCTGAAATGGGATATTAGCCAAAAGATAACATAAATTCAAATACCATAATGTGGATACCTTACATTACATCTTTTACTAAGGTTACAATGAATATGGTATCTCTACCATTGATTTATTCAAATGATATCACTGTGAAAGGGGTAAAAGCACAAAGTTGTGTCACACTTTCAGCTAACTTATCAGCACAACTGAATTTAAGTATTTCTAACTAGAAATCAATTTTGTTCAAAAATATGATCTAGTAAGATTCATTCTAGGTAAGTTTAAAGATACTTCCTCAACTTTTTCAACTAAAATTATTGGCTAAAAATATATGGAGCACCACTTTGAGTCCAATTTACCAATTTTTTTTTTTTTTTTTTTTGAAAAACTTGAAGTTTCAATAACTCTTACCAATGTAAATTACATTTTTTTTTTAAATATAAAAAATACCCTTTTGTAGATCCATAAGTGTAGTTTTCAAAAATATATTTATTTTAATACTTTAAATATTATTTATGTTTTATATTTTATTTTTACTAAAAGTAGGTTATCAGCAAAAAATATTAGGTTGATTACCATGCCAAGGAAAAATACTATTTTTTTAAAAAAAAATTGAAAACAATATGATTCACTAGATAAAAGAATCTATTTCAAGACGGTATAATTTTTTTTTCCATTTTAGACAAATATTTAATATGAAAGCTCACATCGAATGGAAACAACTAATTTTTTATTCAAGCACATTTTCAAATTTATTTAAAAATATATATTTATCAAAATTGGAAAAAAATATATCCATGCACTAAAGTTTCAAGTTATAAATAATTAGCGGGATTAAGTGAGGGAAAA
>VDFB02193867.1:755260530-755358146 GCA_007258455.2 Sequoia sempervirens | reverse complement strand
TATATGTAAAGTTAAATTTTATTTATATTATTGAAATGATTATTTGTTTATGCAATGAAAATGTTTGGAAAGGTTATGTTTCAAATGGTATATATATTATTGAATAGAAAAAAATTTTTTTATTGCTCATTAAATTAGATGCATGGAAAATTTACTTGTGGGTAAAACTTAGTAAAAATACTAGGTAGAACAATGGGCATGTTATACATGGCATTAGAGATACCCAGTTTAGGTTTGAAAACCCATGTGCTTATGCTTCTATTCCAACTCAGAGATTTTTTTCTCTAAGTATGTTAACACATTGTTCTTTGCTTCTTAGCCGAGGTTCCCCATTTTTCCATCCTTGGTTGTTGATCACCTCACCATGGGTCATAGTGGCACATCTTTTGAAGCTCACATGGTTCTTTTCTAAAAAGAATTAAATGATGCCATGTAGTGGTTGCACAAATTTTGAATTTTGTAATGGAATCAGAGGCCCCTCCATTCTCACCTGCATACAGTAGTCCGGCTAAGGAATCAGAAGAGGAAGATGGGACAAGAGCTTCTAATGGTATTTTATATGTTGTGATTGAATTAATTAAATAAGAGTAATATTGTTATTAAAATGTTAGATTAAATTGTATTTAAATTTTTAAATGTTTTATTTATTTTTTAAAAAAGTCATGAGGTTATTAAATGATAATAAAAATA
This sequence comes from Sequoia sempervirens, assembly GCA_007258455.2. NCBI lineage: Eukaryota > Viridiplantae > Streptophyta > Pinopsida > Cupressales > Cupressaceae > Sequoia > Sequoia sempervirens. The sequence continues at coordinate 755,357,456 of VDFB02193867.1, read as the reverse complement.
TTGAATTGTATTTTATTATTATAATTAATTATCCTGTTGAGGATAATTGTTAGAATAAATTATTTAAATTAATTAGATAATATGTTTTGCAAGTAAAGTTGTAAAAACGGAAATTAAAACAAAAAGTTTTGAAAATAGAAAAAATAAAAAATAAAAGAATGAAAAAGTTGTGTGAACGAATGAGAACTCAGATCTAACTGAAAAGCTTGCTTTTAAAAATATAATTTCTTTTATTGATGATTTTTAGAGCTTTTGCATTGGAATGGTATTATATTTTATTTTAATTGAAAATTTTAGGGAGTTTTAGACAGACAGAGGATTATGGAGATAGGAATTAAAAAATAATAATGGTGATGCATTTTTCAATCTTCTGAAGTTTTCAAAAAGGTTATTTTCCATTCTTTTGTTTGGGAAATACTTTGAAAAGAGTCGTGGGATTAAGGATTTGGATTCGAGATTTGAGCACAGTATTCTGTAGAGGAGATTCGAAGCAGGAAGGAGGAGCTCTTTGTAGAGGCCATCAAAATCAAACTGGCATCATCAGATTCTTGAGTAAGCGCAGGACTCTAGGTTCTTTCTCTACCTTTGATTTCTCTAAATCTGCAAAATAAACAAAAATAAATAAATTATGATTTGAATGAATATGTACTGCAAAGGAAACATCTATCTGAGTTTTAGTTAAATATAGTATTAAGTGAAAGAGAACGAAAACTCTTGATATTTAGATTTTAAGGAATAGCAAATCATATGGAGAAAGTTCATTTGATTTGAAAACAATTCTGTCTTTCCCATCTGGGTGTTTAAATTTATCATGGTTTTTTCTTTAAAAGTTATTCAACTTGACTGAGTTCAAATTAGAGAAAAATAAATATATATGATTTCTTTTGCAAGCAATAGATTTGAAATTTTATAAATAAGTTTATATATTTGATTGTATAACCTACCTGTAAATGTAAATCCTTTTGTTGGTATATTCATATGTATAAATTTTGATGCTTTTATATATATATATATATATATATATATATATATATATATCCTTGAATATATTTTATTGAATTATATATTCTATATTTTATTGTAAAATTGTTTTTTGAGTTTATCAAAATCCGGACGGACTTTTTAATTTTTTTTTAAAAAATTATAGAATAAAATTTCTATTAAAAAAAATAAAAATAAAATTTTAATTCGATTGGGGAGGGACGATTGTCAACACTTCCGTAATGGAAAGGAGCACAGGATCGCCAAGACAACAAGTTTTGAAGACTGCCGTATGCTGTAGTATCAATCACGGCACAACCCGTGATCATGTATGGCAGATGGGGGTTGTTTAATTTTTATTTTTATTTTTTATTTTTAATTTAAATTTAATTTAATTTAATTATATATATATATTAATTTATTTATTTTGGTATTTGTAATTATTTCACTTTATTAAATATTATAATTATAATTTATGTAATTATAATTATTTTATTTAATACTGTTTAATTTTAAAATGTAATTAGAATTATTTTATTTAATATTATTTACTTTTAAAATGAAATTATAATTATTTAATTTAATATTAATTTATTATATATTAAAAAAAAAAAGTAATTTGTTGTATTTTATTTAAATGTTAAATAATGTTTTTATATAGGTAATTATATTTTTTTTTAGGGCATTATTTTATTATTTGTTTTGGTTGATCAAATATTTTCGATAAAAATTTTGCTTTGGTTCTTGTTGCCGAATTTTTTTTTGCATATATTATGTTAGTTCAATTTATTAGCTATACATGGGTTCTAAAGATGATTGATTTGATATGTTTAAGGGAATGTTAGTGAATAGGAGCTAAGAAATAGTAAAGGATAACATAGTTCAAGTGTAGATTACTGTCTTGATTATAATTGTAAATGGTACTATCATATAATTCAAATGTTGATATTATATTGTTGAATTCTCATTTTGAATGACCCTTGAAATGTTTTCATACATTAATAATCAATTTGTATATTATAAATTGATATCGTTGAATGTTTAAGTTTTAAGTATTAGTTTATTGAGTAGTATTTGACTAGTGATAAGGATTTGATATCTATTGTAAGTTTACCTATACAAATTGTTGTTTGTTAACCAACAATGATGTGAAATCACTATTTTCTTTCACGGTGGATAGCTATAATATATATAAGTATATGTTTTATTGTGAGCTATCTAGCTAAAAGGGAATGTTGATATGCCTTGTGACTTTTCTTGTGCAAGTATGAATAAATATTTGAGTAGGCTATTTTTTTATTTTATTTTTGCAAGAATATGCTTACCTAGTTCATCAGTATTCGGCTTCACTTAAGTGGGTGGCAACCGCCTAAGAAACTATCTGGGGTGATGGACCCTAGAAAGGGTTGCATACCCACTCTTCTAGTATGTAATTTTGTATGGGTCACATAATGCTTATGAATAGAGGATTGAGTTTAGCGTGCAATTGTGGTGTTGTGTTACTTTTGTGTTGGGGTAGATTCCTCCTTGAAAGTATTATGAGTGAACCCTTGGTTGGTCAGTCAATGAGTTGGAGCAGCTCAAGTTGTCGAACTACGGTGCCTCTGCGAATGATATACGTAGGAAAGGCCATCAAGTGATGAGCCCCCGAGGCATTAGGTCGGGCCCCTAGGACTGTTCTCCTGAGTCTTGTTTGAGATTTGTCATTTATTTTTGATAATGTAAAAACTACCATTTATTTATATAGCTTCTCTTAGTGATCATGTGCTAACTATCATTGATCTGATGTGTGTGCCAAGTTATGTAGACCTTGCAGGTATAGGCATTGGGAGCAAGGACTTGTCAATAAAATAGAATGTAAGAGGTATGTTAAGCTGACCTAAGTAAGTAGACTCTATTGCCAAAGTTAGTAATTCACTTCTATATTTTCTTGTAGCTTGTGTGATCATTGAATATAGCTATAGGTAGTGAATTGTATTGTTTTAAAAAAAAATTATTTGCTATGTGTGTGTTCTTTGGGGTTTGCACGTCGAGCGTTACAACTTGGTATTAGAGCCAAGGTTGCAGCACTGGAATCTTTGGGTAATGTTGCTACCATGTTTAGTTGTGGTGAGTCGTTGTGTCAATACGGATATAGTCTACCCTTGTGTCATTCGGGTGTAGATGAGCATGTTGAGTCTTAGCTTGTTGAGGGTGAGAGTTATGTTCAGCATTCTCTTGTGTGTCTCTTAACTTTGAGTTTGAGTGAGGTCAAGGTGACTTGAAGTTAGTTATATTTTCTTATCTTCGTGCATCTTGTCTTTGGGTGTATGTTTGTTGACTTTATATTATGTGAATTTTTTTTCCCCTCATTCTACCTCTTTTGACGTATGTGAGCGTTGATTGTATTCTATGTGATTTTAAGGCGATGTGCTGAAAATTCACTATAAGTAATGAAGGTTAGAAGTAGAAATAGATAAAAGAATTACTTTAGTGTTTTCCTAGATTGAGATTGCATGTATTTTTATTGAAATATACTATATAAGTATAAAAGGAATGTAGTATAGTATAATCGTACTATCAAGTAGTGATTCATTAAAATAATTATGATGGTTCCTTTACGATTGGTGAAAAAATTAATTATTTTGATTTTATAAAAGTGTTGTACTTGGATGGTGTTTAAAGGCCTTGTGTTAATCAAATAAATGTTTTACCTTAGGAGAAAATATGATGATGTATGTTCATTTTATGAAATCTTGAATTAATACAAAATTGATGTGTTGTGGCGTGTAATTGATTAACGATTCTTCTTAATTGGTATTGAATCTAGTATGTAAATAAATGGTAACATTTTGTGTTGAAAGACAATGCATTTTGACATGTATATGATGTGTTTCTATGTTAAGTGCACTCTCCCCTGCAAATGTAAATGATATAACTTGGGTGAAATGTTGTTTCATGACATGAAAATAAAAGTTTCTTTATGCGTGTATTATTATGAATGATGGAAGCAAACAAGAATTCTATAATTGAAAGACATTGATGTTTATCTCTCGTAAAGTGTATGATGTAGTAAATGGTGATAAAAATATTTTTCTTGTGAATTAAGAAGATTATTAGGTGATTAATTAAGAGAGTATGTTTGTCTAGGAGGAAGCAGGTGAGGATTGTTTAGGCTTATGGAATTAATTCTAGCTTTAAGGGAGTTGATAAAATTGATCTTTGAACTTGAGGAAGAGGATAATGTTGATATTTAAGGAATTGTAAAAGTGATTAAAGAGTTTATAAATTCAGAAGAAAAGTATGGAGGATGTTGGGAGTACTTGTTTTTGATATGTGGCATCAATCATGTATGTGCATATGAGAATAAGGAAAATTTGTTTTCTATAATAGTAGGTATGAAAGTATTCCTTGTTTTGTGGAAACCAATATCTGTGCAATGTTTGTGTGTTGTGTTAAACCCGTGCTTGCTTTGTGAGCCCATGGGATGGTGATACTGTGTACCCATTCATGGAGACTATATTGTATTTGTTGGTGTGGAAATTAGCCATACCACTATGTGTGCTTGTATGTTTGTTACCTGATTGAGGGCCAACCCACGTGTGGTTGGAAATCTATACATATAAGAGTAGCCAAAAGCTAGTTTCATGGATTCTTTTCTTTTGGTTCTCTAGTCCCTCAATCTATGAAGGGGTAGTAGCAGCCACAAAGTTCCTTGGGCGGAGTGTGTAGTGTACGCATATTGCGACGCAGAGTATTCTTAGCTCAACCGATCCTGAGGAAATGTACTCACTACTTCCCCTTATGATGGATCAGGGTACTTGATTCATATGTGCCAGCCTAAACCCCATAGTTTTGTGTATAGCAACATTGGTTGTTGGTATTTGTCTGGCCATCCATAGGGATGTGGAGCTGACATTAGCGAGTGAACCTCGTCAGTATGAGAGGTGAAGCTCGAGTAGCCCCATATTGATATGCCCATAAATGTATTGCATACACCGTATTTGCACATGTTCTGACATGATGCAATGGATACGATGCCACACCCCACTGATGTTCCAACACAATGTTGGTGATGATGTCTTGTTGTTGATGGTAGCGAGTTGGGCTCGAGGACACGATGCCACGTGCTTAGACACGTGAAGGTGCACTATGAGATGTGCTATGATAGCCTACTTGTGTGATGAGCATAATGGGGCCTCACACATTTGTAGAGGGATACTCATGTTTGCTTTCGACAATGTTTGGGTTGGTTAGCATATGGGTAGGTCCTAGCCATGTATACCTCTGGTGACGGTGAGTACCTGCGTGTGCCTTTTCCATGAGGTATCGCTATGCGGGGTGTGTCTAGCATGTGCCTACTTCCGCGGAGCCACGGACACACTGCCATGCAGCATACGACCAGTGTGTGCCTTCTCCGGCTGGTGTATGACCATGCCGCATTGAGATGCGATGCAGGATGGAGGCCGAGGTGCACATCCTATGCGGACAACCAAGGAGTGCGTGGGCCACTTGGTTAGTCCATGTCACGTGATGACGCGGGGCAGAGTGTAGCCGAGGAGCACACTCTAGGTCATGTGGATGGCATGCCCACTCCGCACCACATGGGGGCTATTGTATAGCCGGACGTTGTTCCCTCCTTCCTCGTTTGGTGGCTAGTATCTAGTCACATAGTGTTGTATAGTGCAATTTCTAAGATTGTGAACTTTCTTTATAATTATTGATGATTTTCTAGTGATTGTGAAAGCCGACAACTTGTTATATTTGATTGTGATGGTTTAGCCACACCTTGTGATCTTATTTGGCCATAGCCCTCGTGGTTACATTTGATTTAGTGTTGAAATTGTGCATATTTATTTCTTTATTGTTGAAATTAAATTTTTGTTTTCTTGTAATTATGAGTTTGGTGGCTAAACTAATTTATCCTTATTGTTTTCGAGGTTGGCTATGTGTTGTATTGTGATTCCTCTCCAAGGACGTATGAGGCAGAATTGGTGAGTGTATACGAGGAAGTAGACACAGGGAACCTTGAGGATGGTGGTATGTGAGGCTGTTACACAGCTAGGATCCACTACCCACCTATGTGTGATGACTATCTCTTGGAGGCTAACCACCTTGTACAACAAGAGATGGGTCATAGTGGTCTTGTTTGGATGGTCTCGCCATGTGTGTGTGGCCTAACACCATCAAGCCACTGATTGTGAGAGGTATGGATTATGTGAGATGGGTTTTGGCTCTTGGCTCCTGGATTATGTATCATGGATTAGTATGCTACTTTTCGATGTCCAGATGGACCCTTGTGTAACCTTGTGATGTGCTTTTCCTGGTGATGTGATTGTGTATGTATGTGTTAGATGTATATTTCTTATGTTTTTTGTTTACTGATGTAAAAGAGGGATAACCATGCTGTGTTAAATGTGAATGTATTGTGACTCTGTGGTATAAAATAGATTGGATATTATTGAGGATCGTAAATGGTGACTTAAAATATGTTACTGGAACATGATATGGTGTGTATTTTTGTTAATTCCAAGTAATCATTTGAGGTGGTTTCCTTCTATGATATTTTGGAGATGTTCGTTGTGTAAATGGAAAATTGAGTTAATAGGAGTACTTGCTTTGTTACTAATGCTGAAACCAAGTATGTTATTGTAAGAGATGTAAGGGTTTATAAATAAAAGTAGTTAAGAAGATATTATTTTCAAATGTGAAGCTGGATAGTGATTTTAATTGTAATGATGCAGAAAGAGGGCATACATCAATTATAGATTAGAGAAATTTTGGTACTAATGTGGTTATGTTTCCATTTTGAGCCATGTGACTTCCAGGAGTAAGTCGAGTTTTAGGGGGGGAGGATGTAGTACCCCTCCATTCTCACCTGGGATGTACAGGTAGTCTGGCTAAGGAATTAGAAGAGGAAGATGGGACAAGAGCTTCTAATGGTATTTTATATGTTGTGATTGAATTAATTAAATAAGAGTATACTGTTATTAAAATGTTAGATTAAATTGTATTTAAATTTTTAAATGTTTTATTTATTTTTAAAAAGGTCATGAGGTTATTAAATGATAATTAAAATATTGAATTGTATTTTATTATTATAATTAATTATCCTGTTGAGGATAATTGTTAGAATAAATTATTTATATTAATTAGATAATGTGCTTTGCAAGTAAAGTTGTAAAAACGGAAATTAAAACAAAAAGTTTTGAAAATAGAAAAAAATAAAAAAATAAAAGAATGAAAAAGTTGTGAGAACGAATGAGAACTTAGATCTGACTGAAAAGCTTGATTTTAAAATTATAATTTCTTTTATTGATGAAATTTAGAGCTTTTGCATGGGAATGGTATTATATTTTATTTTAATTGAAAATTTTGAGGAGTTTTTAGGGACACAGAGATTCTATGGAGACGAGAATTAAAAAAATAATGGTGATGCATTTTTCAATCTTCAAAAGTTTTCAAAAAGTTATTTTCCATTCTTTTGTTTGGGGAAATACTTTGAAAAGAGTCGTGGGATTAAGGATTTGGATTCGAGATTTGAGCACGGTATTCTGTAGAGGAGATTCGAAGCAGGAAGGAGGAGTTCTTCGTAGAGGCCATCAAAATCAAACTAGCATCATCAGATTCTCGAGTAAGCGCAGGACTCCAAGTTCTTTCTCTACCTTTGATTTCTCTAAATCTGCAAAATAAACAAAAATAAATAAATTATGATTTGAATGAATATGTGCTACAAAGGAAACATCTGTCTGAGTTTTAGTTAAATATAGTATTAAGTGAAAGAGAACGGAAACTCTTGATATTTAGATTTTGAGAAATAGCAAATCATATGGAGAAAGTTCATTTGATTTGAAAACAATTGTGTCTTTCCCATCTGGGTGTTTAAATTTATCATGGTTTTTTTTCTTTAAAAGTTATTCAACTTGACTGAGTTCAAATTAGAGAAAAATAAATATATATGATTTCTTTTGCAAGCAATAGATTTGAAATTTTATAAATAAGTTTATATATTTGATTGTATAACCTACCTGTAAATGTAAATCCTCCTGTTGGTATATTCATATGTATAAATTTTGATGCTTATATATATATATATATATATCTTTGAATATATTTTATTGAATTCTATATTCTGTATTTTATTGTAAAATTATTTTTTGAGTTTATCAAAATCCGGATGGACTTTTTAATTTTAAAAAAAAATTAATAGAATAAAATTTCTATTAAAAAAAATAAAAATAAAATTTTAATTGATTGGGGGAGGGATGGCATTGGCCGACCCCCCTCCCCTCCCCCCCGTATGTGGTGCGGCTAATAGACTGCCGCACAACAGTCTTGAAGACTGTTGTGCGCGGCAGTCTCGACTGCCATGCACAACAGTCCCCAGGACTACGACGGCAGGATGGGGGTTGTTTAATTTTAATTTTAATTTTTTTATTTTTAATTTAAATTTAATTTTATTTAATTATATATATATATTAATTTATTTATTTTGGTATTTGTAATTATTTCACTTTATTAAATATTATAATTATAATTTATGTAATTATAATTATTTTATTTAATACTGTTTAATTTTAAAATGTAATTAGAATTATTTTATTTAATATTATTTACTTTTAAAATGAAATTATAATTATTTAATTTAATATTAATTTATTATATATTAAAAAAAAAAAGTAATTTGTTGTATTTTATTTAAATGTTAAATAATGTTTTTATATAGGTAATTATATTTTTTTTGAGGGCATTATTTTATTATTTGTTTTGGTTGAACAAATATTTTAGATATAAATTTTGCTTTGGTTCTTGTTGCCGAGAAAAAAATTGCATATATTATGTTAGTTCAATTTATTAGCTATACATGGGTTCTAAAGATGATTGATTTGATATGTTTAAGGGAATGTTAGTGAATAGGAGCTAAGAAATAGTAAAGGATAACATAGTTCAAGTGTAGATTACTGTCTTGAGTATAATTGTAAATGGTACTATCATATAATTCAAATGTTGATATTATATTGTTGAATTCTCATTTTGAATGACCCTTGAAATGTTTTCATACATTAATAATCAATTTGTATATTATAAATTGATATCGTTGAATGTTTAAGTTTTAAGTATTAGTTTATTGAGTAGTATTTGACTAGTGATAAGGATTTGATATCTATTGTAAGTTTACCTATACAAACTGTTGTTTGTTAACCAAGAATGATGTGAAATCACTATTTTCTTTCACGGTGGATAGCTATAATATATATAAGTATATGTTTTATCGTGAGATATCTAGCTAAAAGGGAATGTTGCTATGCCTTGTGACTTTTCTTGTGCAAGTATGAATAAACATTTGAGTAGGCTATTTTTTTATTTTATTTTTGCAAGAATATGCTTACCTAGTTCATCAGTCTTCGGCTTCACCTAAGTGGGTGGCAGCTGCCTAAGAAACTGTCTGGGGTGATGGACCCTAGAAAGGGTTGCATACCCACTCCTCTAGTATGTAATTTTGTATGGGTCACATAATGCTTATGAATAGAGGATTAAGTTTAGCGTGCAATTGTGGTGTTGTGTTACTTTTGTGTTGGGGTAGATTCCTCCTTGAAAGTCTTATGAGTGAACCCTTGGTTGGTCAGTCAATGAGTTGGAGCAGCTCAAGTTGTCGAACTACGGTGCCTCTGCGAATGATATACGTAGGCAAGGCCATCAAGTGATGAGCCCCCGAGGCATTAGGTCAGGCCCCTAGGACTATTCTCCTGAGTCTTGTTTGAGATTTGTCATTTATTTTTGATAAAGTAAAAACTACCATTGATTTATATAGCTTCTCTTAGTGATCATGTGCTAACTATCTTTGATCTGATGTGTGTGCCAAGTCATGTAGACCTTGCAAGTATAGGCATTAGGAGCAAGGACTTGTCAATAAAATAGAATGTAAGAGGTATGTTAAGCTGACCTAAGTAAGTAGACTCTATTGCCAAAGTTAGTAATTCACTTCTATCTTTTCTTGTAGCTTGTGTGATCATTGAATATAGCTATAGGTAGTGAATTGTATTGTTTTAAAAAAAATTATTTGCTATGTGTGTGTTCTCTGGGGTTTGCACGTCGGGCGTTATAGAATCAATCTTGGAATAGGACATCTGGCCACCCTATAGGTACTTTCCATAAGAATCTCAAGAAATTTTGAAGAATTCCTGTGGTTGTACCACGTGGCCTAATAATTATTAGGCAAGGTTTCTCCACTACCAGGAATGGCATTTTTGAAAAGTGTTTCCATGTGTTGATATTCTTTTTCTCCTTCACAATCTCAATATGCTAGTATGCACTCAATGACATCACTACTAATCACATGACAATTAGATCAAATTTTTGCCAATCAGGATTTTCTTCATCTAAAATCTTTCTCTGACATAGGATATTTTTAGTAGCTATGAGACTACCATCTCATAGTTGTTATGCTAATCATCATTAATGAATCAACTCAGTTTTTATTGCTCAATATTTTCATGATCAGATTTGATCTTTGTTAGGATCTTGGGGAAACATTTTGTTGCCACCTATTTAGGATTTTTGTTAAGGTGCTGGAGAGATATTTTTTCATGTTCAATTCCCTTGCCTTATAAAATGGAATTTACAAGTCTCTCTCACCAGTTTTAGGAAGATTATAAATTCTATTAGGAGGTAGAATATTTCTTACAATATTCTTATTGCATTGTATTAATTTTGCAATTAATTTTCAAGATAACTATCTAGATCAGTTATTTGACCTTAGTACCTTTTTATTGTTTTTCATATCAAGTAATAGAATGAAAAATATGTTGATTTTGTTGTAGTAGTGGGATATTTCTTTCTCCTATGAAATTAAAATAATTAAATATCAATTAAATGAGGTCGAATCTTGAGATAAGTCATCTCATTTCAAAAATAATAATTTGTATTTTATTTTATGTAAGCTGAAATAAATTAGAATATCGTGACCCCTTTGGAAAGACATCTCACTTTGTATGATGTCGAACTCTTCATGAAAGGTCACCTCATCTTGTATATATGCAAGGTGATTCATTTCTTCTTGGCATCGAAATCATTATCAAGACAAGTTTGCATATTTTTAAGTGGAGTTCACTTTCATTAGCAAATCCATATATTGCTACAAGGAGATCGACTTGTGAAGAAGTCATTATTGTTTGTTAAATTCACATATAGAGAGGATGTTATAGCTACATCAGATTGGCATAGAGGTTGGCCAAATTGTAAAGCAAATTCCTGCTATTTTATTCAATATATAAGTGATATATTGTTGCTAGGTTTTTCTCCCTCGAGAAGGGTTTTCCTAGGGTATATGCTATGTTCTATATTTTAGATTTGTTTTATTTTTTCTTAATTCAATTCTGGTCCTAAAATTATCAAAATATGTATTAGACTATGCCTATATGGCCTTTATTTTACATCTTATTCTCTTTTTATACATGATAATGCTCTATGTCACCTTTTACATTTTGGATATAATCTTGATAATTGAATCTTAGTTATAATTTTCATGCTTATCTAAACTTGATCTATAGTGAATTGGATCATGTTTTGATACTCTTTCATTTCTTGTCAAAATTGTGTTAGATATCATGCTATGCTATTTGGCAAAAAATAGTTCTATAAGGGATTTGAACCCTCACTTTTCATCTTAGATTCACCATATTCTATTGAACCTTAATTGGCTCTTCCCTTAAAAGGATTTGAATGACTTCTATGTGCTTGTATAGGCCTTAACTGATTTTTTCTTCATTCAACAATTAAGGGTTTGTGGCATTACATGTTTATTTTAGAAGAATTGAAAACCTGTTACGGTTTTGAAGTGTTATAAAACGTTTTGGTGCATCACCTTAGTTATGTTTTATTTTTTCATTTATTTCTCCCTTTTCCCAAATATAAAGAAAGATCCAAATTATTTAAAGATCTTGAAGTTCATTCAATGAATCACAAATTGGTCCCCCATTCATTGAATTTCCCATAAGGTTGTTCATCGAGGTGCAAGATTTTATGATCAACATTTTTTTTTTTTGGAATTCCCTATGGGACTTGAAGATCTTTCACAATACTTGATATATAGCCTTGAAGAGGCACTTGAATTAAATCAATAGAGGAAGTTAAAGGAATAGTTAAGAGATTCATGCCTAGGATCCAAACAAGGGAATCTTGTAGAGGTAACTTTTAATACTCGTAACTATCATTGGTTGCTCCTTAATTAGAGGAGATGCATTAAAAGTTTTGTATCACTAGTTAGAAAGAATACAGTTAGGAGTACAAGCCTGAAATCTAGAGCTCTATCCACTCCAACGGTCGATAGATTCTTTCAAATTAGAATACCTGTTTTCCATGATCATAGAGGTCTATTCTCCATGGCTCTTCAAAGATCGAGAAAATTTGTAACCTAGAACTTTGGTAGTCCACTACTTCCTCCTACCCCTATAAATATATGGAATACTTTCCATGCTAATGCTCTTAAAGAAATTCCAAAGTTTATCAATGAAGATTTTTAAACACCATCAGTGCATCTTCAGGATGTGGCAGATGTGTGCACTATCCATAACATTATAGAGAAAAATGTATCCCTTATATTATTGGATGCATCTTTGAGAGGTAATGCACAATATTGGTACATGTCCCTAATTTCCAGTTCTATCCACTCTTGGGATGAACTCATAGAAAAAGTTTTTTGAGAATTTTTTATGGAAGGGAGATTGCTCATCCCTATTGCAATAGTTGATAACAATCAAAAGAGTGCCCCAATAAGCTATGCTAGATTTCAATACCAGGTTCCACAAAACTTGGAAAATTATTCCTATGATAGCTAGACCTCCAGCAATAATGGAATTCATGTTCTTGTTAAAAGTTTGGGAGTTTGTCTTCATTGATACTACCTAACAACATGAGCATGAGGTGTACATATATAGGTTGTTTTGGTTGGCCCAATGTTGTCATTGATGTTAAAATTGTGGGAAGCATGTTTGTTGTACAATACTATCTATAATGGAAGCTAATCTATCAGAGGTTTGGTTAAGTGTTCTTTGCTAATAGAGTTGTGGTCTAGTGCATTGGTTTTTAGGTCTGCACCTCATCACATGTAGAGATATAGCCTTTCTCTCTTAAAAATTTAAATTATGATTGATTCATATAACTATATTCAAGTTCTTGAGAAGTTTTGTGATGTGTACTAAAAGTTATCAATGACAAAGTTCAACTCTATATACTACAATCATCTCTTTGTTCATTATACCAGTATGGGAGATTACACATTTTCTTGAAAAGGTTTTTTTATGTTGTGGTTCTAAAGGTAGTCTCTCTGATGTTGATGTAAAGAGAAACTAAAGTAATATCAAACTTGGAAGGTGTTTATTTTGAGAAGTGTGTGTTTGTTTGGTGTTTTTATATTAGGTCCTATTCTTGGCCAACCTAATGCATGATACATGTTGAGAAGATTAATTATACTTTGTGGATGTTAGTTGAATCTATTTCAGATCCACGTCGACTTGAAAATTGAGTACCACACATTTTTCTTGGGTGAAAATATGTTTTAAAATCTTGTATGGTGATGAAAATATCTATTTTTGATTTTTTTTCTTACGTCTAATTAGGTAGACCTAATTGATGTACGTAAAGTATTTGGGTATATATATGAGATATTTTAGAATTGTAAAGTGTGTGTGGATGCATGATATATAAGTAGATGTGTGAACATAAATGAAATATTAGATGTGAGAGTTGTTTAGTGGTAGAAGTTTAGAATCAAAGTAGAGTTTTTTAGTGACTCCTAAGTAGGGTGGTACTTCATACTTAAAGCTTCAATGGAACTGAAATACAACAAAAGATAGGTGCACTTTGTATCAGTTCATACTTTGGTAGTGAGCCACACCATTTTTTATTTTAATTTGGTTGTGAGCCTTTTAAGGACAATGTGTTCTATCAGTGAGCCATTGTAGGATACTATATCCAAATATAATATATTGTGAGCTAATCCTCACCATTTTTTTCCCATTTTTGGATTTTCCATGTAAAAATATGGTGTTGATGTGTCTTATGGTGTCATGTTATTTTCAATGTCTTCATTCTTGTTAGAAATTAAATATGCTTTAATAATTGGATGATTTACAACTAAATGGTTTAATGGAATACTAATTCACCTCTGTCTTAGTATTCTAGGTATTCAATAATTGTTATCAGAGCTTGGTTCCTCATAGAAAGTCTAACAACTCGGGGAGGATCCTAAAATTTGAATACGTGGAAGATATAAAAATTCTTATTTCTTTGAAAGATATCTCTAATGAACATATAGAGGAAAATAAAGATTTGAGGGATAGCTCGAAGGAAGTAAATGAGTGCACTAAGAAGTTGAAGGAAAGATATAATGAAGTCAATGATCAATTAAAGAAAGTAGATGAGGACATTAGCAAAATAAAAGAACAACTAGAAGAAAATAGAAAAATTGAATACTATCAGAAAGCTAAAATACAAAAGAAGATGAATGAATGTGCAAAGCTTGAACAAGAAGTGGAAATTCTAAAATTAGATCTTGAAAAGGCAAGAAGACATGAAGATAAATTTGTGGCATGCTCTACAATGCTGGATAAACTGATTGCAGGACAAAAGCCTTCTAAGGAAAAAAGTCGTATGGGATTTAAAGCACAAATTTCAAAAGAAAATAAATCCCCTGACATGAATATTCAAAGCAATGATAGAAAATTCAAGAAAAAAAGACACAATACCAGAAGGATTCCTATTAGAAAACCTAACGCTAAAAGGTATTTATCTTTTAATGGTTTTTGTTACTCTTGTAGGTTTGGATGTAGGGAAAAATATTTTGAAAATAAAATGAAACATAATGATGAAATGAATCAAAATACCTTATCATTCTCTGGTCAATGTTTTAAGTGCAAGAGAGTTAGACATAAAGCTATAGAATGTAGAAGTTAGAAGTTGAACAAGACAATTTATATATTTAATGGCTACTATTATCACTACAATTTATTTGGACACAAGGCTAACTAGTGCAAATATAAATTGAAGAAAGGACAATTTGGATGGAAGAATGTTGTTTGTTATAATTGTAACAAACTAGGACACCTTGCTAGAGACTACAAAATTAGACATATGAAAAGTGACTATCTGGTAAAGAGATATGAACTGATCATTAAAAAGGTTAAGAAGGAAATGGAAAGGATTTGGAGAAAGGAAGGAGAATCTGAAACATCAATTTTATTCATGCCATCCACTAGTACAAACAATCCCATTAGAAACTAATCACATGCAATGGCTTAGGGGGAGCAGTAAGAGAAAAATTCTAAAACCCCCTGAAATACCAGGTGTCAAGTCATGACATAAATATATGTCTTGGAAAAAGGATTTCTAAATATATTGAACAAAGTTGCAAAAGGAAGTATTGTGATGTGAAAGTTTGCTCAAATTTTTCCAGCTCTTTCCATAACATTTATTGTCAACACATTTATTGATGTAGGGTGAATCATGGAGTTTACAAACATATTTGAAAAGAAAAATTTATTTCACACAAAGGAAATGCAAATTGAAGAAGAGGAAGTGGATTCAAAGCATGCTCTAGAAGCTAAACATCAAAACTCTATTCTTCACTTGAGAAAATTCAAGAGGATTCTTGATGAGTCTATTTGAATTGGTGTTGCACCCTTGATAGCTAGAGAAGTTATAAGGGATGTGACTAGTTTCAAGGAAGAATTTTATCAATGATCAAGTATTAATAGAAAAGAGTGGAAGAAATTTTGAAGGAAAAGAACTTATCTTGAGTACAATTGAAAAATTGGCCATCCAATATGCCAAAGTGCTTATTGGACATTAAATTTTCTTACCTAGTAATGATTATACAATCTCTACTACTACTGCATGAATTGAAAGAGAAAACAAAAAATGAGTCAAACCCAAGAACTAGAGAAGAAAATCTATAAAGCATCAAAAAGAAATGTGTAGAAGCACACCACAAAGTCTTGAAAAAATTGAAGGATGTTGAGGATTGTGAAGAATAATCTTGGGATTTAATATCTTTCTACCTAAATTATTCTAATTGGACATTAAATGCAAAGGATGAAATAAGTCAATGAAATTTAAATGATCATTCAAGAAGATTTTTGCAACTTGGCAAGTAATAGGGACAATTAGTGATGGTCCTACATCATGCAACTGTAGGACAAATTATTTACCTTACAAAGTTAGAGAACAAAGGTGATCAAGCAATATGTCGCACTTAGAGATTTAGTAAAACTAAGGCACACTTATATATCTAGTGCCCTGGCTAGTGTTGATGGCTTATGAGAAATAAATATCATCCCCAACACTAAGGAAGAATGTATAGAGTCTTTAACAAAGCTTGAGTTACTATACAAGACTCTCGAACATGCAAAAGGTTCTTGGGAAGAAGGTAAAGCTACATGACAAGACATCTTGAAAAATCTTAAGGGATCTTCATGTTCAAGTTAATATGTTCATATCATTTTATGCATATGTACATATATTAAATGGAAATATACTAGACCACTGCATTACCTTTGCCATTGATGTCAAAGGGGGAGAGATAGATAGTGAGAAAAAAAAATTGTTTAGAAAACACTTTTGGAAGTTTTTGAAAGTCAAGGTCAATTTGGTAAGGAGTATTCAATTAGTTTTGTATTAGCATAAAAAAACCTTTTTGATATGCATGTTGCATTCAATGACAACGGGGGAGATTGTTGGAATTTTGAGAGTTTTCCTTCATTGATGCTTCTTGACAACATGAGCATGAGGTGTACATACAAAGGTTGATTTGGCTGGCCCAGTGTTGTCATTGATTTCAAGTTTGTGGGAAGAATGTTTGGTGTGCAGTACTATCTGTACCATAAGATGATCTATCAAAGATTTGATTAAGTATTCTTTGTTGATGGTGTTGTGGTCTAGTGCATTAGTTTTTTAGTTTACACTTCACCTCATGTAGAGATATATTTAATTTATCTTAAACATATCATTATGACTAATTCATACAACTATATTCAAGTTCTTGATAATTTTCATGATGTGTAGTGAAAGTTATCAATGATAGAGTTCAACTCTATGTACTACAATCATCTCTTTGTTCAGTAAACCAACATGTGGGATTCCACATTTTCTTGAGAAGGTTTTTTTGATGTTGTGATTCTAAAGGTATTCTCTCCATTGTTGATGTAACGAGAAACTGAATTAATATCAAACTTGGAAGTATTATCTTGAGAAGTGTGATTTTTTGGAGTTTTTATGATTAGGTCCTATTCTTGGCTGACCCAATGCATGCTACATGTTGAGAAGATTAATTATACTTTTTGGATGTTAGTTGAATGTATTTTAGATCTATGTTGACTTGAAATTGAGTACTACACATTTTTCTAGGGAGAAAAGATGTTTTTAAATCTTGTATGGTGCCAAAAAGAGTTATTTTGGATTGTTTTGCTTACATATAATTAGGAAGACCTAATTGATGTATGTAATGTATTTAGGTGTATATATGAGATATTTAGGAATTATAAAGTGTGCGTGGAAGCATGAGAGATAATTGGATGTGTGAAAATTAATGACATATCAAATGTGAGTGGTGTGCAATGGTAGAAGTTTAGAATCAAAGTAGAGTTGTTGAGTGAATGATAAGAAAGGTCATACTTCATATTTAGAGCTTCAATTGAACTAAAATATAGCACAAGATAGGTGCACTTTGTATCAGTTTATATTTTGGTAGTGAGCCATACCATTTTTTATTTTACTCTAGCTATGAGCCTTTTAAGAATAATGTGTCTTGGTCATGAGTCCCTATAATATACTATATCTAGATATAATATATTGCACGAGATAATCCTCACTATGGTTTTTCCCATTTTGGGTTTCCCATGTAAAAATTTGGTGTTGATGTGTCTTCTAGTGTCATATTCTTTTCAATTTATTCATTCTTGTTAGCAATTAAATATTATTTAATAACTGGATGGCTTACAACTGAATGGTTTAATGAAATACTAACTCACCCCCTCTCAGTATTCTAGGTATTTAACACTTCCTAAACACCTTCAATTCTTATATTATGGTTATGGTATAGATGCTTAGAGGTGATAATCTTCTTGATGTATATGATCTAGTCATTAGAGTGGAGAATAGTATATTGAAACTAGGAAGCTCGCACCCTAACCATCAATGCCAATGTTCACTGAAATATTCTATAAAATGAAGGAAGAAGTAGCCCCCAGTATGTCTTTTATGCCTCTTCCATCAATGTATGTGTACCCTATTATTAAATTGAGCACATTAGGTTCTTCTTTGCTATCCATAAAGATGAATAATATCAAAATTATGCTAAGTACTATTTCAAATGAGCTCACCATCATAAAGTGACAGAAAAAAGCACATTTGAAGCCTCCCCCTCAAAATCACAAAGGAAGAAGGTTTCCCTTCTAGCAAGGGTCCCGAGATCACAAAATACCTTCATGGATTGAATGGCCTCAACCACCTCACAATTTGAGCTAGCCTCTCATCATAACATAGAGAAGAGTGTAGTGTGGGCCATATATTGACCATATATCCCTAATAATGATCAAAACTAGCATGTTCTTGAAAATGACACGAAGATTGCCAATTTTTTGTAATAATTAGGTGAATTCACCAAACAAATGTTGTCAAGATTTGAGAAAGAATATGAGGAATAGATGATTTAACTCAAAAGCAATAAGCTCTTGAGAGGTTTAATTACTCTTGAGAACCTCTTCGATTTCGAGGATGTGAGGAATAGTAAGTGTAGGTTTAATACTAGCCAAGAAGATTATGAGGATCTTGATGTCGAGAATAATAGTAAAGCTCAAGGTTAGGAAGGATGTTTCAGAAAAGGATAAGAAAAGGTTGAGGTCTCTATGTACCAAATACGATAGATTCATAGCTTAGAACTATGATGATTTGAAGGGTTATGACCCTAATATATTCTAGCACTCTATTGAATTCATTGAAAGGGCCAAACCAAGACGGCATTTACAAGCAAATGAAGAATTTTCTCCTACAAAAAAGTTTCCCTTCAACCTATCCAATATGGGAGCCACATTTTAGTTCTTGATGGACATCAAATTTATGGATTTGATCAACAATATCATTCTTTTCTATATGAATGAATTAACTATATATTCAAAATTTAAGGGTGATCACTTTGATCACCTAGAAAAAGTGCTATAGAGGTGTCAATAGTTCAGGATTTCTTTAAATCCCAAAAAATGTATTTTCAGGGTATCAAAAGGTAGGTTTCTTGGTTTTGTGGTCTCTAAGGAGGGAATAGCTATTGATCCTTAGAGGGTAAAATATATAAGAGAATTTTTGCTATTGTTCAACCAAAAGGGAGACTAATATTTCCAAGGAAAGTTAAATTTTGTTAGCAAGTTTATTTTAGATTTTTCTAGAATTGCAAGACCTATTATATTAATGTTGAAAAAGGCCTCACTTTTATATGGAATTTGAAAGAAAAAGATTCTTTCAAGAAGATAAAGGTAGATATTTCTATAGCTCCATTATTAGCAAACCTAGACTTTTCAAAAGGTTTTGTTTAATATGTTTACAATAGATATTATATTATAGTAATTTTCCTTGCACAAAAAGATGATGAAGGAAGAATAGAACTCCCCATCTCTTTCCATTCAAGGAACCTAAAGGAGTATGTGACTAGATATAATTTTTTGGAAAGAAAACCTTCAATGTTATGAAGAGCCTAAAAAAGTTCAAAAACTTAGTCTTAGCAAGAAAGATTGCAATCTTAGTTGCTCACCTTATTGTAAGGGAATACATCATGGAAGGGGAAATCACTGAGAAAAGAGGCATTTGGATAACTAATATCTTGGAATATGATGTCATGATCGGACCCACAAAATTGGTCAAGGGAAGAGGCTTGTGCGAATATTTTGCTAAGTAGCTCAATCCCAAGATAGAAATGGAGAAGATCGACTAGGTATTTATGAATTAGTTCAAGTCAAATGAGTCTTGGCTGGCCGATAGGATAAGGTTCATGCAAACCAGTAGATACTCGAGAAACACTCTTATATAAAAAAAGATGAATTATAGGCTACAAGGTGCTAGATGTGTTTTGATTGAGAGACTCTTTTTTAAAATGAATTTTGATAGTTTCCTTCTCTACTGCATAGATAAGGTACAATCTAAAAGATTTTTGGGTGAATTTATTTGTAGCCTAGAAGGGAGAAATATCTATACAAAAAAGGTTATTATTGGCCCACCTTATATTTGGAATGTCAAGACCTAGTAAATAAGTGCTTGTAATGCCAATTACTTTTCGGAAAGCGAAATAATTCTTCCATGCTATTGTGCTTGATCATGATAGAGGAACCTTTCACATAGTGGGGCTATGACTTCATAGGGATGATTAATCCCATCTCCAACTCAGGATATAAGTGGACATTGATAGTGACATACTACTTCATGATATGAATGAAGGTGACCCCTCTTAAAAATTCTATTGAAGCTTAAATCATCAATGCTAGTGAAAGTTTCTTGTTTCACTGTGTCATCACTCCATTAAGGAAATCATTAACACTTGGTGTGATTGAATCTAGGGAATTTGTTAGAAAAAATATAAACCCATAAAATGTAGCTAATCATCATCTACAAGTGTCAATCTCTCTCGAAGAATCCCCACAATATCCATTCACCATGACCCAAGATTGAAGGACCTTCAGGTCCTCCTAAATCATCCCACACACTAACATCAATCCTTTTATCTAATCATTTACCTACTTCTTGAATCTTCCCACCCTTGTAGTTTCCATAAAATTGCACTTTTTCTTTTGATGCAGGTATTGTTTCTTCATTCACATGCACCTCGTTTTCCCACCCAAGGGCTGCTTTGTGTAGGCACAAAATTTTTTAACATAGGCACGCCAATTTATGATGTATGTGATGCTTTGTGCAAGTGTCAGTTCATTTCACCTAATCCACTCAAAAATGTATGTGTGCCAAATATAGGCATGACAAATGTATACATCCTAAATGCATGCATGCCAAACACATGCATGCCAAATGCATGCATGTGAAACACATGCATGCCAAATGTAGGTGTGATGAACACATGCATGAAAAACATAGGTGTGATGATCATAGGCTCTATATTTTTCAACCTATGTTCCAAAATCGAGCGTAGGTGTGAAAATATCAGATGTGCTATTTCTTTGGAAAAAAGCATCGCGATTTTGTGCTTAGGCACATTTTCATAAAACTGTGCATCTATTTCCAAAACTTCAATCAATAGTTTGATGTACCCCGAGCCCCCTAAAATAACCTAAAACCAAAGGGATAGGGCACATACTAGGTTGCATGTATCCTCGTGTCATTGATACTTGTAAACCCACTTTGAATGATGCAAATGATGAGGAATATTTTCCATACCTCGGTGCTACCACCTAAGCTCCTCCTCACCAATCACAATGTTGAAAATGATGTTTTGGGCCCCTCAAGTCCTATTTATAGGATTTTAACACTAAACCCACCCCAAACCCTAATTTCTTCTATGTTTTATGCATCAAAGGTCCTCTATCCTCTTCATTTCTGAGCCTATTTCTCTATTTCTTATCTTGATTTTTGCTAAATCCTTCTTCCACACTATCCTGCATAATTCTAGACCACATTTTTTTAGATGCAAACTAAAAATATTTTTTCAAACATTTTTTTGTCCGCTTCTCAAGGGGGCATCACCTCATAACTAACTTTACAATTAGTTAGGGAAAAAAATTAAATTTCTTTGATGCAGCACACTACAAATGCCCCATCAAAGAAGGGAAAATTGTAGTCACCCTAAATATGACATCATTTCCTCTTAATTAATTAAATAATTCATCCATTTGTCCTCTTTTAACTAATAAATATATATATTATTTAATTAATTTTTCCATTTTCTTTTTATAATTAAATAGATATCTTAATTAATTAATTATATCATCTCTTAGACTATAGTTCTTCTAATAAATTCAATAGTCCCATAAAAAACCCATATTCCTCTAATACTAATTAAATTAATTAAATTAATTAACTTACTAACCCTCATTACACCATTCTCCAACTTTTAACTCTATCCTAGTTAGTAAATAGGTATGGTTTATTGACTCAACCTACACCATTAAGCTAATTAATCTTGTTGGTATGTGGTGACTGATAATGCTATACTATACACTCTTCATGTATCCTCTTCGTGGTTCAGGGCCAAGCTAGACCTTGGGAAAGGGTTCGGGGTAGTAGCCCTTGAGGAAAAAATTTCTCCTATTTTTTGCTGTCACCGACAAGATAAAAGTGACTTTGTAAAACCCTAATTCTAAAAGTTTCTAAAAGAATGTAATAAGCACTAGGGATGGGAGTTGCAGTATGGAATTATTCACGAGATTGTAATATTTTTTTGTACTAGTTAACAAAATTATTGGATGGTTGCAATTTTGTGGATGTAGCCCATATTGGGTGAACCACGTTAAATACTCTATGTTGTCTTGTTGCTGCTATAATTTTTTCTATGTTTTTGTTTTTCTATTTTATTGATCAAATTTTCATTTAATTGTTAGATATCTTCCTTCTAACCCTAACAAGTGGTATCAAAGCAAGGTTGTCTTCATTTATCATCTGTAGGAAGCTCTCACAGTTGATTAGGAGTCTCATAGTTGAGTGGGAGTAATGGTATACAAGGGTAAGTTGAAGGTTGAGAAGTTCAATGGGTAGAATTATCAGTTATGGAAGATGTAGATGGAGGAATACCTCTATTAGAAGGATTTATGGTGGCCATTGGAAGGGAAAACCAATAAACCGTTAACAATTTTTGATGAGGACTGTGATATTTTGGAAATAAATTCTCTTGCATGTATTCATTTATGCCTGGAACAATCAGTGGCATTCAATGTTACAAAAGAAAAGACAACCTAGGATTTGATGCAAGCCCTATAAAAGTTATATAAAAATCCTTCAACTTTGAATAAGGTATTTCTTATGTAGTTTTTATTTAATATCAAAATGGTAGAAGCTAGGTTAGTTGCAGATCATTTAAATGAGTTTAATACAGTCACCAGTCAATTAAATTCTATAAATGTAAAATTTGATGAAGAAGTTAGGGCTATTTTGATTATGTGTTCTTTTCCTGAAAGCTAGAATAGCTTGGTAATATATATTAGTAATTCTGTTTTTAGTTTGAATGCATTGAAATTTGATGATGTTGATGGTGTTATTTTGAGTGAGGAAATTCATAGGAAAAGCTTGAGTGGAACATCCACATCATGTAGTATTTTAAATTCAGAAAGGAGGGGCAGAAAAAAGGAGAGAGGAAAGATTCTTGGAAGTCATGGGAAGTCATAAGAAAAATCAAAGGACAAAAGGTCCCAATCTAGAGACAAGAGGGATTGTTGGTACTATGATAAGCTGGGTCATTTAAAGAAAGATTGTTGGTCTTGGAAAAATAAAAGATACAAAAAGGAAGGAATTAAAGAGGAAAATTTGGTAAGTAATAAATCTAATGAGGATGCTTTGATTCATTCCCATGATAATGTTGATGATTCTTTGATGTTAGATTTAGGCACTTCATTTCATGCTATCCCCCATAGAAGTTATTTTCTTTACTATATCTAAGGGGATTTTGGGATAGTTTATTCAAGTGATAAAAAACCTTTTCATATTGTTGGAAAGGGAAGAATCAAGGTTAAGTTATAGAATGGGAATCATTGGATACTACATGAGGTAAGGCACATTCCAAGGTTAGGAAAAAAAATAATTTCTATAGGGCAACTAGAGGATGAAGGTTGTGTTGTTGCATTTAGTGATAAAAATTGGAAGGTTACATAAGGTGTCTTAGTGGTAGAAAAAGGTGTGAAAGTAGGCACCTTATGTCTTTGTACAAATCATACTATTCCTTCTACTTTAATTGTTATAGAGAAAAGTGAATGTTCAGGAATAGTTGTTGTAGTTCAATAGATAGAAGTTCAAATAGTGGCTGTGGGTTTCAAAACAACACTATGGCACAATAGACTTGGGTACATGAGTTAAAAATGTATGAAATTACTTCATTCAAAGAAAGTTTTACAAGGTCTAAAATGTGTTAATATGGATTTATGTGAAATTTTTGTGTATGGTAAACAAAAAAGAGTTAGTTTTCTCAAGGATGGGAAGCAAAAAAAAAGAGAAATTGGAGATTTTTCATATGGATATATGGGGACCATCTCAAGTATCTTATCTTGGTAGCTCTTAGTATTATATTACATTCATAGATAATGCAACTAGGAAGGTATGAATTTATTTCCTTAGGAAAAAATATAATGTATTTGAAACTTTTAAAAAATGGAGAAGCTTGGTTGAGAATAGGAAAGCTAAAAGATTAAAATGTCTTAGATCTACTAATGGTGGTGAGTATTACAATAAATATTTTGAAGATTATTGTTCCTCTAATGGTATTTGAAGGCAGAAAATAGTTCCAAGGACTCCACAAGAAAATGGAGTGGTTGAATGCATGAATAGGAAAATAATGGAGTGTGCAAGGAGTATGAGGTTGCATGTTGGGCTGCCCTTAACCATGTGGGAAGAGGCTGTAAATACTGTTGTTTATTTAATTAATAGGGGTCATTCTACTCCTTTGGTTTGTGGTATTCCATAGGAAGCATGGACAAGTAAGAAGGTGAGTTATTCTTTTCTTTCAACCCTCATTTGTGAAGCATTCGCACATGTATATTCTAAAAATAGAACCAAGATGGAAGATAAATCAAATAAATATATATTTGTTGGATATGGAATTGATTAATTTGGTTATAGGCCTTGGTATTTTCAAAATTAGAAAATTGTGAGAAGTAGGGATGCCATATTCAATGAGAAAGTGTTGTACGAGGATCAATTGCAATAGAATGAGAACAAATAAAATGATTATGTAGTGTTGGATGATACTCCAAGCAAAAATTTTCTAGTGGTTCCTCATGCTCCACAGCAACAACAAAAAAAATACCACAAATTCTAGTGGATGTTAGATGATCTTCAAGGATAAGTAGACCTCCAGAAAAATATTCTCCCTCTTTGTATCTATTAACCATAATGTTATGATGAAGCTATGCAAGTGGATACCAAGGTTCAGTGGGAGCATGGAATGGAAGAATAAATGGAATCATTGTCAAAAAATTAGGCTTGGGAATTATGCATGTTGCCTATAGGTAAAAAGGATTTACCAAAAAAATGGGTTTACAGGCTAAAAGAGGAGGATGGAGGTAAGAAAATATATAAAGTTGGGTTAGTTTTAAAGAGATTAACATAGAAAAAGAGAATTGATTTTGATGATATTTTTTCTTTGGATGTTAAAATGAATTCTATATGCATTGTTTTAAGTATTATGGCTATTGAAGATTTTCATTTGGAATAGCTAGATGTTAAGACAACCTTTCTCCATGGGGATTTGGAAGAAGAAATATATATGGAATAGCCACAAGGATTTGAGGTCAAAGGTCAGGAGAAATTGGTGTGTGGATTGAAGAAAATTTTATATGGCTTGTAGTAAGCACCTCAACAATGGTATATTAAATTTGATAGCTTTATGGATGAGCATGGCTACAGTCAGTATAATTTAGACCATTTTTTTAATTTTAAGAGGTTAGATGATGTTAGCTACATTATTTTATGTTTATGTGTTGATGACATGCTTGTAGCAAGGTTTAGCATGGTTCACATTAAGGAAACATCAGTTAGCGAATTCTTGTTATGAAGGATTTGGGGGAATCAAAATAAATCCTTGGTATGAAGATTACAAGAGATAGGAAAAATAAAAAATTGTGTTTACCTCAGGCTAATTATATTGATAAGATGTAGATATTTCATATGGATAATTTCAAAGTTGTCTGCACACCTTTGCCTAGTCATGTTAAATTGACAAAGGATATGTGTCCAAAGACACAAGAGCAGAAAGACAAAATTTCCGAGGTACCATATGATTCAATTGTAGGTAGTTTAATGTATTCCATGGTATGCACAAGACTAGATATTGCACATGTTGTAGGAGTTATTAGTAGGTATATGAGTCATCCTAGAGTTGAGCATTATAATGCGGTAAAATGGATTCTTAGGTACTTGGGAGGTACATCCAATAAATGTTTTGGGGGCTCTAATCTTTTTTTAAAAGGATATATTGACTCGTATTTGGCAAAGGATATAGATACTAGGCAGAGTATCACAAGTTATGTATTTACAATTAGTGGGACATTAGTGAGTTGTATTTCTTGGTTGCAAAAGGCTGTTGCTTTATCCACTGTGCAGAGGTAGAGTATGTTGCTGCAACAGAGACAACAAAAGAGATGATATAGCTGAAACTTTTCATGGAAGAGTTAGGAAAGAAACAAGATAAAAATCACTTGTTTATAGATAGCCAAAGTTCTATACATCATACAAAGAATTTTTCCTTGCACTCTAAAACCAAACACATACAACTAAGATATCATTTCATTCGATCAGTGTTGGAGGATGGATAGGTAAAGCTAGAAAAGATACATACAGATACCAATCAAGTAGATATGTTTACAAAGGAAGTGACAAGGGAGAAGATGAGCTCTTCTTCAGCTTTGGTTGGAATTCATGGTTAAAATTATAACAAAGTGGCAAGGTCCAACGTGCTTATTTCTAGCGGGAATTATAAATGCAACAGTGCTATCCAGGATCAGTCTCCAAGTGGGAGATTGTTGGTATGTGGTGATTGATTATGCTATACTATACACTCTTCATGTATCCTTGTCAAGATCTGGGGCTAGGCTAGGCCCCGGGTGGGGGTTTGGGAGTGACAACCCTTGAGGAAAATTTTTCTCCTATTTTTTGCTTCATCACTAATAAGATAAGAAACTACTTTGTAAAACCCTAATTCTAGAAGCTTCCATAGCATGTAATAAGCAATTGGGATGGACGTTGTAGTATGGAATTATTTGCAAGATTGTAATATGTCTTTGCATTGTATTATAAAATCATTGGATGGCTACAATTTTGTGGATGTAGCCCATATTGGGTGAACCATGTTAAATTCTTTGTGCTATCTTGTTGTTGCTATAATTTTTTAGTATGTTTTTATTTCTTTTTTTTTAACAAATTTGCATTTAACTATTAGATATTTGTCTTCTAATCATGAAAATTCCTTGATTAATTACCCTAAGCCCCATCATTACCATTATTTCCAAAAATTGAAATTCATCCACATCTCCCTAATCTTGCCTCGTTAATGTGATAAATCCCACCTACCTCCACTATCTTACACCTAGACTCCAAAATTAAATGACTTGTCTAACCAAGGTGTGCTCACACATGTGTGAGCTCACCTCATCACTTCTTCCACACACTCTATTATGACACTTGTCACAATGCTAACAAGCCACAACCTTGACCAAACCTCATCTTCTTAATCAATCCTAACCCTCTATTAACAATCAATCGTAGCCCTCCTTTTTCCCTAATAGTTTTTATAAATTGGAGCACAATTCCCTAATTTCTCCATCTTGAATACAACTATTGTTATGTTGGTAAACTTGTGAGCAATCCACATTCCATCCTTAGAGAAAATCCAACAAGATTTTTGGTGCATCTTGAGCTCAATCTTGGAGGGTCATTTGGAAGTAAAAGCTATGTTATGATTTTTTGTTCACTTAGATTATGTTATTATAATTTTGATGATGTTTTAACCCCTTCTACATAAAAAATTAACTAAATTTGAAATATTAAGCTTAATTTAAATTCTTTTACATAACACAAATTTTGGAAACTAAATAGAAAAACATAGAATGCAAAAATAGTATTTTTAATGCTCAAAAATTTAGAAAAAGACTTGATTAGGAAATATTTTCCCATGGGCGAGTGGGTCTCACTTCAAGGTTTTAAAAAAATATTTTTTAGGTTTTTGAGGTAGTTTCTATGGTTTTTAGATTTTGGATTTAGATAGGAGGTTAGAGTTTCAAATTTGTATAAAATGAGGTCTAAATGTAAGTGAAAAATAATGCTAACTGACAAGCAAGAAGACCTAATTTGAGATGCAATTTTGATTCAATTTTCTACTATAAATGATTGATTATGTAATTTTATGTAAACACTATGCAAAATGATAAATTTTTAAAATTTTCCATATTTTAAAGAATGCAAAAATTGTAAACCTAAAACCTTAAATGAGATGCATATCAATGAAAGTTAAGAACCATAAATGAGGTGTAAATCAATGCAATGCAATGCAAATGAATGCAAAACCTAGATCTAGGGTTGAAAATGGACTCCAAATCAATAATTTATGATGCTCAAAAGTTAGGTTTACTAGAACGAAATAATGAAAAGTAGGTTTTTTTATGAGAAGGGGTTCACTAAAATGATATAGATAGACTTATTTTCCTTTATTTCATTACTAAATAAGACCCCAACAAAGAATTGACTAACAAACCTTAGGTGAATCAACTCAATGTGAGAATCTTCAGATTTCCTTATGCTTCAAGGAGGGGGGTTAAGGTCAAACAACACTTTGGGGAGAAAAACTAATAATAGAAAATCAACTCCAAAATGTAATCTAACACTTGAAACAACAATATTAAACTCAATATTAGAAAAACTAAACAATCAAATGCAAATCTAGGAAGGGCACAAATGTGTTTACCATTCAACAAGAGGCAGTTTCTAAAGCCTGACTAGGACTCATTCGCCCATTGGTGAATGGTTCTTTCCTCAAGATTTTGTTGCAAATTTTGGGAGCCTTTAACATAGATTTGTAGCTTCTAATTTGTCTAGGTTTTAGCTTTTAAAAGTTGGAAATCAGATTTGTAGCTTAGATTTCACAATTTGACAACTTTGACAACTTTTGCAACTTTGATAACTTTTCCAATATTGCACTTCAAAAGGTCTTCAATCCTTCCTAAACCTAAATCTGTAATCACACACAAGAAGAAAAAAGTTTATTTTTGGGTGAATGGGGGTTTAGCTTGGTAGAACCTCTTTTTGGTAATTTCAAACCTTGAAATGAAATAATGAAATGAAAGAGGGAATGAAAAATGAACAAAGCTATTTTACCACTCAACAAACCCTTGAGTGAAACCTTGATAATAGAGATCTTAGGAAGGTATGAAACTAGCATGAATTGGTTGAATTGGATGTGGATCTTGACACTTGAATAATGCCTTGAATGCTTGAACTTGATCTTAAACCTACATCACAATGTTAGCTCCAAAAACATTTAGGATGCAAGAATACTTTGACATGATGAATTGATAATGATTTCTGCAATAAATATATGTTATATCTGCTCTTTAATGCTCTTGATTTCTCTTGAAGTTCTCAAAAAATCCTCATAAAATTGCTCATGAAAGTTTAGGTGAAAGTGGAATAACCTAGTATTTATATGTATGTATCCTTAATTTCCCAAAATTCAAATATCACAAGATGATAATGAATTATGAACTTGAAAATGTTAAAATACCACTAAAACCATAATTTAAATTTAGGTCCAAAGGTCTTGAGAGGACCCATTCACCCATAGGAAAATGGGTCCCAGGTCCCTATTCTTAGAACACACATTGCTCAAGGTAAAGTGTTATGTATTGGCATTAATTATTGTTAAGTTTCCTCTTTAGAAAATGTAATTTAATAGGCTAGTAGATGAATGAAAGGGCTTATGAAGGTATAATTTAGCTCAATTTAATTAAGAGGCCCCAAATAACTATGAAAATGTAAAGGGATACACTTATTTTAACACTAAATTAAGGCATTATTAAGTCCATTTAAAAAGGAGGGCCCAAACAAGTGTGAAAATGTAAAAGGATACATTTTTCAAAAATACAATCATATAATCAACTTTGTACCTCCAATATATATATATATATGTGCCTAAAGATATAATGGTTTCCCAACTCATGGTGGTTTGTTTTGTTCCTCCTCCAAAGGAAGAAAAATGAGCTATGCTAGGAAATACCTCAATTGATCCTTTGAAAGCTAAGACTCATGCAAGAAGAAACACAAGTACAAAGGAACATTAATTTAGATATCTTTCCATCACTCAGCAATTGGGTGAAAAAAATAAAAATGGCCAACCACTTATCCAAACCAACTCAGATGAATTACCTCTTGCGCATCCAAACTCATCATCATCCAACTCAACTTTACCACACTCACCAAACCATGAATTTCAAACCTTACATGACTTAGCCTAAACAAAGAAAAAAGAGGTGAACATATGACTAATATTATTCTTAAACCACCTATTGTGATAAACTTGGATAATGAAGATGAAGAAGCTAAGATAGAAGAACAAGTTCATAATTAATTGTCTCTTTTATTTTAAAATAAGTGGATTTAGATGGGGACAACCATAATAATCCTCCTCTTGAGAGTGACCCACCATGTGTTGAACCTAGTGATAATCCTTGTATGGTGCTTGTTGTAGTCCCTTTAGCATATTTTCCACCTTCCATTTATGATGAGCAAGATTGGATGTAGATGATTTACTTTAGATCAACTCACATGTGTGTTATAACTTTGTGTATTATACTTTTTTGTGTTTTCTTGCATGTGTTGTGATCTTCTATATTGTGTTATTTAGCATGTCTTTATGTTTTTTATTTTTCTTTGGATGACCCTTGTTGTTCCCATTGGCACATGGATACAAAGGAAACAAATATGTTATTTAGTATTCATCCATTTGTACCTACATTCTTCTTTATGTTGTAAAAATATTTTTATCTTGTATTTTCATTTTGGGGATGACGCAAGCTATTGAGACATTTTTGTATCTTCTATGTTGACTCAATTATTTTTTTGTTATCTTAATACATGTCATTTTATAATTGTTTTCATAGTTCTATAGGTATCTCTAGAATGATGTCGATTATGATTATAGTCATATTACATATTATCTATGGTCTATATTGACCCCAATTTCATTGATTCCTTATGTACTATCTTTTATCTTGTTACGTGATATTTTCTAGGGAGAAAATCCTTGTAATGAGTGAGCTTTAATTGGGAACATATCATTTGCATAGGGTTTTCTAACAAGCTCATGACCTAGTGAAAATTGATACTCATTATCCCTTGTGTGCTTCTCATTTATTACTTTTAGAAAGCTCACCTAGTGAATATGGAATTGCACTAGCCTATGATGCTTTGCTTCATGAATCATCTGAAAAATATTAGACTTTGTTAACTTGCAACTAATGAATGCCTTGGGTATGGATCCTAGTAATATTTATATGGGTTTTACTATTCTGTGATTTCCATACCCCCTTCACATGGGTGCATTGTGTTTGCACCCTATTTGCATTGTGTTTTGTATATTCTTTGCATTATGTTTTTTTCGTCTTTGCATGTTATGTGTGGTGTCTTCATCATGTTTTCTTCATTTTTCATGCCAAATTTCATCTTAAATGTGTGTTCCTTTGTCCCTATGTTTTCTTTCCATAGTATCTTGAATCTTGGGGGATAGTTCTCTCCTAGACTAAGTGTAATCCTATCTCTTGAATATTTTGATAATTGAACCCCACTTGACCTGTCTGTATTTTACTGTGAGTTTGAGAAAAAATCACACTCTCACTAAAGTGGCATATAAATGTAGCATAAAAAAATTTCACCCTTGACTATTTCACATTAGGTTTAGCTCCCCTTATGTGCTTGGACCTAATTATATATATAATTAGCTATTTTATATGAATCTTTGAAAAATAAAACATGGGAAATCATATTATATAAATTCAATATTTTCCCTTGAAATTTTGAGCCCTAGGAAGAATGGGTCTAGTCTAGGGAACCCTATTCCCTAGACCACCTCTTTTGGCTCCAAATTTAAATATGTTGGTGTCATTAATTTATTATTTGAATTTTCAATTTCAATTGTTGGCTATTGAAATTTTATTTCATGAAATTAAATTATTTACATATAAATAGATAGTATTCTCACCATTTGAAATCTTAATGAATCCTAGAAATTTTATTTCATAAAATATACTTCAAAAATAATTCAAGAGAAGTCAAGGGGTAGAATTATCAAGATTATTGCAAAATTTTATCATTCAACAATCATGACATATGTTATGTAAGTTTTTTCATGTTTAGCATGCATTTTTTTATGAGTACCAACTCATGTAGGTATTCAAATAAATTAAATTCAAGAAACAAATAATCTTTGAAGGTGATGAGTTTGACTTCATTCCATCAAGGGGATTAGATCTAAGTGGTGAGTT
Source organism: Sequoia sempervirens (assembly GCA_007258455.2). Taxonomy (NCBI): domain Eukaryota; kingdom Viridiplantae; phylum Streptophyta; class Pinopsida; order Cupressales; family Cupressaceae; genus Sequoia; species Sequoia sempervirens. The sequence goes on along the minus strand of VDFB02193867.1, from coordinate 755,325,279 downwards.
GCATCAAGTTTTCAATTAATTACTTGTTTATCATTAGCCTCTATCCAACCAATGCTAAGCTCTCTTTTATACCATAAATTCCCATTGTAGAGTTAAAAATACCAACCTGGGGTTTTAATTAGGAAATCCCCTATATGACATAACCCTTCCCCTTTTTTCATGTGCAGTTTATGGATTTGAAGTGAATTAGAGGAAAATTGAATGTTATTTGTTCATTCATGCTCTCAAACCCTACAATTTGTCAAACCACAAAATTTGGATTTTCTCATCAAAAGATGAAGTTCCGACAGTAATCTTAGAAGAATAAAAGCTACAAAATAGTAACCTAAAGCCTATACTTTAAGATCTTGAACGATCGTCTAGGGAACAATACACCCTAGACCAACCAATTCAAGCTCAAATTTATATCACAAGTTCCTCTATGTCTTCCTTCTATATTTTTTTATTATGTTTTTGTCTTTTTGTATTTGATTTCTTACAATTCATAACAGATTACTCCATTATCTTAGTTTACATAGTTATTTCATTGCATCATTCAAATCAGTCAATTAACCATCATTGAAATCACTCATCACACATAAAAACACAAGATTAAAACCCTAATCCACTCTCTTGTCTCTTCAATCAAGTTTTGTATCCAAGTGGGTATTTGTGATCAATTTTAATCTACCAAAATATTGGGAAGAGTGGGATTTATGCTCTAGATCCATTTTCCCAATTAAATAGCTTCTTGAATGATTGATAATAAGATTAAGGTATCGATTTAGATTGGATTTAGGTCCTTGTTTACAATTAGACAAGTTAGTTAATGTGACTTGAGGTCTAATGTTTTCTTGAAAATATTCAAGCAATTAATTAATAGGTTGTGAAAAAGAAGTGATTGAATTATTAGGTAATGAGAAAAACCATTCCAAAGCCATGTCTTTCAATTATTGAAGGAAAAATTTAGCTAAGAGATCATCTTAAAAAGGGAAATCACTACATAAAGTAGTAAATGCAAATAAGTGATTATTACTATATCCTTTTCGAATATACTTCTCGAAGTGTGGTATTTCAATGTTTTATGGTATAGGTGCTCTTAAGATGGAAAATGATAACATGTTATGGGTAAGGTATATTGGAGGATTAGAATGAGATTGAGTTTCATTCATGTTTGAAATTTGTTGTGATAAAGATTACACGTTTTGCAAAATTTGGTTTATGACAGGATTAGTTTGTGACATGTTTTAAGAATTTGTAGAATGTGTAGGACTATACTTTTTTATTAGAGGTAAAATAGGTTTTGAAGGGGACCAAAAACCCTTTAAGAAAAAGGAAATTTCTATCAAAAGATAACTAAACTGAACATTGAACAACCAAAATCTAGCAAGACATTAGCCAGACAACTACCAAAAAGGAGTAACAAAAACACAAAACTACATATTGTTCAAAGTATTTTTAGCTTCGATGTCGCTCTTGATAGTATTTTGATGTGCATACATGGCTTTAGATATAGCTTTAGCAAGAACCCTAGTTTGCATCTTGGTCTTATTGCAAGTTCTAGCACTAGGAAAAACATTTACCTCATTAACCAAAACATCCTACAAACCAGTAGGCTTATCAATTTAAGCTTCCTCCACCACCTATATTTCACCAAAAGCATCTTTCTCACTAGGAGCTCCCTCAATTTATTTCCTATCCTTCTCATTGAGAATAGAAAGACCCTTAGCCTCATACCTCATAGAAGATTTAGTTACTTCAATGACCTTATCTAATTTCATGCTAACCCTTTCCATCTTCTCTTCCAAGGTCATAATTATTTATTCAAAAATATGCTTCATCTTCAACATCTCCTCAACAACAATCTTCAAGGAATCAAATATCTCATCAACTTTAGTTTGAACAAAAGACTGTGAAGAATTCCCAACTTTTCTCAGAAAACCCCAAACCCTCACATTAGTAATGTTGAGCTCATGAAAAACCCATTTGAACAATCTAAACAAGGAAATGGCAGCCTCCTTAGCCAAACCCAAAACATTGGGCAAGTTCTCTCAATCAAAGTTAAACATGTCCCTAGCCTCCACTTAACCTTCTTGAGAAATCCTATTGTTATCCTAGCTCTCACAAACATCCTTACCTTTAGCCCCAACCACTAGCATTTGAATTTTGTGAAGAGAGCTAACAATGTCCTCAACCACCATCCTCCTTCTACTCTGCTTCTCCATATCCACATACGGGGAATCAAAAGAATCCTAACCACCACCAATCTTCAGAGGAGAAGCAACATGCTCCTCCTACACAGGCAGGGAAAACTTTAAGGAATCCCCCCTCGGTGAAGGTGTAAAATCCTGGTGAATCTTGTATACTTCCTGATAAAAATATTAATTTTAGTGGAATTTTTTTGCATTTTTTGTGAAAAAAAAATAATGTCCATTGGTGAATCTTTTCTAGTCACCAGAAGTCTATGGAAAATCCTTGCAAAATGCAATTTTTTTAAAACCACTTAAATTTTTCCATTAGCGAATTAAACCTATTTTCAAACAAGAAAAAAAGAAATTTGTTGGTGATTAAAACTTTTTTTCAAACTAAAGAGTAAAATTCATTGGTGAATTAAACCTATTTTCAAATTATTAAGAAAAAAACATTAGTAATTTAAACATAATATCAAACTAATAAAAAAAATGCAGTGGTGAAGTGTCAGTGCAAATTTCCTAACCTTAGTTGCAAGTCTTTCTTTGTCATCTTTGTAGTCGATGGATCAGAGGTTTCAAAAACTTTGAAACTTTAGACTTTGGTTCTAAGGTTCCAAGTTTTAGTGACCATGTGGCATTATGGACCATGACCATTCGATGAATTTTCACTAGATGACTATAGTTTCATTTTGGAAGTATATCTCTCAAGCACTAGATTTGTGAATTGAAACCTCCAGAATTACACTAAAACCATTAGATTTTTAGAAATCAATGGTTGATATCTTATTATTTAGTTTTGTTGGTCATCCTACTGTTGTTTACCATTTAATATTTCCTAATTCAGACAAAAATATTTTATGAGAAAGCATTAAATCTTAACTCTTTAACCCTGAGGGTCGAGTCTCGTTAACCTAGTGATATCCCCATTTTAAATTATGCACATGGATAAAGTTTGTTTTAAAAGATGGACCGTTCAATGAATTTATGATGGATGGCTATAGATGCATTCTAGAAGTAAATCCTTGAAGTACTAGACTTGCGAACGAAAACCTCTAGAATAACAGTGAACCGTTATATTTTCAGAAATCAATGGTTGAGATTTTATTAATGATTGGTTTCAGAAATCAACATATAGTTCTGATCATAAGTGAGAAAAATTTATTGTGACTTATTAGCTAGGACATTGATAATCATTAAGGTAAAAAAATACATTTAATTTTCTCTTTTCAATGCATTGAAGTACTCTAAATTTCATTTATTCTATTGAAATTCTCAATTTGGTTGTGGTACTAGGCGGTGGCATAGATTAATACCATATGAATAGCCAGAGTGATTGATTGGATAGATTTATATTGAAAAATGCACAAATTACTATAGAATTGTAGATGATAATGTCAATAATCTAGTTATTTTGGCAATCGATAGCTTGCGTGGCACTGTCGAATTTGACAATTGACAGCTTGTCAGCTTGAGCTACAATTTGCAACTTTGCATGTAGCCAGCTTGAGGTACCGATTAAATTGGATTTTTGGTTTGCATGAATTGCAATTATTACTAAGTATTCAATAGTAATTATACACAACCTTAGAGCTCACATGTGACACATGTTAGGTGTACAAGGTACTAAGTTGGTAGTGGCACTTTTGGTGGCACTTTTGGCGGCACTTTTGGTACATAAATAAGGATAGTGAGCACAACTAAAATCATTCATTTAATTTTCATAAGGTTTTTCATTTTGTAGGGTTAATAACTTAATAAGGATTCAGGAAGAAGATGATGGGGTATTATTGGGGATGCTCTAAGTTCTCTTGCCTCTAGTTATGTAGTTACAAAGTAAAAGACCAATTTTCTTCAAATTCATAATGGGTGGAATTGGAAAGAAGTTGATTTGGTTCACTTGACTTCTCAGACTAGTTTTGAACCAGGATGAGGAGCTCTGATGGATATTAGTGCTATCCCAATGCATGGAGGCTGCAAGTAGAAGATGGGAGTAGTTTTACTACCCCTCATCATCTGCATGGTTGGCTAGGAGAGTCTTTTGCATTTATTTTAAGACACCATGGCTTACCAGGAAAGCCCCATGTATTTATTTTCAATGCTCATATTTTGCATGGGAGTAATTTTACAACCCCTCATCTTTTGCATCTGTCTAGTTCTGAAAGAGTCTAAGTACATTTTTTATCTTCACGACTCTCATTTCCCCAGTTTGGTCGGGCCCCCTTTCCCCATGCATTTATTTTTAGAGTGTATGGCTGACTCGACAAGTCCCATGTGTTTATTTTTAGAGCTCATGGTTGAACCAACAAGTTCCATTTATTTTCAGAGTGACAAAGATACATGTATCACATTTATGTTTTCAACTTTTCACAAGTAGTCTAGCAAAAGCTAGGTGCTTGTGCTTACATTTGTATTTGTACTATGTAATAATGTGACATTGTAATTCAGTTGTAATAAAATAAATGGTTGTTCTATTAATGTGACATTCTAATTCATTTTTTTAAGGCCTTTGAAATGTTAATTTTTTGGGATTTGACCCCTTGGCTTTGATGTCAATTATAGCTCATTAAACTTAAAAGAAAATTTAAAACACATGTTTTATGTTTATTATTTATATCATAAATTACTCAATCGTTCGATTAAATTTTGATGTATGGTTGTAGTTGTATTCTGGAATGAAATACACAGAGTGCTACGTTTATGAAATTAAACTTTCAGAATCACCCTATAACCATTAGATTAATAGAGATCAACAGTTTAGAATTTGTTGTCAATGCAGGAGTAAATCATTATTTATAATGGCTTGTTTGAAATGTTGTTATCTATGTACATTGTACTACCTAATTGTGTACTGTGTAGTCTGTAAGTAACGAGTAGATGTTTAGGTGTCATTTAGTTTTCTCATTGCAGTTCACCACCCTGTTTTGGGTTCCACGGTTCCAGTTCCAACAAATCCATTCCAGTAACCCAGTTTCAAGCTTCAACGTAGTTTCAACTTCAAGAATCAAAATTCAAAATCTAGGTAAGTTAAAGAATTCTTGTGGCTACGTTTGATCACCTGATGTTTCTTAAAATATTGTTTTGTCAAACTTTGAAGTTTAGGTTTAGGGTTAAGAGGCTTAATAATTAAGAAAAATTAAGGAATAATAGGGAATTCACAAATTTCATATTGTTGATTGTATCGACATGTCTACCACCAATACCACTAGAGAAATTTCAGATAAAAATATATATTATGCAAAATTGCTTAAAACCCAGGTTTCATTGATGAATACCATGATATTTATGATCCTAAAACCTATGGTAGGTGTACCTCAAAACTTAGATTTTCATCTAAGAATAAGAATACAAAGAAAATGCAATTGCAAGTTAATAGTATTAGTGCACCATGGGTAACTGGATTATGACATGTAACGCCCCGCCGTGCAAACCCCAAAGGAACTAAAACAACGCAACAATTTTTTTTTTTTAAAGAAGAACATAATACAATGTACTAAGTTGCATGACTAATTCCATTGGGGTACACGAGGTGACATTACTATACTAACCCATAACAACGATAATATATTAAACCATAATTAAACAATTACATAAATCCATTCATTAAGATATCATCATTTAAAATATTTATTAACCAATAACCATATTCATAACATATGTACATATGACAACGAAAGATACTATAAAGATATGAAGCATTTATATTACCACAAATATAACACAACTTAGCACAACTATTACAAATGATCGTTCCTGAATAAATACATGGCCTGAATATACATTACATCCAAATGATAGTAAAATACAATTGACTAAAAATACATCTCAATAACCACATATACAATTTACAACAAGGTCATCCCAACACACGTGGGAGACAATACATCAATGAATACATTACATCTGAAGTATAACATACATCTGGTTTAAAGAATTACTGGATCATCAAAATCCACCAAAACCCTACAATAGAAGATACATCTGCAACCAAAAGGGAACCCAACGGGGTGCGAAGCACATTCCACCCAACCACCCCCGTGCTGGGAGTAGACAAGGAAGGATCCCTGACCAAGCATGTCTAACAATAACACAAGACTAACTCCAGACAGACAACTTAACATTAAAGACCCCATAGAGACTACACAATGATAAATCACCAAGAGACATAACAACAAACCACTTCTAAACAAAGCAATAAACCACTTTCCAAAATTACAACTAGTCGCAAACTCAACATCAATGAAACTCAAGACACAAAATTAAAGACTACTTCCAAAACTAACCAATGACAAATTCATAAATCACTTCCAGAGGACTTCAATAAATCAACACAAATAGAATGTTAGACGAGAGTGTCATCACATGGCTTAACATGAATTATCTAGACATCCTATCACAAGGTGCCACCTCCATCTCTATATGGATTCTCTAGACAACCAAGTTAAGGTGCTGCCTCCATCTATGGTTCTCCTAACAGCCTATCTCAAGGCCCCACTCCATAGGGTTACTCATGCAAAGTCATTAACCTTTCGTGAAGACAAGGCAACGACCTTGCCAACCACGGCCTTCTCGGTCCCCTTTAGTCTGCTATAGCACTCATAGGCAGATGAGGCATCATAATTATCTTGTTAATGTTTAAACTCCACCCATGATTTATTTCTTAGGTTATCACTGATTAAACTAACTCTATGTGGGTTACCCTGACAGCCACTTTGTGCGCCGGCCCCCACCTAGAGCCACTCTCTCTAAACACTCAACACAAACTATCCAATACAACATGATTGTATCAACAAGGAAAAACTAAACCAACAATGGATCAAACGTGAGGCTTAACCTTCTCGCCCACAATCACGTGCATAACAGTCACAATACGGTACCATCCAAGGGTACATTAACCTCACCACCATAACCAAAAAATAAGAACAATCATCAAATTATAAACTCAAATATACCTCACAATATCCCAACCTCTAGAAGTCTTAAAGGACAACTCAAGTTCCTATGACAAGATGCATTAACTCTAGGTTTTCCTACACAACCCAAACCCGAATTTAAGAAAAATCAATTTAAACAAAAAGAATAATCTCAAAAGTGCATAAATCATAAATGTGCGCCAAGCAAACTACAAAGTACAGGAGACCTCAGCAACCTCATAAATCAATAACTCAAAAAAAAGTTTGATTAAATCCAAAACATATAATTTATTTCTAGTTTGCACAATTATATTATTACATTGCAATTTTCTCAAAATTATCCAATTATATCCTCTATACAACAATATCAATAACTATCCCACACATATATATAATCAAATATAAAAACAAAACTCATTAAATAACTTAACTAATTTATATATATATTAAATAATATATAATAAATATATATTAAATAATATATATAATATATATATATATATTAATATATATATATATATATTAATATATATATATATATATATATTAATATATATATATTAATATATATATATATATATTAATATATATATAAATATAAATATAAAATAAAACAAATCACATAAATTTTAAAAAATGAATTTGATTTAAATAAAAATAAAAATAAAACAAAACAAAACATTCATTGGGAACTTCCGTCCCCCCCACCGCCTGTGGTACACAGTACCACTAGTGGTAGGGCCGCAGCCTCCATAGGCTGCGACCAGCAACCTTAGCTGCCGTGCACAGCCTTGGCTACTATGCGCAGCCTATGGTGGCTGCATACAACCACCTCAGGGACTGTGGGGGTACGGCCTTGGCCGGCCCCCACCCCCATAAATTTTATTTTATATATATTTTTTTAATTTAATTTAATTTATTTCATTTTTGTTTTTATAAAATATAACTTTTAATAGGTATTTCACTTGGACAGAATACGAAATAGATTCATAATAAATATATTTAAAAATCCAAAAATTATTCAATACATAAATCTAAAATTCAAAATATGTATAACTTTATTTTTATATGTGTATATATATATATATTTATATATGCATAAAATTTTAATTTGAATAAACAAAATTTCATCAAACACGCAAAGAATACAAAATCAATTAGGGATATTTTATTTAATATTCATATAAACAAGCTATTAAAGTTCGTAAATTTATAAACATATCCATTCCAATGATTCAGACAAATAATAACATATGTATATTTAAATTTTGTATAAATGTACATATAACTATATATTTAATCCATAAATTTAGAACAACGATATAATAATAGATTTTCAATAAACCAATACAGATCTAACATACAAATTCAACCTTCAATCTAAAACGATTTTTATTTCAAAAACAATAATTTTCACTACTAAGCTAAATAATTTCAAAAATATTTACTATTGTTTTCAATAGAAGATTCAAGGGTTTCATAAATTTTCAAATCACAGAACTTCTTTCTATATTTTTTTCAAAACACATCCAACAGATATTGTTCAAAGCACAACAAAAATAATAATAAATAACATAAGAAAACCTGGAGTCCTTCGTCTGGTGAAGAATCCAGCACAATAATCTTCTTTCGAACGTGGAACCCCTCTGCAGCTTCTTTTCCAAATTCCTATTTTTAGCTCACTTCTGAATCTATCTTTTCTTCATCCACAATAATTTTAACCCAGAAAACACAAAACCAAAACTATCTTTTCTTTTTCTTACAGATCAAAACAACAAAGAAAACTTCTGTGAATGATTCCTCTCTCAATAATCATAAAATAATTAATAAAATCAATAAAGCTTTTTCTGCTTTCTTTTCTCAAAAATCCTCTTTTCTTATTGGTCCTTTTTCCAGCTTTTAAAAGCACAACTTATCTACAATTTTATTAAAATAATTTATTTAATCAAGATATTATTTGCACATGATTTTCTAATTTAATATTAATAATAAGATAATATTTAATTATCCTCATCAATATTAATTTAAATTTCTTACACTTTAATTAATTAGATACTTTTTAATTTACAAAATATTTAAATTTAACATTTTTCTAACTCGCAATTAAATCAAATAACAATGCAACATTAATTAATTATCTTATCAAATAAGATTAATTAATTAAACACTCACCATAAATTAAAAAAATACTCAACAATCAAACTGCACAATAACAAAGACAAAACTTCAGTCATGATGCAATAACGTACAACAGCACGACAGACTTGGGATGGGGACACTTCCAAACCTACTCCCTTTTTCAACATTTTTACCCATTGGGTTAGTTTAATGCTCACCCTATCCTGCTGAAGCAGGTGGAATCGAGACTTATTCCTGCAATCCTGCATCCCAATAACCGTCAAGTAACACATGTATATATATATAATCAAAACATCCTATTGTGAGAAGGAATTGTAGCATAGCAGGGCACTTGTGAACGAGTGATGCTACACTGTCCTCTCACCTAATCTATTCTAACAATTACAATATCAAATGTGAAAATCATTTCTAACCAAATTGATCATAAGATAACATGATTACTTAACTACTACATCATAACTAATTATTAAACCATTGCATTATAAAATAATACTGAATTCAAATATCATGATCACCATAGAATCATCACATCGACTTATAAAAAATTAATGAAAAACTATTTGAATAAACAATAATCCAATCAACACACAGGGTATCATAAATCATACTAATAATGTCACACACAACAATTAACTAAACTACGCATCCGCACACACCAAGTCAGTGAATGAATCACCAACACAAATCAGTATCATGCTAACACACAAGAGAAACCAATAGTATCAAATAGTATCAGAAATATGGGGGTATTACACGACACATGATGTTACATGAGGTTTTCCCTTGCCCAAAATTTATCATTGTCTATGCCAGAAATTATGATGATAACAAAAGAGTAATTTTTAATAAAGATAGCAAAGAAGAATTGTCATTCATTAATGCAGAAGAAATTGGAAAAGTGTTGGGCTTGGGTTTTACAACTAAATAATTTGGAAATGTCCACATTGACCTAGAAAAGCTTGCTAGTGATTATGAAGTATTGGATGAAATGGATAAAAATTATTTCTTAAATAGAATAGTTTAGGATAGAAACAAATTTAAAGGTGATCATAAGCCTCCTTATGATTTGGATATTTTTAAACCATGGGTTCAGGATACTATTTCCATGCTAGAATTTTTCCTCAGGCTGGATAACAATTTGGAAGTGGGTGCATGCCTCCTTGAAATGGTGTATAATATCCATTATGGTGTTCTACATGCCAAATATAATTTTATTGAGCACATTGTAGAATCCATGCATATTAAATTTTAATGATTAAAGGAGGTTCCACCAAGACATTTAGGCTCACAACCTACTTGTGCTATCTTTTTCTATTCAAATTCAGAGGAATGTTTTAGACCAAAAAGCTTCAGATTCAGTCCTATGGTAATAGTAATCCTAAGCAAAGGAAAATGGCTCCAGTATATGAATGGACAACTATTATAAGGTTGCATGATTCTTGAAGGAACTACAATCATTTTGTAGACTACTTTTTAGCTTCATTGCATCAAGCAATTACAAATACTCCAATGCCTAAATTGCCTATGTCATGTAGAAATTGTATTCAACTAGGAAAAGAAATACAATTAGTTGATTGGTACTTTATGGAAGAATATATTGTGCTAAGATTTTATGGATTAGAAGTACAACCATACAAACTTCCAATACATGTGACATAAAGGGTTTTTTCTTTGAAATATGTAAGGAAGATGTAGAGTACTAATGAAAGACATTTTACCCATCAGGGAAAGAAGACCTTATTTCCTTCTTTACCTTTTTCATGTGAAGGGATTACATTCAAGAGAAAAGAATTTAGTGTGGCATATGATCTTTTGATTTTTTTTAATTTTGATACTATCTGTCCTTGGTAGTATGATCCATGTGATACCATTAAATCAATGATTGTGCTCAATAATAATTTTGGAAGTAGAATTCAACATCAAAGTAAACCCTTGCTTGAAAACTTGAGAAATAAGGATTCTTGAGATGAGGTCAAAGTAGCAATGGAGAAAAGTGTTGCTGAGAATGGTTTTTCTTTTGAACAATTGTTAGCAAAAATTATGGCATTGCATCAAAAGACAATTAGGAGGTACAATATTTTTTAATGAAAAAAGTCATAAACCATCTAATAGAGTAAAAATTTCAGATTCTTTAGAGAAGGAAGTTATAGAAAAAAATTGGTCACGATAAAAAAATTACTACCTTTTGGTCTATGAGGAAGGACATAGGTGATCAAAGAGCTCTTGCAGAGTATAGAGATAACACATAAGATCTTGAGTTTAGAAAATTATGGAATATAGAGCATCCAAATGAACAAGAAGATGAAGAAAGTGATGATGATAGGCAAGAAGAAAGCCATGTCAATTTCAAAATTGGTTTAAGTGAGGCCACAAAAGAAGCATTTATTACAGGAGTAGCCATAGCTGAAAAAATGGGTTATGAAGGTGGTCCTTTGGGGTCCCAAAGACAAGTCCCTTTGATGGAAATATATGTAGAGCATAGAAAAGCAGTTGTTAAATCTGGCCTTGGGGTTGGAGGTGAAAAAGTAGACCTAGGGTATACAGGTCAATTTGTTAGAGCTTCAAGTTCAAATCCCCATCCTCATGGTTAGACACAATCACAACTAGGACATACCCATGATGGAGGGATTAGTACAACTGGCACTACCACAGATGCCTCTGGTGGTGATGGTATAGGTAGTAGTACTAGTAGTGGTCAACATGTGCTACAACAACAAATTACACATAAGAGGACAACACAATATGCCACAAAAACACTAAACGATCAAGGCATATAGAAGAGGCAAAGAATTTTGATAGGTCCAAATCTATGTCACACTACCAGTGGATCCACCACAAATGAGTTATTTCTAGGAACTCCCCCAATGCCAGTTAGTTTGGTTGTGACATCATTAGAAACTGCAAGTACTCCTATTCCTTCACCATTCAAGCATTCCATTGTTCTTGCATCCCCAAGTTTTGATTACATTGAAGAGTTTAAAAAGAAATTAGAATTGAATAAAAAAGAAAAGAAGCAACTGATGGAGAGTGCATCTACTCTAACTTCAGAGCCTACAACAACCATAGTATTACCCACATTTGACACAAGTAAATAAATCATGGAGTACACATTTCCTATTCCCACAGTTCAAAATAAACCAGCAAATCAGATGGCTCCATCTGAATTCCAGGTGAATAATTTTCAATTTGATTTTTTTGGACTCAAAAATACTGGAAAAATTAATGTATCAAAGAAGAACTATGAATTGGTGTACACATCATTGCTGAAGCAAGATAGAGAGAAAAAAAGTTTGTAGAATCAAATTGAAAAGTTATAGGTAGACCTAGCAAATGAGAAAGCAAAGAGGAAAGTAGCAAATAACAAGAGCAATGAATTAGGAAAAGGAATTAAAAAATATAACTCTATATTAACAAGCAAAGAGGATAAGCAAAATAAGACTGCAGTGAATGAACTAAAGCAAAGGCTAGATGAGAGCAACAAGAAATACGATGAGGAAAAATCCACTTTAGAAAAATTATGACTAAACATTGCAGATGGAAATGCATAGTGGGAACAAAAATTGGAGGAGAGAAAAAGAAATGAAAGGTTGGAGGCAGAGCTACTGGAAGCAAAAAATGAAATTAAGTCTTGTCAAAATAAGTTATCTTCATTTTGTAGAGAAATAATAAGGCATATGAAACAAAAGATCTGGGATTAAATAATGTAGGGGATTGATCATTTATGTTACATGTTTCAATTGATTGATGCTATCAGAAAACATCATAAGAAGATCAACAAATATTTAATTGAGAACAAAAATGTGATGGCATTAGAGAAATCAGAAAATCAAATTCAACAAATAGTCTACAAAGCCAGTGACAAAGTTTTGAAATCAAAAGGGATTACTAATTGGCTTGTTACATCAATGACGTTGTCATATGTCATTGAAAAGTGTTTGAGAATGAGTGAAACAAAGAAATATTTGTATTTGGTTATAGACTAGATGAATAAGGTGGATGAAAAGTTAAGGAAATTCATAGAGCTTTGTTTACCAAAGGCTTTTGACACAAATGAGAGATTTTTTGGATGGAATGAATTCAAAAAGGTGGAGGATGCAAGGAAGATTGATTTGGAATATTTTCCTCAGAACCCAGATGTGGTGACCTATTTGGATTCCATCAAACCATTGCTAACCCTGAATGCAAAATTGACTGAAAAATCCAAGATAGGTTCCAATTTGAATAATGGATTGTTAAGAAATATTCAAGTCAAATAGCATCAATTAGAACAAATGAAAATTCCAACACCTAAAAAGTGGAAGTTGCTAGAAAATGTGATCTTGTGATTTAATTTTTGATAATATGAGTTTCCAAGTTCCAACTCAACTCTATGCAGAGTTGTCTTTGCGCAAGATTTTTCATTTCCAATGCCTCTATGTATTCCTTCATGTGATAATCAATTTAAAAGCACAAATTCAGACTTTAGTAATGTATTGATGTTCAATTATCTATATTATTTATTATATCATTTGAAGAAAAATTCTAGTAGTGGTTTCAACTTCTAGATACACTTTAAACGATTGTTGATGTTCATTGTTGTAGATGCTACTAATACTATTCACACATCAATACTCAATCTCCATGACTACTTAGCAGATCCACTAAACATTTATATGAATTCATGCTTTAATGAATTAATCAAGGTACTTTAATTGGTTCATTAAACCAGAGCCAAAATTAAAACATACATCAATGCATATTGCATAATATTAATGACAATGAAGATTAATGAAAGATCATTGATCATATTTCGTTAATAATTCATGTAAAATGTTACAATTGAAGAGATCATGATAGACTCAAAATAAGGGAGAAAAATAGGCTTAGTCGCTATTCCTCATAGTTTTATAACCCTGTTGCGAATTTCTAAATTGGCATAACTTTCCAATTCCCCAACTTCGTTGATGGTTCACTTTGTTGAGTTGCAAGTCTTTCTTGGTCATCTTTCTAGTCAGTGGGTCATTGGGTTAAAGGTTTCAAAAACTTCAAAACTTCAGAATTTTGTTCTAAGGTTCCAAGTTTCAGCAACCACATAACATTATTGACTTATCTTTCCTTTCGAAGGTGTCATCATCTGGCACCTCATTGAGTGCTATGTACAGACTAATATCAAATATCAAATATCACAATTTCATGGAATACAACATAAAATATCATCAAATATAGTTTGACTTTGGAATATGATTCATGATGACATGAAGTGTAATATAAAATAAAATATCATGAAGTGTAATGATTCACAATTTCATTGAATACAATATAAAATATCATCGACTACAGTATGGAACAATAGAAACTAATCCATGAAGTGCAGTATAAATACCTAAAAGTTGCTAATTATCTTCCACTTCCCAAATGACATCAGAGTCCTCAAACTAATGTTCATCACAAGATAAAGTAAAAGATTCATATTGAATTTGATTGCAAGGCTGCTCTTCATTTTCTTCAGACTATGTCTTAAATTCAACATTCATTGTGTCATTTTTGTCAATGTCATTTGTCTGAGTCCCATTGACACTACCAGTGCCACCAGTACCAACCTTTGGAATTGGAGTGTTGCACAACCTGATCCCTCTTCTTTCACATGTGGACCTCTAGATTGTGAGTGCCCTTTCAAAACAAAAATTTCTAACATTATACGCAGTTCCTTTCATCCTCAAGAAATTTTCCAAATTCTTGTCTAGATTGTTTCTTAACTTTGATTTCAAAAACCCCAATGTACTAAAAACTCTCCCATCCTCCACTGACCCCAATATCATTGTTTGACATAAATCAACAAGTTTGAAATATTTTGATATCGAACCACGCAATATTTCACTCTAACCTAAGTTTATCCAAACCTTTTTTATTGATCCTGGTTCAAAGGCCGTGTCCTTTCCTATCAATTTATACTGGTCCTTCATAGCTATTGCAAAATTCCTGCATTTTTTTCTAATCTTAGCTTCATCTAAAATTCCTTCTATTTTATGCGCATTGTATGTTATAGTTTTTGAAAATTGTTTGATCAATATTTTTTCCTGAGAATGAAAATATGTTGGGTTATCTCAGTTTTCCCAAAATAAAGGATACACAATACTCATGGCTTCAAGTATTTCATGTCGAGGGAATCTTTCATGAATTTTTGAGGAAACAGATTTTGCAATTTCTTTCAAATTATCACCAATATATTTAACAATTCCTTCAAAATCTGTTGTGTTAATAGCTACTTCTCTGGTAGATCATCTGGCTATCTTACATTGGTACATTTTATCTCATATCCACATGAAAAAAGATGCATAAGTGTCTGCTCACATTAAACTATAAATAATTATTAGGATTATTCAAATCAGTAATTTTCTGCCACATGAAATAATTTGGGCCATCTTGTGTTAGATCTAGATATAGATGATCAAGGGCCAATCATGTATGTTTACGTAGATTGGAATATTCATTAATATACATAGTTTTGTCTTGGTATTTCTTCACAAGCTCGTTCATCACATCCAGCATGATGAGAAGACTAGTTAAAGTCAAGACTATCTCTATATTGCTTAACCTATGTAAGAGGTCAGGAGCTTTGTCTACTGTGTTGTTATGCTCGTACATCACTCCAACCAAGGATTGGTATTCTGAAAGAACTCATTGCATTGGTTCGTGCAGGGAGATCCATCTGGTATCAACATCCTTAAGAAGCTTGTTTCCTAGTGTTATTCCCTTAGCAAAATTTTAAAATTTTGTGAAATGTTTAAGACTTCGGAAGAAGTATGTGTGGATCTCACGAACTAGCTTTTTGACTTTTGATACTGTAGGAAACTTTCTTACAATTTTGAATGCTATATTCATTTTGTGGGACAAGAAATGAATGCCAAGCATGTATGGTGCACAAGTAGTTTGTAGCTTTGTGCAAACACTGGTTCTTTGACCTTGCATCACTACAACTCTGTCAACTCCTACACACACCATTTTTTTGGAAATTGTCAACTCATCCATACTTGCAATTTCATTCAAATATTTCTTGACTAGTTCAAATATATTTTGTGATGTTGAACTATCCTTCATTTTATAAACACAGAGAAGATGAGCTTGGTGAACATGTTGTATAGTATACAAATGCATATACACCCAAGAAGTATTGTCTACCATAGTAACTTCATCTAAAGATAATGCAATGAAATTTGACTCTTTTATTTCAACCTTTAAATCTTCCTTTTCCATTATAGCAAGATAGTTTGTACATTCCCATCCAAATTTTACTGACCAATGTGAGTAGGGATAGTGAGGAACATTCAAAAATAATTAGAAACCTGAATATTCTAGGTAGTCTATCATAGGATGCTCTCTGGACAAAATATGAAAAACAATAGTCATCTGAATAGTTTTTGACAGATTTGCTACTTCCATTGCTTTCCCAATTTGACCATTAAGTGTACCTTTACATGCACCAAGCTTCAAAAAATTTTGGTGATGCACTTCATAATCTGTGGCATACCTAACATGAAGACATTCTTCCTTTGATTTCCATCATACGACTGATTGCTCCTTTATGTCTATGAATTTTGTTTTCATAAACTTTACCAATATGGTTTTCTATAGTGTCAATCTTTAGCTACAACATCTTGTCTCTTCCACATTTCCAAGTACAAATCATACATCTAGCCAATTTTTCATTTTTAATATCATTTGATTTCCCCACTAGTTCAATAAATGGGTTCTTTGACAACCAAGCAAGTTGAAAACTTCTTGTCATTTCCCACTTGTACCCCCTTTTGGTTTATTTTTCCTTTTCTTGCTACCAATTTCATCATCCTCATCCAAGTCAATTATCTCATTCTAGCTAACCGGGCCTAGGGCATCACTTCGAACATTTTCCAATGTATTTCTATCCTGATTTGATACATTTTGATTTAAATCAATGACAATCTCAACTTGACCTTCTGGTGGTGGTGAGGTGTTAGGAATGCTACCAATATTTGGTGGAAGAGTTGATGATGTAGCTCCATCTTGACTTGATGGATCAAAATCTTTGAAAATTCCAAAGTAAGACTATATGGTACATCTAAGTTTTTTGTGTTTTGATGGCCTCTTAGTATCTTCACCACCCTAAGTAGCGACAGGAGGCTCTTCACCACCCTGAGGAGCCTAAGGAGCGGCTGGAGTCTCTTCACCACCCTAAGAAGTGGAGTCTAAGGAGTAGCAAGAGCCTTACCACCCTGAGGAGTGGAAGGAGTCTGAGAAGTGGTAGGAGTCTCTTCACCACCCTGAGGAGTGGTAGGAACCTTACCATTTCTACTCGAGTCACTCAACATATTGATCTCGTATTCACTCGACATATGTATCTCTCACTTTGAATAAAAACTAGAAAAAAAATCTTCTTGTTTAAGGACAAAGAATAATAATATAGATCCCATTCCCTACTCAATATCATCTTTAAGACTAAAGCAAGAATGGAAAAGAGATAAATTAAATTTATTATTATAACTAATAACACTATGAAGAAATGATCACTCACCTTTAAGTCTATGTTTTCAGTTTTGGCTGACTTCTGAATAAATGATACTTTTGACTGTATTTATTTTTGTTCAAGGAATGGATTAATAATATTCCTTTCAATGATTGTGTGAATGGAAATGCAATAGGAATTTATATGTAGCGTGATAAGTGTTGCTCTTTAAATATGGTGCAGAATCACATATCATATTCAATACCATGGAATACAATATAAAATATTTGGCTTTCCCTAAACTTAGTCGCTAGTCCTCATTGTTATATAACCTTTTGGCATAGTTCTAAATTTTGATAACTTCGTGATTCCCCGACTTGGTTGATGGTTCACTTGGTTGAGTTGAAAGTCTTTCTTGGTCATCTTTCTACTCAGTACTCAGCGGGTCAGAGGTTTCAAAAACTTCAAAACTTTAGAGTTTGGTTCTAACTTATAAGGTTCACTTTGTTGAAGCATGAATGGAAAAGAGATAAATAAAACTTATTATTATAACTAATAACACTATGAATAAATGATCACTCACCTTTTAAGTCTATGTTTTCAGCTTTCGCTAAATTCTGAATGGAGAAGTAGAACCTCAAAACTGAAAAAAATGTGTAAGAATAAATGACACTTTCGATTGTATTTATATCAATCCATGATTCCATATTTGGTGAATTCTGTGGGATTTTCAAATGGTATATTAAATATTTGGTGAATCTCACTTGCTTATACAATGATATGTTGTAATTTTCAAGGTGAAATGTATCCTCAAATGTAATTATTTGTTAATGTTATTGGCGAAATAGGTCCTCATGAGCAACTATTTATAAATTTTAATTGGTGAAATGGGTCTTCACAAGCAACTATTTGTAAATTTCAATTGGAAAAATGGGTCCTGATACAATGTTTTTTTAATAGTATTGGTGAATATGTAGTTGTTTTATTAAATGCTTTTGGGATTCCATGCAAAAATATTAGTCGACCCTATTGAAACGCGTAGTTTGAAAATGGAAAATTTGTTGGTTAAATATGCCCCATAAAAATACTCATTGGAAAATGGACATGCATTGGACCTATACTTCATAAAATCTAGGTGATTTGGACACCCTGTAGGAAGTGAGAATTTTCCAATTTCAACTTGGCCAATTCCTAGAATTCGCCAATTGGCAAAGATTCGCCACTAAATTTTTCCCTATACACAGGTATACCAAACCTTATAGACAACTTCTTTCTGCTACCCTCCTGAAAGCCATTCTTCCTCTTAGACCCTAAAATAGGGGGCATCAGAGACATGTCTTCAATAGTTTCAATCATATCTTTCAAAATGGTAGAGGGAGCAGCAGGCCTAGTTTTACAAGGTTTTACACTAACCTCTTCCTCAGTGCAAGTCTCATAATCCTTCAAGTCAGGAACATAATAACCTTTACCACTCTTACCCAGGGTAGGAGGTTGTGAAACCACTTCCATAGAATCCTAGGAATCAGGAACATAATCCTCATCCTCTTTTGACTTAGAATCCTCCTCCAAAACCAGTTTCTTCTTTTTTCCTTTTAGACTCATCGGTTCTTCCTCTAACATAGTCTCATATCCCAAGTTTGGATTTTGCTTCTTGCCTTTAGGAGCCATTGGAGGCTGCTTAGGAATCACAAAATCCTTGGCATAATCTATTATTAGCATAATCAAACCAACATGCATCACATGATTCTTAGTATTCCTTTTATGATTCTTAATACCATACTCCAAAGAATCCAAAAGATAGAAAGGAAAGGAGATTTTCTTCTTATGACAAAAATGATTCAAAAGAAAAAATTGATAACCATTAATATCAAAGAATTTACCTTCTATGGTAATGTACCTCATCAATTCCTTAGTAACATCACCCAGTAGGGATTTGATAGAACTATGTTGTTAGCCACCACTCTTGGCCTACTTGAGTTGTTGTTTTTCATCCCCTTCAAAGAAAATCTATAGAGCAGCTCTAGATTCCTTCTTATCTCTATACACCCTTTTGCCCTCTAAGGATAGACTAGTAATGTTCACAATGAAATCCTCATTGATATCAAATTTTGTGCCACCCCATTTCAAAACCCTATTATTCCATCCTTTGACAAACGAGGCCATAGCCTATGGGTTATTACCATGGAGCCGCTCCAATTATGGAGTAAGTACACCCTTATAGAGTCTTCGCCACAAGTCAATCTTATTTTTCAAGGTGTCATAGGAGAAAGGATCTTCCCTATTTTGATCTTTTCCCATGATCATTAATTTAGAAAAACCCAATAGCTTGAGAACTTTGTAGAGAATTAAGAGAAGCCTTAAGAAAGGAAGCCAGGAAATACCCACAATCTATGTGACAATGGTATGGTGGTAGAGGGTCATAATTAGCCTTGAAGGCCACCCCATATGGAGATTACTCAAAGCACCATAAGCCTGAGCATGATCCAGCTCACCTTCATTCCAAAAAATAATCGGCCATGTGAACAAGGTCATGTGAGCACAAAACATAATGAAGCTTCAATCCAACTTAGTAATTTTGGTCATCATGATTAAGACAAGCAAGAGCCTCAATGGGAAGGGGGTCATCCATTTACCACACCCTAGAGTCACTAACACCAAAGTTAGAAAAGACATCTACAAGACCATTCCCTTCCCTAACAATGTGAGAAATATAAAAATCATCAAAAATAATTTAAAATTTCAATAGCATCCATAATAAGGGATTCAACACTCCATGACGGGACAAAAGAATTCTTTAGATTATTGATAATATTTAATGAGTCTACCTCAAGCCACGTATTTTTATAGCCTTTAGATTGAGCCATCTTCAAGCCATGATAGGATGCATTTGTAGGACTATCTTTGATGATTGGTGAATTATTATTTTTTTAAATTGATGGTGTTGTGCCTATTGCGTATACACCTTGTTCAGACTAGGGACCCCTCATTCCATTTCGCCTATACTAGGTCATTTTCAATTTTTTCTCATTTTGCATGCCCCTAATTTTGAACTTAAGATGGTCACATGATATAAATTCATCACATTTAAATTTTCCAAAATTCTCACCCTCAAAATTTACTAAGTCATTTGTCCTTGCGGGTTTGGACCTATACGTTTCCTAGGGTATTTTTCCGCTATATCCTCCTAGCTCTACGGGTCCGCACATGTAGGTTTCACATTGTGGTACACCAATATCTCTCTTTTCCATTTGATAATGGCTAACTCAATGCCTCCACCTACATTGCAGGTCCTGTATCATCATCTGTCATCTAACGACCATGCCAAGATGAGTCTCTGCAACCCCCTCTACCTCACCTACTGCTATATTGAAAAATCAATGCACGCCATTAATGACATATTTCTTATAAATAGAGGTGTTAACCTATCATTTTCACAATTGTAATTTGAGTTTTGAGAGGAAAACAATGAACTAGGAGCTAGGTATGTGCAGGATCATGATGGGCCAAAAAGTGGTGATATGATGGGTATATGTAGGGTATGTGACTGTTGACTTTTTTTTACCCAAAATTGATTAAACAAAAATGGGTTTTAAAGGAGATTCTCAACTTTCCACCAATATAAATTATGCTTTACTTTGAATTTAATAAATAATTTTGTTCATTTTCTATTTGAATTACGACTAAAGTCCTGATTGACAGGATGATTGAAAAACATCTATAGCTTTCAAACGGTATCACATTTTATGCTTTGCATATTATAGGATTAAAAAAAATGAATTTCATGAAGTTTTGACCAAGTTAAGGTGGTCAGACATATGAGTTTTTATATTTTTTAAAAGTTGTAATAAAAAATTTGTAATTAATTATTTACTTGGAAACAAATTACGAAAAAATATGCATAACATCGAGACATGAGTCCTTTACTTATATCTAAAATATTATAAAAAATAATTATCATTTTATTGTGGTTAGGGTGGTCATACAAACACCTATTTCTTATTTTTTCCCTAAAATTTAAGTACTACTACATTGAAATTTCAAATTTTCACCAAATCGGTTTTTTTTTTTTTAAACCTAGTAGTTTAGAAACTACATTCAATTTGCTACAGATTCTATTATTACACATTTTTGAAATAATATAGATAACTTATTCAAATTTTAACATCAAGTTTCCTAATTGTGATTTCTCTAAATTTTTTGCCACTTAGGGTCCTATTTTTTCCATGATGATTCTGCAGATACCTAGCTCTAACCCATGTGTGAACTTGTAGTAATTTTTAAATCACATTCTCTTTGTACTCACTTGTGATTTGAAGGTAAGTTCTTGCAATTTTCTATTGATTAATGAAATTCTAGGGTAATTAGGGCTTTGAAAATTATTAAAATTATTTTAAACGAAATGCTATTTTGGCCCAATAATCTTAATGGGATTCTATGGAGTCAACCCCATGCCTGCAAGTTACTGCAAACAATCAGAAACCCTTGGTGTCACCCAAACTATGCCTATAAATTTCATGCAGGTTCTTGATGCCCCTTTGTCATTCTTCAAGTGGAAAATGAATTTTTGAGGCCCACATTGCTGCCATGGATGCCCTAAAACCCATGTGAAAACCTCAAAAATTTCTAATTATATAACCTTGTGCAAGGGATCTCGTGTGAGGCTCCACATGAAGATTGCCCTATCTCTTTGTCATTTTCTAATGGAAGACTCCTCACATCTCCCCACAACACAAGATCCCCAATCCTCACTACCATCCAATGGATGAGCCCTACACTTAAAATTTCACAAGTCCAAGTGGACTTGTGAGCCACCAAGAGTGGCTCACCATTGTCCCATTGTCGTTAACTAGAGGAAGGGTTACTTTGTCCATCTATAATGTAGACTTTGATCCCACCCTTGTCATTTCATCTTCAGAGGTAGCCAAGCACAAAAGTGCTTATTCAAAGTGACTTGCAGACTAACTTATGTAGTTGTTCATCCCTTTTTTGTCATTCCCTAATTTCTAGGCACCTACATCTTCCTGCATGGAGGGTTCTGCAAAGGACTCCTCCCCTCACCAAATCTTGAAAATTGTTAACACATCAACTGGGTGTGAGAGCTCATCATGGGTCCACCTATGTGGACCACTAATTGTGGACAACCATTCCTCCATCATCATCCTTAATGGAAAAAATTTGATGACATCTCAATAGCTCTTGACCACATCTCCTCAAACAGTCAAACTTCAAGACACGATACTTAACATCTAAGGTGTCCACGAGTCTCACAATGTAGAATGCCACATGCGAGTCACCATCCCTTGAATTCTATTGCTTAATATTTGAAGCTCCTAATGTCATTCAACCTTCCTGTAGTTGCATGCCTCAAACCTACAGATGCATCAATGCTTAATCTAGTGACTTCTAGTGTCCTATACCCAATTCTCACACATGCCAAACCACCTCGCAAGAATTTGTATCCCCAGATTCTCCTTTAGCATTCCTATTGTGGGTGGCTAGCTGTGGGTCTCTATGGCTCCAAGTCTGTTTCTCATTGTCTCCTTCCTGATAGCTTTCAGCCTAGGGAAATGCACATTCCTAAGCCTGCATTGGCCTAAATGATCCAGACAAACTCCAAATGTTGAGCAATAATGAATTTCATGATCTTTCAATAATGCATAAATGGATCTAATGCTCAGTTTGCAAGATTTGACTAATGCATTCTCTGATTTCCATATAAATTCACTTACTATGACTGTTGCATGCAAGATTTATGGAACCTGTTTTGGGTCCATCATGGAGGTCTATTGAGAAAGTTGATAAAGGAAACAAGCCTACATGCTTACCTAGGGGAAAAGATGAAAATGACTAAATGAAGTATCAGTTTCATGGGGTGGAGTGTACCTCCAAGCTCTCATCTACCTGGGACTCAGTGTTGGGCACAAATATAGGGAATGTAGAAATAGATGACTTCAAATGAAGGGTGACAGTTAACCCTACAATAGAAAGTGTATGAAATATCAAGGAAAGTGGTCTTGCTAAGGCAGCCAACTTTCCTCCTGCAGTAATTGCCCCAATGTTGGTCATGGTCTATCAAGAATACTACCACTCCAATAGGAATATTATTGATCCTGATGGAAGGGTGTTGGAAGATTTATTTTATAAATCTATTGGCTGAACATTCCAAATTCCCACATTTGATGTAATGGAAGAAATAGAGAAGCGATTTGTTAAAAACTTGTGGAAGCAGAACCCTCTAGCATGCAAGAAAATAATCAACCTATAAGGAAAAGAGGGGAAACACCACCAAAGTACATAAAAAATTATTCAAAAGTGATTTCTTTGAATAATACCATGATTTAGTTGTCGTATTAAGTAGAGTAATGGGAATATCAACTACCGCTTTCTTCAAAGAATGGATATTTTACTTTGTTGAAGAGATGATCCTAGGCAATACCAAGTTCCATTGGCCAAGCTGATCAATGACAACTTACACATCTAGGTCATGGTGGTAAAGAAGAGTTCCAAATTTTATACGACTTCATAATTGGTGTACCTACTGATAGAAAAATTTATGTACAAAGGACTCTTCAGTGCAAGCATCCTGAGAACAAAGAAAGGAGAACTTAAAGTCTATGACTACTATCCTTAGTTGTAGTATAGAAATTTCAAAATAGAATATCGAAGGGTGAATGATTCCTTCATTCCACATACGATTAGACTCCTAGGAGGAGAATTTGAGAGAAGGGTATCACATAGTGCTAGGGCCTTCATCCAACCATTTGGGTATTTGTTCATACAGTTCCATAATTTTACATATATTAGAATAGAAGGATCCTTATGGAAGCCCTACCGGTTACCACGCTACCCCAATGATTGCATGATCCTGTAGTAGGTTTCTCAGTAATTGTGAAATTTCCATACACTATTAAGCAACAAGCATAGAGCTCAGATTCCATATCCCCTAAACTTTGGGAAAGGAATGTATTCTTATCCCGTTGGCCAATGTGAAAAATACTAGAGAAACAATTGGTGGAATAAAACTTGGATCTCCACACTGATCGAGGAAGGATTGATCCTTATTGAAAGATGAAGAAATAGGTCGGAAGATAATATTCCCATCAACATGAAGTCGAGGATTTATGGGCCAACTATGTAGATGATAAAAAAGTGTGAATGAGACACTATTTGAGAATGAAAACCTAGTTTATGAAGTCAATGGATATATTCCCTATGCCTGACAAGATAGTGGAAGAAGATAACAATATTATTGATGATATATACAATGTTGTAGCCAACTTGCCTTTACCTATGATAGATTGGGATTAAGAATAGGCCACTAACCTTGATATATTGACAAGACTGATTGAAAATAGAATGAGGTAGTGGATAGATTCCCAGATTTCCCAACTCAAAGCACAAGGAACCGAACTGACAGTGGAGCGGTCACTACCTCATCAGAGGAAGATCTCAAGTCCCCACTAATGACAAGGTGAAAGAAAATAAAGGATGCACTTGAGCATAATCCTAAGCACAAGGTATATTCAAGAAAGTCCACAAAGGGAGAGTCATCCAAGAGAGGAAGAAAAATGGGTACATTTGTACTTCATGCCCACCATCTAGGAGGAATATCCCCCACATGAAGAAGATGAATTCAAGCAGCCATATTCACCACTTGCCATTTCCACTCCTATTGCCACTACTACTATTGCCACTCCTCCACCTTTCACCTCTTAGGCTTTTCCCATCTCATCTCTACCCACCATGGATATCTCATTCCATCTCACCTCCACCTCGCCAACTACTCCTCATCCACTACATCCATGTTATCATCTTCTTCACTCCCTCCTCTCCACTGCCTCCAATGTCCACTGTTAGCATGCCACCTCTTACTTTTCCACATGATTTCAAGGCATATAAGAAAAAACATGCCCAATGATATTTTTGGGGTAATCCTTAACTCCAAGGTTTAGGCTCTAATGGTCCAAATTGTTGCAACATTGCCTCTTTGTTTGCCACCTACATAGCCATCTAAGATGGAATCTATGATGTAGATCTCAAAATAGATGGAAAAATTCCATGCAAAGAAACAAAGAGAGGCTACAAAAGATGTATTTGAGGAGCCCAAGGAATTTGATTGAGATGATTATTTTGAGCACCCAAAAGGTGGGCTGAACATAAATTTGGATAGAGTGGCATTCAACGAGTAGAAGTCACATTTTTCAGAAGAAGATAGTAAGGCCCTTAATGAGTGGTGTGTAATAGAAACATCAGACCAAGAATTCAATGAAGATCTACCCCAACAACCTAAGGATGTGGGTGAAAATGCTGATCCTGCAATACAGCTCTTTGAGGAAAAAATTGATATCAATATGGATGTGGAGATACTCAAAGAGCCTCCACTAATTGGCCAAGACAAGGCCCCTATCCAAGAAGAAGAACCACCTCTCAAAAAGGAGGAAGAAAAAGATAAATATAAAGAAGAAGGGGATGTGCTAGGAAAGAGCCTCAAGCTTGAGCACCACATTGAGATCAAGTACAAAGAAGAGAGGATACACCAAGAATAACATATCAATGAGGAAAATATAACTTCTACCAAGTCTGACAGAGGGTCTGGGACTATGCAAATAGAAGGCTTAGATAAAGAAGAGAAGATTGATCAAGATCCTCCTATAAATGTAGAGGAGTAACCTCAAAAAGAACAAAGAGAGGAAGGTGATTAGGAATCACCCAAGGAACAAACCAAGGTGCCTAATTGGCTGGAGTGACAACTAAAAAAGAAAGCTATTATTGTGATTGACCCAAAATCTAAACTGGAGGCAATATTTTCCAAGGTACAAAAACAAAAAAGAAAAGAAGCATAAGGTCTATTCTCATATCACGGTGGATGGCTATGGATCCTAAACAATAAAAATTTCCACCCCTGTGATAGACAAAGATATGGAGACCATGCAAGTTCAAGGCTATAGCATATCAATGATCAATCTAGGCCCAGTGACCTGAGAACACATGATATATGAATTCCAAGGGTTTGTGGCCACCATTATGCAACAAATGAACAAGGACCAATCCACAAATGAAGAGCTAAAAGAATAGGTAGCAGATCTCACTGCTTACATCCAATAGTGGATGTCCATGGAAGAAGAGGCCCCTACAAAATCATCCACGCCCACTCTCCTCTCCTAGGAGGAGCTGTATAGAATGGAAAAGATGAAAAATTGGACCAAGTCCACAATGGATTAGTTCAATAAGATGTTATATAATGGCAACATGGGTATCTACCATGTTTCCCAGGCATTCAAAAAGTTTTGAGGGTTGTAAAACTAGACAGATGTAATGATAAAGACATGCAATAGGTTCTCCAAGTTGTATAGGATCATGTATCCTAATCTTGAATGCATCCTCAAACTCTCCTGCGTAATATGGGAGAAGGAGTTGGAGCTCCTAAAGGATGATCACTAGTTAGTGGAAACATGAAAAATGGGCCTCAATTATAGGAAGGATGTTTTAGAGAAGGATTTACATGAGCTAAATCACGATCTTGAATGGGTAGCAGAACATCAAGATGATAGTGAGGATTATTTGAAAATGATGACGGATTATGAGATGCCTATTGTGAAGATAGATCAAAAAAAGATCAAGTCATTCTTCCACAAGAATATGGACTAGGTGGCTACAGATACACTATCACCAGACTTTATTGACTTTGCTATACGGGCTTTCACAAAATCTAAATAGGTCATCAAAGAAACCCCTAAATGCAGCAAGAATTGGGAATAGGTTACTGAGATACTTAAGAAGATATCCTTCCAAATCCTTCAATCCGATATCATGGAATGGGACAATCTCCAAGCTTTGATCGGTAAATTCATAGAGTATGGTACTCCAAAAAATTGAAGGAAAACTAATCATAGATGATAAGTATTTAACGATTTATTTATAGAGCTAGAAGTGACTAAAGGAAAAAACTACTACAATGTTAGGGCAGCTAGATGATAAAATAGGGAAAAGAAAAAAGTGTATTTTATATTCTCATATATTTGGGGGCAACTGAAACCCTAATGTAAAATGAATATGAGCCACAAAATGAAAGTTAACCTTGTCCATTCATTTTACTTTTGGAAAACTATAAATAGGGGTCTCCTCTCATTTTCAAGGAGAGAGTTGAGTTGTTGTGAGAAGGAATGCTACAAAAATTTAATGAGAATAGCATTATTTTGATGGATTCTTGTGTTTTTCTTCACATGTGTGCATGATTCATTGTCCCAATCTTAAATTTTAGCTTTGTTCTAGTTTTAAGTTGCTTTACTTGTTAGTATATTCTCCACTTTAATGGTGAAGAATGCTATGGGGTTGATATCTTCCTTTCTCATACTTTTTCTATCTATTGATGATAAAAAATTGTGTAAAATTAGTGTGAGCATTTTTTTATTGTTGCACTTAGGTTCACAACTGTGTAAAGTTAATGTGAGCATTGTTTTTTTGTTGCACTTAAGTTCATCTCTTGTTCATGCTTAATGGTGAATGGATGGTTGAATATTTGCAGACCTTAGAAGATTGCACTTGTTTCATGAGACTGTAGGCTTCCCTTGGTTAAGTGGAACTAAGTTTTGGGAAGGCTTTCCATTGTAGCATCCTCCATTGTTACTGTTCAATGTTAGTTGTGAGTTTAGGAAACTTCTTATCTCTTTTCCCTTTCAACCTTTTCTTGAAGAGTGAAGTAAGATAAAGTTCCAACATCATAAAAAATCCAAATTTAATGAGTAAAGAGGAGTTTTAGACAACTTTCCTGAACTTGCAAAATTGTACTTCATTTCTATAACTTACAAAGATCCTTTTGCATACCCAATTCCCTCCATACTTAGCCAACCATAAATTCCATTTTTGATTACCAAAAAATCACATCAACCAATTGAACTATTCCAAGCATTTTCATGACCTGACACCTGAGAGACCTTGGGGTAATTTCTAAAAATTAGTTGTAGGAATTACATTTCAAGAGAGGTATTGCACTTGTGCATTATCTGTATTGAGAAAGTGCAAAAACACCCATCAACAAAACTAGTGCTAGAAGGAGGGAAACCATGCTAAGCTAGATCAAATTGGTTCCTCCTCCCCTCAAATGTCTCATAAAGTTCTTAGATCCACAAAAAACAAGGGAGGATTCCAAGAGCTAAAACCTCCCACCAAGGCTAAGAGAGCCAAAAGGGAGACACATCAACTTCAGCTCCACCCACTCGATCTCCATTCCATTCCTCCCCTTCACTTCCAACAACACTTCCTTCAACCCATTCACTCCAAACTTCCCTTCCACCCTTTTCCTCCTAGAACCAAGGTGTTGTCTCAGCCCCTACATTCCACCTCTAAGGAACTACCCCAACTACTGCTCCATTGCAACCTAAGGTTACTGTAGCACAAAAAATTCAACATCGGCCTCCCATAATGGCTTGGATAGGTAATAATCCATATTTATTATCCTTCAATGATTACCATGACATTCCAAATAATCGGAGAGGATTTTGAACTAAGTTCCACCCACGTGACCTAAAAAGGATAGCAGAAGAGCACATCAAGATCTTCCAAACAACCTTGAAGGATATGCTGATAGAACATAAAGATGTGGCTTGTAGGCTCTTTACCTACTCATTTGTAGAGGAGGCCTTCTATTGGTACATAAATCTACCAACTAGATCCATCACCACTTGGGATCAAATGAAAGACACATTCCTGCACTTCTTTTCAGCCCATCTAAGTTATATTAGTAGTCCACATCCATTAGGAGGGGAGTTAATGAGCCCATTAGATCCTTCAATGACTGATTCCACAAATATTTTATGAAGTTGTAGCCACCCTATGTGTTTGAGGATGCCTCAACTAGGCTCGTCTATTATACAACCTTGGATAATATTACATCTACATTGGTGAAAAGAACGTGCCCGCCACCTTCCAGGTTCATGGATGCATATGTAGAAGCAGTTACAACAAGAAAAACATTGGGATAGTATATCATAGGTCCATTGACTTCATTAGGACTAGCTTCTCATCCAATTAAAATCCAAGTGCTTACCCATGCCTTGGCCAATGAGACACCCATGCTAAATCAAGTCCCCTAGCTGCCAATACTCTTGCATCTAGGGAAGCCATTGAATAGAGTGTCGTCCATGCCTCAATACTTGCAGTCATCATAGCAATAGGCGTACACTCCATAGCCTCAAGTTCCCAAATACCTGCAAGGCTTTGAGTTCCCACTTCCATAGTAGAACCAACCTGTGACACAATCTATCATCCTTTAGAATTCAGTACAATAGTAGAATAATGTGAAGAAGGATCAGATTGATGAATTGACTAAGATGGTAAATAATTTTTCTATAGAAACAACACACCTATGGAACCAAAACAACTAATTATAGGCTTCTTAGAGAAGCATTCAAGCCAATATCAATCAAGACAACTATGATTTGGGTGCTTCTTTTGGAAAAAATTATGAAAGAGGACAAAATTTGAGCCATAAATTTGAAAGGAGGGTTACACAAAGGAAAAATAGAATGTGGAGCACAAGACAAAACAATGGAGGCATCCCTACACCTCTCGATCAACCAACAGGTGTAGATAAGTCTATGAACAGGGTTTATCTAGCTGAGGATACCTTATCTAGATGGTGTCAGATCTATAAGACAAGCATGCACTCTGAGTTGGATTTCCAAAATTTCAAACTACCATGAAAATATTTCAAGTAGAAGTCCAGAATGTAGTTGATGGTTTGAGTTGTAGAGATTTAGTCCCTTCAGAGTGATATGATTCTTTAGTGTTGGTGGTCAACTAGGATCTTTTCCCAAAAAGTGAAAGCAACTCACCTAAGAAGGAGGCTACGTCCAAGGACAAAAAGGAGAAAGAGGTAAGTAAGGATGATGCTTTATCTTAGCTCTTTGATTCAGTAGATAATGGTCCAATAGATGAGCAAGAACCTCATGAGGATAAATTCCATATGTTCCACCAAAGGTAAACTCCCTATAACCAAAGGAATAGACAAGTTGGAGGCCCTTTCATGACTTCTACTCCTCCCAACAACTTTAATACTCCACCTAATCATAATGCTAGGAACAATCCAACTTACCCCCATGTGCATGCCCATTACTTTAACAAAAATAGGCAGTAAAATCAAACTCGGGATCAACCCACTATCTCTTCCCAAAGTAAATTATTTAAAGTAGAGGTTGAACAAATGGGAGAGTACGTAGCTGAGGAATTGAAGAAGGTCAAAGTTGGTTTGTCAACATTTGAGTTATTAAAGGTACCTGCTATTTGGAATTCTCTCTTTAGGTCACTAAACGAAACAACCTCATTATAGCCAGCCCAAGAGGTACCCGTCAATGGGGTTTCCTTCAACACTTCCGGTAATGAGCCCACAGTTAGAGAAATTTTGGGAAAGAAACCCAATCAGTCCCCAAATCACCAAGCTAGTAAGAATCAACTCATAGATAAATCTCCTATTAAGGATTCAAATCAAGTGAAAACCAAGGATAAATATATTGCTAAAGAAAAAACCCAAGTGGCTCAAGTAGATGTCTTAATAGAGCTATTTCAATGAAATTTGGAGACCCCTCACTTATTGATGACGATTCAAATATTTGGAAAGAACCTACAAAATTGCCTATTAGATTTGAAAGCCTCGGCTAATGTCATGCCCTTTGCAGTGTGCCAAGAACTAGGTATAACTCCAACGCCCTCTGAATGAAAATTCACTTAGATAGACAAGATGAAAGTGAACATAGTTCGAGAAATGAACAAAATACCAATGCAAATTGCTACTGACCCAATGACACAAAAGGTGATTGATATTCCGGTTGCTGATATCCTTAATAAATATGACATTATACTAGGATGAGACTTCACATGGGATTCAAATGGATATGTTGCCACTGACTATCTCATTTTTGGTTGTCAAGGAAGGTATTTCCAAACTAGATCCACATTGAGAGAGAGCGTTGAATGAAGTTCATGATGATGAAGTATAACAACACAAACAGGGTGTTGTTTGTAGAAATAGAGTTGGGGAATTATTTTTAATGGATTATTAGGATGAAGAAGAGTTCTAAGAAGAAGTGCTCGAAGAGGTCCTTCTTGTATTGTGTAGTGCTCCCACCAAATTGACCCATGTCCTTGATAGTACAGAGGTGGTAGTTGAAACCAAAGATGAAGAACCCTACGAACATGGTAACCTTGGATTGTTGGATGTATTTCAAGATTGTGTAGAAATGTGCACAAGATCAAGTCAATTTGAGAACCAAGATGGATTTTTAGGAGTTTTTGCTACCCAGTTGGTGCAGGGTGAACAATGTAGTCCATTTAGAATTTGAGTGTTTCATATGTTAGATAGTATTCAAGAATATCAAACGACAAGTCATCCCAAAAGATGTTGCAAGAGAACATCAAAATTAAAACTAACCCAGATCCATGCGGCCACCCAAGGAAGTGTGCTTGACTAGTTCTAAAGTCAACAACTCTCTTAAGTTTTGGATGTTGTGCTTCGATGGATCCAAGTCCAAGCAAGGAGTAGGAGCCAACTTCGAGCTCATAAGTCCTATGGGTAAGATATATTTTGTTGCCCATAAAATCTAATTTTATTTTACAAATAATGTAGTAGAGTACGAGGCATTAGTTCATCGACTTTTGATGGCATTAAGAAAAAAGGTCAAAATGTTACAAGTGTTTGGTGATTTTGACTTGGTAGTGAAACAAGTTAGAAAATGTTACTCTTGCCATGATAGAAGATTAGAAAATTCTAGACACATGGTATGGGATCTTATAGAAATTTTAGATGCATTCAACATTTAGTTAATTCCTCACATTAGGAATCAAATTGTTGATGTATTAGCTAAAGCAACTAGCACCCTTCAACCCCTATCCTTCACCAACTTGTGAAAATTCACTGTAGAGCTCACCTCTACACCATTAGTGCCCAATAATGTCACCAAATTTCAAGTGTTCAATGATGACAAGAACATCCTTGATTTCATCACTAGTTATGATGTGTTCACAGCTCAAATCATTGATGAAGTAGAGCGCAAGGAGGCTAAACTTGACAAAGAAGTGGTTATAAACCTAAAAAAAAAAAGAATATCATGAGGTATGGTTCATCTAGAAATAATATTTGACTTGGATAAAATTAGGGATTAGGACCAACAAGCCAAGAAGGAGTCAATATACAATTAGTTTGATGATCATAATATGGGTATTGCTGAAGAGATTAAAAATGTGTTCATTGACTAAGTGTGCACACCAGAAGAGAAGAAAGAAATTGTAGATGCCCTGCATACCTATTATGATGTGATTTATTGGAGCTACAAGGACTTGAAAACATATGATACCTCAATTATTACTCATACCATCCCCCTCAAGCCATATGTAAAGCCTTTCTGACAACGTCAACGCTTGATCAATGCATTGTTGGAGCCAATTATTTTTAGAGAATTCTTAAAGTTTTTGTTAGCCAGAATTATATTCCTAGTTAGGCACTCCATGTGGGTGGAAAATTTGGTTTCAGTTAGGAAAAATAATGGAGAAATTAGATTATGCATGGATTTTTAGAATCTAAATAGAGCCTCCAAAAAGGAAAATTACCTAGTTCCTTCACTAGATGAGGTATTGCAGATAGTCAACGAATTCTAGATGATGTCATTTTTGGATGGCTACTTATGATATAACTAGGTGATGGTACAATATGAAGATAGGCATAAAATGATGCTCACAACAAAGTGCAAAATGATTGCATACAGAAGGATGTTGTTTGGATTAATGAACTTTGGTGCTACATTTTACCGTGCGATGGACATTGCTTTTAATGACCTTATCAACAAGTGCACCAATATCATATACATGGATAATCTTACTATGTTCTCTAAGAGGATGGGAGACCACATGTCCAATTTGTGCAATATTTTTTAGAAATGTAAAGAGTTTGGCATTTCACTGAACTTGAAGAAATGCATCTTTGGAGCGACTGAAGGAAAGTTGTTAGGACATGTGATTTCTAAGAAAGGGATCTCAATAGATCCAGAATGCATCTAGGCCATATTAAAATTCACCCCCCAAGCAATAAAGAGGAAATCAATTCCTTTTTTGAAAAAATAAACTTCATTAGTAAATTCATCATAGCCTTCACGAAAATCATCAAGCTATTGAACGCCATGCTCAAACAATATGCTAAGGTGGAATGGACACCAGAAGCTAAGAAGGATTTTGAAGAAATTAAGAGAGCAATTGTTGATGCCCTAGTGTTGGTTAGTCTAGACTATCTAAAGTCATTCTACATTTATTCCTTCACTTCAGATCACTCTTCTACCAGCATATTAGCACAAAAAGATGAAGAAGGGAATGAGTACCCCATTTCATTTATGAGTCCTCCACTGAAAGATGCAAAATTATGATATCACAAAGTTGAAAAGTAGGAATATTCTTTGGCTAGAGGAGTTAAGAAATTTCAACACTATATTCTTTGAAACAAGTTGTTTGCAATTGTCCTAGATCTAGTAGTCAAGACCCTATTAATGTAGAATGAGTTAGGATAAAGAAGAGAAAAATGGTTCATGCTACTTCAAAAATATGAAATGGAGATTCAACACATGAAGTTGGTCTGAGGATAGGCCCTCACTCGCACCATAGAAAAAATCAGACCCAAGCTCATAGTGTAGTAGTACAAGCTAGAGGATGTCTCTCTAGGAGAGTAGTATGATAACATAGTCTATTACTTACTGAACAACAAGTGCCCATCACAATTGTAAGGATTCTAGAAACATTCTTTAAGGTTGAAAAGAAAAAACTACATGCTACAAGGATCTATATTGTATAAGAAAAATCATGAAGGAATCTACCTTAGATGTTTGGGAAAGGAAGAAGAAACTGAGGTGTTGAAATAGTTTCATGATAGGTATGGCATTGGCCATGGATCTAATCCTTCCACTGCTCATCAAATTCTATAGGTTGGTTGCTACTAGCCTACGCTATTCAAAGATGCATGTAA
This sequence comes from Sequoia sempervirens, assembly GCA_007258455.2. Lineage (NCBI taxonomy): Eukaryota > Viridiplantae > Streptophyta > Pinopsida > Cupressales > Cupressaceae > Sequoia > Sequoia sempervirens. The sequence goes on along the minus strand of VDFB02193867.1, from coordinate 755,290,602 downwards.
CCATATCAAATCATGTCACGTCTATTAGATTGCCGCCACTCGGGAAATGAACATTGTTATACCATTGCAACTAGTCATGGAAGTAAGGTTTTTTACTTAGTGGGGACTTGAATTCATTGGTTTGGTAAGCCAACCATCCTCTATAGGCCACATGTACATTCTGACTGCTTCTGATTATTGTAGTAAATGGAATGAAGCAATAGCATTTAGGCAATGTACAGCTGAAGTAGTTACTAATTTCTTGGAAAGTTTTATTTTGAATCACTTTAGTTGCATGTTTGCCCTCATGTGTGACAATGGTCTCGAATTTTCATCCCTTAAGTTTTCTAGTTGGGCCTTTAATGGGATTGCACTCAAATTCTCATCCAACTAATACCCCCAAAGAAATGGCTTAGTTGAATCACAAACAAAAACTTGCTCACTATGATATGAAAGCTACTTGACAAGAATCCAAAAGATTAGAACACCTAGCTATGTTTTTCCTTATGGGAAGATCGCACATGCCATAAGGTTGGCTTGGGAAATTCCCCATTTTGCTTGGTTTATAGCTTTGAGCCAGTATTCCTAGCCCACCTCAAGATCCCCACACTATAATTTATTAATTCATACTATGAGAAAGGAGAACACCAAGAAGCCCACCTTTCTGAATTCTTGAATTTAGAAGTTCTTGATCAATCAATAGAAAATTTCACCAAACACCAGGGCGTAGTCAAGAGGGGGTTTGATTTCCCAACCAAAGTAAAGGCCTTTAGGATTGTAGATTTAGTCCTTTTTTGGGACAAGGATAATGAGAAGAAAAGGGGACATGACAAATTTTACAAGATATTCCTTTGCCCCTTTTAGATATATGAGATTGTAGGAAATAATGCCTTTCACCTCAAAATGCTAATTAGAGAGGATGTCTCGTTTCCCATTAATGGGTAGTACCTCAAGCATTATTTCCTTGATTGAGCTGCTCAAGCTCACTCCTTTTATATAGGTATAAATAGATAGGGTAGGTTCTTTTTCTTTTCTTCTTTGCTTTTGACTCGCTTTCACTCGCTTTCCTGGCTTTTGCTAAGGGTATCTCCCTATCTTGATGTGGTGGTCGTTCTTGGCTCATCAAAGGGCCTACTTTGCTGCCCGCTCCCATTTTTTCTTTGAATAAGTCTTCATCTGTTACTATCAACTTCTGATTTCTCTTGTGAAGAGAGTTTCCTTACTTGAACTCTAACTTGATCTAGGATAGAACCCTTAATTGAATCGCTTCACATTTATCTCAGGTTGCACATGAAAACATGCCTTAGTTATTTCTAAAAAACTATATGATAGTCATTATGAGGTCTCAACAAGTGAAAAATATTAAGTCTACTCTAGTGGCAATTGTGATTTCCAAGCCCACTATGAGCTTGGTGCTTATACAGCTAAGCAAAAGAGTACCAAACGAAAATATAAAAGAAAATGATTGAAATAGGCAATTGTGTGGGTGTGTGAGCAACTCTATCAGGGAAATGGACTCTCGATTGGCAATAGAGCAATGTTCATTAGATCACAACAACAACTATGTGGGGCTATGGATGCCTCACTAGCAGTGGAGCAATTTCTAGGCTACTTTTGTTGTTAGACAATTTGACGAGCCTAGTTTTTGGTCCAATTTTGGGTAGAATCTATAGTTTATTTTCTCATAGTTTTCATGGACTTTGATGTTAAATGTTAGACATTGGGATGAATCCTATTTCTACAAGTTTTAATGAAATTGGAATAATATGTGGATTATCTATATTGATTTTGCATGTGGTTAATGAATGTTCCTTAAGGTGGTTATAGATATCTAGTTATTGTGCATATTGACATTACCATGCATATTTAATTTGAGGATGCTAAGTTGCGGAAGACATCGCTAGCTAGGCATGCACCATAACATCCAACAAAGGAATCACTTAAGGTCAAAGGAGGTCGATAGTAGAAGATTACTCATGCAAACTGAATGTAATCACCTTGTAGTGGACTTTAATGATTGAGCAAATGCGAGCATTATTGTTGTGCTAAATTTGCATTTGGACCTACATTTCTGACTCGATTTCATGCACATATAACTACCACCACTCCACTTTTTATGTTTTCCTTAAATGGCATCCTCCTAGTCATGGAGTTGAATGCCTTGTCTAGTTGATAGTATATAAATATATCTAATGCTCCTTCTTAAGGAGTTGCACGATTTGATATTGTACTTGCACTCTCAAGTTTTTAGTAATACAAATACATTTCTCTTTTATACTCATGATTTATAGTGAAGAAAATAATGTTCTAAGTTCAAGCATTTGAGTTCTCATTAGTTTTAGAGGATAATTATCCAAGGGGGCCCACTTGGTGAGTAATTCATCCTTTTAGTTTAGTATTAGTTTAGTATTACTTTCTATTTAGTAATTAGTTAGAATTCTAGCACTAACTATTATTGCAGCCACTAGAATTCCATTATGTGACTGTTCCTGTAGCCAAAGTAGATAGAGTAGTTCCCTATTTGTTTCTCAAATTTTCATTCCTACTATGCATTTTAGTTTGATTTAGTTGTTGATTGATGATTGGCATCTATGGTATTCCATTCTAAGCAATTTACTTTTAGTATTTTGAGTTCTTTAGTTGTAGAATGAAAATGCCTACTTTGGGTTCCTAGTGTACATACTGTGATGACCCATTTCAAGTTCATGTCCCTAGGTTGAAAAGTTAAATGAACCTTCATGATGATTGAAATAGATATTCATGTTAGATGTCCAATCTCTGAATCATGGTTGTAAGGGATTATTTATTAAATCATTGTAGAAGGCCAACATTTTTGGCACCGTTGTTGGGGATGGTGTCAAACTAGAGAGTCTTTTGGAGTCATTGGTAGTTTTTTTTGTTGCAGTGTTTCTAGAAGTTTTTCTTAGTATATCCCCATTTAGGAAGTAATGACCCCCTTTATTCTTTACCAATTCTTTGTGTAAGATGGTTGATAGTGAGTGATACCACATTCATAGAGGAAGGAGAAGGGATGCTTATGGGAGATTCCTTCCTAACAATCCTAATCCATTCCAGCCAGTTAAATATCAAAACCTACTGAAAGAAGAAGAAGAAGATGCACACCCCTTTACTAATGCATTTCCTGATCTAACTACCTTTGAAGTCTCCTCTGAAAACCAAAATCAGCTATAGAACCCCTTTGCTTTGGAACTACATCAAGCAGGAATGGCTGATGTAAATAGGAACAAACCTAACCAACCAACTTTTCCTTTGCCCATTTCCCATTAGAATGAAGTTGAAAACATCAAGAACATCCCTGGTTCAGTACTCCCTAAGTTTTATGGAATTTTCATAGAAGATCCTGATACCCTTTTGTTTGAGTTTGGCATACTCTATAGGAGTTATGATTAAAATATTGATGCCCATAGGCTTAAGCTATTTCCTACCACTTTGAAAGAGGCTACATTAAGATGGTTCATCTGCCTAGGAAGAGATACTGTGGAAACTTGGGAAGACATGAATCAAAATTCCTTGAGAAATATAAGGAATATTACAAGGGAAATGACATGAGAGGAGGTGACATTTTTAGGATGCAGCAAAAGAAAGATGAGAGCCTATAAGATTATATTGCAAGGTTTCTATTTTTCCTACCAAAATCTCCACACCATACACACAATGAAGAATCACACAAATTTCTTTTCTTCAGAGGAATCAATGATAGCTACACTAATGCCTTGTACCTCATGGGAGGAGGAGATATCTCCCAACTTTCTTGGGAAGATATCAAGAAAATATGTCAGAACTACTCTACGGTAGCTTCAAAGAAAGGGAGAGCTTACCAATCTTCCATGGGTAATTCAACTACTAGGGAGTTTCAAGAATGGAGATTACACATTTGTTGGTAGACTTCAAGAAAGACATTATATATAATCTAGCTACTAAGCTAGATACACTTTAGGTCAAGAAGAAGCAAGAGGAGGAAGAGCTAATGTTGACAGAGTATTGCCCTCACTACAGACAAAAGAAGAGGGACTAAAAATGCAAGATGGTAGCAAATATTGAAAGAAAGCAGATTCCACCTAAGTTCAAACCAATCCTAATTGAAGAAGACCAAGTCTACTATGTTTCACAAAGGAAGCCTTGGGCTCCGAGACAAGGTATTCCATTGGATCCACTATCTTATGCTAGGCCATATTTTAATTCATATTCATCTAGTAACCAATGGTGGCCTCCATATCCATCCATCTATGGAGGATATCCACCACAACCTTGGAGTAACCCTCCAAATGCTTGGCCCAATCATCAAAACTCTCCACCCTAGTGGCAGCAACCTTCGGGGAATTGGTAGCAATTTCAAGGGCATTGGCAGCCACCTCCAAGAAATTGACAGCAAACAAATCAATGGAGGGGAGGATAGCAGTGGCCTACCCAAACAACTAATTACATGCAGCCACCTTCTCATCCCCAATAGCCTGCTATAATGCCTCCACCTACTAATCCAAGCTCAAATGCACGTAAAGCTACTCAACTACCAGCTCATCCCACACCCAATCCAAATAACAAGCGACAACACCAACCTCCATACTCTACTGATTCAAACCAATTCCCTACATATGTTGTGAGTGTAAGTGAAATCCACTTGCATTCAATAAATACTCTAGCAGCCCCTTCCAAGCCCATTATCACTGAGCTTCCTATGGAAGAGGAGGAACCTCTAAATGATCTCATTTAGCCAAGTGTACCTAGAAATCTTGAACTAGTCTAATTCAAGTAGATTGAACAAGAACCACCATTTCCTCATAGATTGGAAGTTGCAAAGAAGAAGGAAGAAAAGTAGGATACAAATTTGAAGCATATATGTGTCCAAATACCTCTATTTTAGGCCATAAAGGATGTCCCAATTTATGGAGAGGCAATCAAGGAAGCATGCCTCAAGAAGCCAAGTAGGAAAAAAAAAAGACCCAACTATGGTTCATTTGGTGGGAAAACTAGATGAAATCATGCTGGGAAAAGTAACTACCCCAAGTATAATGACCTAGGTAGTCATGTGGTAGCAAATTTTATAAATGGGATCCAAATTAAGAATTTTGTAATTTGTTTAGGGGCAACAATAAATGTAATGACCAAGGACATCCTGTAAAAACTAAATGTTGCAAGCATGAGATCTAATCCTACTATCCTACAACTTGCTAATAGTTGTATTGTTAAGCATAATGGTGTAGTGGAGGATCTTGTACTAGTCTTAGAGTCGTGGGAGTACCCAATAGACTCTATGATTCTTTCTCCTAAATCTACACTAGGCAGGTATCCCATTATTCTTGGAAGACCTTGGTTAGCAACTACATATGCATTCATTGGATGTCAGTCATGTGACATGACCATTTTAGATGGGAAGAGCACAAAAAAATTGGTTCTTTATCCTCTTGCTCAACCATCTCATGATGAAGATAATCCTATATGGCCACATGTTGGTGAAGAGGCCAAGGAAGTTAATTATGTGGTGTATCTTATGATGCTAGGTAGAAGCTCTTTCATGCAGCTCCAAGATGAGGATGAAGTATTGGCTAACATCATTTAGAACTATTGTGAAGTGGATGAAGCATCATCTTCTCATTCTACTACTCTAGTCAAGACACTTTTTTCTGTTCTTCCTACAACCAATGTTCATGCAAACATTCTTCCTGCAACCATTGTTCCTGCAGTTTTTTCTGCTCTTCCTGCAACCAATGTTCATGCAAACATTCTTCCTGCAACCATTGTTCCTGTAGAAAGAATTCTTTCCACAAAAATTATGTCCCATACATTTCTTCCATATGAACTAAAGGTACCATGTGTTAATGAAGCAGTCATGATAGAGTTAACTACAAAAGTATAGGTGTCAAAAGGAAAATATCTGAATGTTAACAGTAAATTAAGTGAAGAACAACAATTGTTATTGGAAAACTTATTAAGGACCCATTAACATGCATTTGTACAGGATTATCATGATATGAAGGGATTGGACCCTAAAATTTATACACATAGAATTTACATTAGAGATGATTGTGCCCCAGTAAGATAGGCACAAAGAAGAATTAACCTTGCACTAAGAGAAATTGTAAAAGGGGAACTTTAAAAATTACTAGGTGCAAGATTTATCCACGCCATTTTAGATAGTCAGTGGGTGTCTCCATTAGTGATTGTGCCTAAGAAAGGAGGGAAATGGCTAGTTTTTTTTTATTACAAGGAACTTAATGTTTCCACCAAGAAGGACCACTTTCCCTTACCCTTCATTGATCAATTTTTGGAAACACTTGTAGGAAAGCACTACTTTTCTTTTCTAAATGGATTTAGCGGCTACAACCAGATCCAAATTGCACCATAGGACCAAGAGAATACTACATTTACCTATCCATGGGGGACCTATGCCTATTTGGTACTCCCATTTGGCTTATGCAATGCACCTACAACCTTTCAAACGAAAGTCATTAACATATTCTTAAACATTTCTCATGATTGCATGGAAATTTAAATGGATGACTTTACCACTTATGGTGTTGATTTTAATCAAGCCTTGAAAAATCTCAGGAGAATCCTACAAAGATGCGAAGACCAAAAATTATCCTTAAACAATGAAAAGTGCTTCATGATGATGTAGGAAGGTGTAGTTGTTGGACACTACATCTCCCACAAGGTAATTCAAGTAGATCTTGCTAAGATTGAGGTAATCACAAATCTTCCCACACTTGCAAAAAAAAAGGATGTTAGGAGTTTCTTGGGTCATGCATGATATTATAGGCATTTCAGCAAGGTAGCAACACCATTGTGTACTCTTCTCACTAAATATGTTGAATTCGAGTGGACTGAAGCTTGTGACAAGGTGTTTTTTGACTTTAAGGAAACTTTGACTTATGCTCTTGTACTCAAAGGGCCTAATTGGGAGCTTCCTTTCCACATCCATATGGATGTATCAGATTATGCAATAGGAGTAGTCTTACGACAAAAAGGAGCTGTTGAAAATGCCATTACTTTGTCAGCAAAAATTTACAAGGAGCTGAATTCAACTATATAGTGACAGAGAAGGAAATGTTGGTAGTAATCTATACACTGAACAAATTCAGACATTACATAGCGGGTTACCAAATCTTTTTGCACACTAATCATGCAGCCATTAGATATCTCATGAATAAAAATTTGATCATAGGTAGATGGGTAAGATGGTTATTGTTAAGGATTCTGATATAACCATTGTGGATAACCCAAGGAAGGCCAATGTTGTTGTATATTTTCTTTCAAGGCTGACTACATTAGAAGAAAATCAGCCCACTTTCAAGGATGACTACATCATAAGAAAATCAACCCATAAATGACTCTTTTCTTGATGATCATCTATTCTCCCTCAGTATACAAACACCCTAGTATGATGACAGCCAATTATTTGGTCACAGGTAGAGTTTCTTATCACTTCTCTCCAAAAGAGAAAAGGGAACTCATTAAAAAATCTTTTCCTTTCTTCTAGATTGTTGGATGTTTGTTTTAGACTGGACCAGACCATGTCATGTGAAAATGTGTGAGAGAAGATGAGACATATGAAATTTTGCATGCATTCCAAAATTAACCATGTGGAGGACAATTTGCAGCCATGAGGACATAAATGAAGATTTTGTACATAGGATATTACTAGCCAACACTCCACAAGGATGCAGGAAGGTATACTAGAAAATGTGATAGATTTCAAAGAATTGGTAGAACAACCAAATCTGATGAGATTCCACTTTTCCCTTAGGTAGTAATCACTCCCTTTGACAAGTGGGGATCGGATTTTGTGAGATCCATTGATCCTCCATCAAATGGTAAGTCTTATATATGGATATGCACTGATTATGTGACAAAGTGGTTAGAAGTTAAGGCCATGAAGCATGCAAGAGATAACAAGGTTGCAGAATTTTTTTATGAGGATATTTTCACAAGATATGGAGTTCTAAGAGAAACAATGACTAATCAAGTGTCTCAATTCACATCAACCCTTGTTGCAACACTAGCTAATGAGTACAATATAAGGCACAAGAAGTCTACTCCTTATCACCCCTAGGTTAATGGCCAAGTTGAGGTGACCAACAGAGAAATTGAAGCCATTCTGACCAAAACAATAGCTATTCATAGAAAGGATTGGACAAAAAAATTACCAAAAATTGTTTGGGCCTATAGGACAACCTAGAAAGCAACTCCATTCTTCATTCCATTTGAATTTTTGTATGGAAAGAAAGATATGATTCCCATTGAATTTATTATAAGACTGTTCAGACTGCAGTAGATTTGGGGATGGATATTTCTAAGGAACAAAGAGAAATAATCATATAGCTAAATACTTTGGATGAGATAAGAAGAGAATCCCTGCATCATACTGAGGTAGTTCAAAATCAAAGAATCAAGTGGCATGAGAAATTTATCAAGGGCAAGAAATTCCAACTAGGAGATTGGGTCTTGCTCTATGATTCAAGATATTAGGACAATGAAGGAAAATTGCAAACAAGGTGGCTATGACCATATGAAGTCACTAAGGTCCTTCCTAATGGAGTTGTTTAGCTTACTACCATTGAGCCTGTCAGATTCAAGTTACTTTTCAATGGTCATTGCCTCAGATTATATCACAATCCAACTTCCAAAGAAGAGTTGATTCAGCACCCAAGCTTCCTGCAGCTAAAGGAAGTAGACCTAGTGTCCCTCCTTCTAGCTAATTAAGTTACGTACTTGTCATAATAAAGAATTTCACTCTTGTGGAATTCCATTTCTTCACCCATCCACCTATTCACCCATACATCACCACCTTTCTCTCTCTTCCATCACTACATTCCACCTCAACTCATTCCACTTCATTTTCATTAATTACTCAATTTATTCCCTAAAAAAGCATATGGTACTTTCTCCATGATCTTTACAAAAACTCCTCCACATCTTTAGGTATGTGTGCATTAATTGCTATCTTTTAATCATCTTTTAAGTGCATTCATTTTATCATTGTACATTAGTATAGACATTCACATAACATGTCATTATTCCCTGTCAAATCACCACTCCCATCTTGCATGTGCAGACACATGTCCCAATTTAGGTTGGGGGGAAGAAAAAGATGCAAATATATTTCCCATGTGTCAATTTATATTAGGCTACGTTAGGATATTTAAAATGAGGTGATTTGAAATCTAAGTGAAAGGATGGCTCACATGTGTGAAGTGACACTAACTGTAACCGTCATTTCTTCCCATCATAATTCTCCTTTATCACTCATTTTCTTGCCATTATTGACCTTGTCATAATCCTAAGTTGCAAGAAAAAAGGTAAAATAAAAGAAAGGGAAAATTGAGTCAATATTGACACTCAAAATTTAGCAGGTATTGCAAGGTGTTTGGATTTTAGGCAGGAATTATAGGAAGGAAATTTTGTAGAGTGATAGTTGATTGCAGACAATGGGAGGAGGGCTAATTCGAAATGAGCCATTAGTTCATGATGTTTTATTGTAGAATGCCCAATGTCTAGCTGAATTTATAACTTGTGGATGGTTAGATTACTTCTTGAAGTTGGACAACTTTGATGAAAGCATTGCACTTGGATTCACTAGAAATTTTCTAAAGGAAAAGCCATAGTAAAAGGGTTGGAGGTTGTGGCAACTGAGGAAAGAACTGCAGAGGTTATAGGGTTACCTGCTGATGGTGAACATTACCCTACCTCTAGAGACACCAGGTCAGTGAGGGCTGAATTTATAGTACATGGTGACCCTTCAATCAATGTGGATAAACATGGTGCAAAAGAACCTCTCTACCCAAACCATGGAAGTAGGAAGCTATCTACATTATAAGGTATCTCACCTATGAAGGTTGTTTATCAAAAAAATTACATTCAATACATTTCAAACTCTTGAGTCACATGAGGCACATGAGGAGGATGAATGTGCCTAACCTACTATACAATCTTCTCTCAATCATGGTAGTTGAGACCCAAAAAGGTAGGGACAATTCTATTTCCTGCCATTATCTAATTAAATTACTAGTTGAAAAGTCTTTGCATGATGTGTTTGGAATGACTTGGGAAGAATTTCTAAATGTTGATGAAATTATACCTAAGCAGCTGCAACCTAGGGTTTTTCCTCAACCTCGTAGGTTTAGTAGTATATTGAGCATGACTAAATCCACTCATGGTGCTTCAACCTCTGGCACAAGCCCTAGTGCAAACCCTCATGTAGTAGAAGAAACCATAGAAATTAGTTCTTCTAGAACAATGCACTCAGTAAAAGAAAGCTCCTCCTCAGATTCCAATGATGACATTCCACTTGGCAGATTGATGAAAACTAGGGCACATAAGAGAGAAGTAGAAATGAGAAAGGGAAGGCCAAAATGTAGCCGACGGAAAGAAAGATTGAAACTATTCATCATGTAGCCAAAGAAAAATGTGAGAGCCCTCCTAGGAAATGAAGACTACCTAAGCCAACGATTGGTATGCCTCCATAGGAAAGCCCTAAGCCTAGCAATACATCACATGAGGACCCCTCCAAGGGTCTATTCTCTACACCTGAAAGAGAAATATCTCTCTTTTAAGTGTCAAGGATTGTCTCTAGTTTGAATCCTTCTATTGACACTCCTAATGAATTTTTTAATGCTTATCGAATTTCCTTCATTGAAATGATGAATTTATTGTGAGTTTTATTTGAATAATTATGTTGTAACTCAAGACCATGATTGGAATCCACTGTTGTATGTTGGGGATGTCTAATTAAGGGCATTTATGTCTTGGGTACAAAATTATATTTGTTGGGGACAACAACATGGGGCTTATAAGCAATTGGAGTCTAACATCCCTCTGCCCATTAGCACTAAATCAAGCAACCCAAAGGATATTTATAGAGAATGGCTCAAAATGCTTCTCAAACCTAGTTATGGCAACATGATTATGCCTTGAATTGAGGAAATTTACAATGAGTATGAGTTAAATGCAGCAAAAAAGGAGGGAATTATGAGAAAATACCAATCAAAAAGATGGAATAGCCTAACTGATGAGCTAAAATAGGTTCAACCCCATTGCATCCATTATTATGGTACAACACTAAAGGGATTGATAGGTATATTCAGATTGGGAGAACAAAGAGGAAATTTTGGCTTCCCCTGACTTTTGAGCCACCCATTCTCATGTGGCATGTGCCAAACTTACGGTTCTACCCATGTGACATTGTTGTAGATAGACAAAGATGGAGAAAATTGGATAGATTTGGAGGATTCTATTGGGACCCTGATTCATGCTTAGTAGCCACTAATGTTGGATAGCTATCAGTTGCAAATTTTAGAGCTTTTCCCAAGCAGAAGAACAAGCCTTATCCTATTGGAGGACTAGCAATACATTAGGTTGGGGGGAGTGATGAGCCTAGTTTTTGGTCCAATTTTGGGTAGAATCTATAGTTTATTTGTTAGCAGTTGTCATGGACTTTGATGCTAAATGTTAGACATTGGGCTTAACCTATTTTTGCAAGTTTTAATGACATTGGCATATTATGTGGATTATCTATATTGATTTTGCATGTGGTTAATGAATGTTCCTTAAGGTGGTTACAAATATGCAATTATTGTGTGTACTGACATTACCATGTAGATTTAATTTGAGGATGTTAAGTTGAGGAAGACACCTCCAACTGGGCATGCACCATAACATCCAACAAAGAATCACTCAAGGTCAAAGGAGGTTGATGGTAGAAGATTCCTCATGCAAACTAAATGTAACCACCTTGTAGTGGACTTTAATGATTGAGAAAATGAAAATGTTACTACTATGCTAAATATGCATTTGGACCTACATGTCTGACCAAATTCCATGCACGCGTAACTGCCACCAATCCACTTTCTTTGTATTCCCTAAATGGTATCCTCGTAGTCATGGAGTTGACTACCTTGTCTAGTTGATAGTATAAATAAATATCCAATACTCCTTTTTAAGGAGTTGCACAATTTGATATTGTACTTGCACTCTCAAAGTTTTAGTAATATAGATACATTACTCTTTTGTACTCATGATTTATAGTGAATAAAATAAAGTTCTGAGTTCAAGCATATGAGTTCTCATTAGTTTTAGAGGATACTTATCCAAGGGGGCCCACTTTGTGAGTAATCCATCCTTTTAGTTTAGTATTAGTTTAGATATACTTGCTATTTAGTAATTAGTTAGAAGTATGGCACCAACTATTCCTACGACCACTAGAATTCCATTATGTGAATATTCCTCCAACCAAATCAGACAAAGTAGTGCCCGGTTTTTTGTTCAAAATTTCATTCCTACTAAGAATTTTAGTTTGATGTAGTTGTTTATTGATGATTGACATTTATTCTATTCCCTTCTAATCAATTTACTTTTAGTATTGTGAGTTCTTTAGCTGTAGAATGAAAAAGGCTACTTTAGGTTCCCAGTGCACATACTGTGCTGACCATTTCAAGTTCACATCCCTGGTTTGACAAGTTAAATGCACCTACATGATGATTGAAATAGCCATTCATGTTAGATTCCCAATCTATGAATCATGGTTATAAGGGCTTAGTTATTAAATCATTGTATGAGGCCAACACAGTTTACGTAGCTTGTATCGACTGATTCACTACTATTTGTTATGGTCTCTGAAGGAAGTAAATACACACACTACACACACACTCCTGAGATATTTTTATGATCAGATTTAATGAAGGATTTTTTTCTTCTTTAAACTTTAGTTCTCTTAAGGAAATTTTCTTATGGTCTACGAAACTAGAGATTCTTGGTTTTGAATGAATCCTTACCCTTATAACACTCAGGAGAGTTCTCCTAATGGATTGCCATTTGTTGTGCCTATTGCACACATGCCCCATTTGGACTGGGGACCGAATCTTTCCTTTTCACCTGTATCGGGTCTTTTTCACCTTTTCCTCATTTTGCATGCCCCTAATTTTGAACTTAAGATGGTCACATAATATGATGTCATCAAATTTCAAATGGAAAAAGTTCCCACCCTCAAAATTTACTAAGTCATTCATCCTTGCATGTTTGGACCTATGGGTTTCCCTCAGTCCTTTGCCACCACATCCTCCTAGATCTGTAGGTCTATACATGTGGGTTTCCCCTTGTGGTACACCACTCTCTCTCTACCATTGGATAACAATTAACTCATCGCCTCCACTCATGTTGTGGGGCCCACATCATCATCTTTCATTCAACGACTATGCCAAGATGAGTCTCTACAACCCCATAACCTCACCTACTGCCACACTGAGAAATTAATGTATATCATTAATGACATATTGCTTATAAATAGACATTTTGACCTATCATTTTCACCATTATAATTTGATTTTCTAAGAGGAAAAAGGCAAGCAAGGAGCTCCAACCTGAACATGAACTTGCAACAAGTTTTAAATCAGATTCTCTTTGCACTCACATGCGATTTGAAGGTAAGTTCTCACAATTTTTTGTTGATTGATCGAATTATAGGGTAATTAAGGCTTTGCAAATTGTTAGAAATGCTTTAAATGGTACCCTAGTCTAGCCTAATAGTCTTAATAGAATTCTGTGGAGTTGGCCCTATTCCTGCAAGTTACTACAAACACTGAGAAACCCTTGACATAGCCTAAACTGCACCTCTCAATTTCATGTGGATTCTTGAAGCCCCTTTTTCATTCTTTAGGTAGTGGATGGAATTTTTCACTAAGCACTACTACCTTGGTCACCCTAAAACCCATCTGCAAACCTCAAAAATTGTTAATTCTCTAACCTTGTGCAGGGGATCTCATGTGGGGTTCCGCATGTAGATTGCCCCTATCTCTTCACTATTTTCTAAAGGGGGAATCATCACACCTCCCAGCAACATAGGATCCACACTTGTCACCACCATTAAATGGATCAACCCTACACTTAAACTTTCACCAAGCCCAAGTGGACTTGCGAGCCACCAAGAGCAGCTCATCATTGTCCCACTACCATTAATGAGTGGCAAGGTTGCTCCATCCATCCACAATGTGGACTCTGATCCCACCCTTATCATTCCATCTTTAGAGCCATCCAGCCACAAAAGTGCTAAGTTAAAGTGACTTGTGGACCAGCTCATGTGGGTGGCCATCTCTTTGTTGTTGTTCCCTAACACCCAGGCACCTACATCTTCCTGCATGATGGGTTTTGTAGAGGACTCCTCCCCTCACCAAATATTGAAAACCATTAACACATAAATTGGGTTTGAGAGGTCATCGTGGGTCCACTTATGTGGACCACTGGCTACAAACCACCATTCCTTCGATGCCATCCTTAATGAAAAACATTTGACATGGGTCTAATAGCTCCCAGCCACATCTCCTAAAACTATCAAATTTCAATACATGATACTTAATGTCTGAGGTGCCTATAGGTCCCACAATGCAAAAAACTACATGTGGGTCACCATCAATTAAATTCCATTATTTAATGGCTAATGCTCCTAATGTCCTTCAAATTTCCAGTTCCTTCATGCCTTGGACCCAAAAAATACATCAACGCTTAATCTAGTGACTTCAAGTGCGTTGCACCCAATTCCTACATGGGCCAAACTACCTCACAAGAATTTTGATCACCAAATTCACCATCCAGAATTCATGCTATGGGTGGCCCCCTACGGGTCTCCATGGCCCCAAGGCCATTTCTCATTGTCTCCTTCTTGATGACTTTGAGCCTAGGGAAACCAACATTCCTGAGCCCACATTGGCCTAAATGATCTAGGCAAACTCCAAATGTTGAGTGATAGTGAATTCCATGATCTTTCAATAATGCATAAATGGATCTAATGCTCAGTTTGTAGAATTTGACTAACACATGCTCTGATTTTTGATATAAATGCACTTAATATGTCTTTTGCATGCAGGATTTATGGAACTTGTTGTAGGTATATCAGGGAGGTATGTTGAGAAAGCTAATAAAGGAAAGAAGCCTGCATGCATGCCAAGGGGAAAAGAAGAAAAGGACAAAATGAAGTATCAATTTCATGGGGTGGAGTATACCTCCAATCTCTCTTCTACCTAGGACTCGGTGTCAGACGCAAATCTAGGGAATGTAGACATAGATGATTTCTAGCGATGGGTGATGGTTAACCATACAATAGAAAATGCACAAAAGATCAATGCAAGTGGTCTCACTAAGGTAACCAACTTTCCACCCATGCTAAATTCCTCAGAGTTGGTAATGGTTTGTCAATAATGCTACCACTCCAATAGGAAGATTATTGTTCATGATGGAAGGGTGTTGGTATATTTATCTACTAAATCTATTAGCCGAATGTTCCACATTCCCATGTTCAATGTAATAGAAGAAACAGAGAAGGGATTTGTTGAAAAAATGTTGAAGCAATACCCTCTGGCATGCAAGAGAATAATCAACCAACACTGGTTGAAGGAAAAGAGGGGTAGCACTGCCAAAGTACCTCAAGAATTGTTCAGAAGTGACTTCTTCAAAGAATAGCATTATTTAGTTACCCTATTAAGTAGGGTAATCGACCTACTAACTACTGTTGTGTTTGAATAATGGATGATTTACTTCATTGAGGAGATCATCTGAGGCAAGACCAAGTTCCATTGGGCCAAGATGATCAGTGAAAATTTACACAACCAATTCATGGCGGTAAATTAGATTTCCAAATTTTATGACTTCATACTTGGTGTACCTCCTGGAGGAGAAATTCTCGTACAAAGGACACTTTAGTGCAAGCACCCTAGGAACAAAGAAAGGAGAACTTAGAGTCTATGAATGCTATCCTCAGTTGTAGTATAGAAATTTCAAAAGAGAATATCAAAGGGTGAATGATGACTTCATTGCACACATAATCAGACTCCTGGGAGGAGACTTTAAGAGAGGGGTATCACACAATGCTAGGGCCTTAATCCAACGGTTTGGATATTTTTTCATATACTTTTGAAAGTTCACATATATTAGAACAAAAGGATTTTCAGTGAAGCCCTACCGACTACCACACTACTCCAACGACTTCATGATCCTATTGAAGGTTTCTCGATAGTTTCAAAATTCCCACACACTGTTAAGCGACAAGAATAGAGCTGGGATTCCATTTCATTTGACCTTCAGGCAAGGAATCTATTCATGTCCCTCTACCCAATGCACAAAATGCTTAGAGAAAGAATTGGTGGAATACATCTTGGATCTCCACATCAACAGAGGAAGGATGGATCCTTATGTTAAGTTGAAGAAATGGATTGGAAGACAATATTCCCATCAACCTCAAGTCAAGGATTTATAGGACAACTATGTAGATGATAAAAAAGTGTGAATGAGGCACTATATGAGAATGACAACCCAGTTCGTGAAGTTAGTTAATCAATTCCCTGTGCCTGACCAGATAGTGGAAGAAGATAACAATATTTTTTATGATAGATACAATGCTATAGCAAACCTTCCTTTACTTGTGATAAATTGGGATGAAGAATAGGTCACTAACCTTGATATATTTACATGATCAATTAGAAATAGAATGAGGTAGTGTATAGATGCCCAGATTTCCCAACTCAAAGCACAAGGCACCAAATTGGCATATGGTGAGCTTGAGGATGATCTTGAAATTGAAACTAACAATGGAGTAAGCACTTCCTCATGAGAGGAAGCTTCTAAGTCCCCACTAATGAAAAGGTCAAAGAAATGAAAGAATGTACTCGAGCATAATCCTAAGCACAAGGTATATTCAAGAAAGTCCACCAAGGGATATTCATCCAAGAGACCAAGAAAAATAGGGATATTTTTACTTGAAATGCACATGATCCAAGAGAAGGATCCCCAACATGAAGAAGAAGTTGAGAAGGCACATTCACCACTTGCCACTTCCACTCGCATTGCCACTGCTACCGTTGCTACTCCTCCACCTTCTGCCTCTTAGGATTTTCCTGTCTCATCTTCACTTGCTATAGATATCTCCACCACATGCAATTTCCACTGTTACCATGTCACCTTTTACTCTGTTGCATGCTTCCATGGAATATATGCAAAAAATTCCCAATGAAATTTCTAGGGTAATCCTTGACCCCAACATTTAGGCTCTAATGGCCTAAATTACTACTTCCTTTCCTTTCCCTCCAACACCATAAGAGCCACTGAAGATGGAGGCCATGATGTAGATCTTAGAAGAGATGGAAACACACCTTGTAGAGTGAGATAGAGAGGCTACAAAAGATGTAGTTGAGGAGGCCAAGGACTTTGGTTGAGATGATTATTTTGAGCACCCAAAAGGTGAGCTAAGCATAAATTTAGACAGAGTGGCATCTAACGTGGAGGATTCACATTCTTCAGAAGAAGACACTAAGGCCCTCAATGAGTGTTATGTAATAGAAACATTAGACCAAGAATTGGATGAAGAGATGCCCCAACAGCCTAAGGATGTGGGTGAAAATGTTGATCCTATATGAAACCTCTCTAAGAAAAAAGCTGATACCAATGTGGATGTGGAGATACTTGAAGAGCCTCCACTAATTGGCCAAGACAAGGGCCTGGTCCAGAAAGAAGAATCACCTCCCAAAAAGGAGGAAGAGAAAGAGAAAGATAAATAAGAAGGAGATGTTCTAGGAAAGATCCTCGAGCTTGAGCACCACATTGAGATCGAGCGTGGAGAAGAGAGGATACCCTAGGAAGAAGGAATCACTGAGGAAAATATAACTTCTACCAAGTTAGATAAAGGGAATACTATGCAAATAGAAGGCTTAGACAAAGAAGAGAAGATTGATCAGGAGGCTCCTGGCAATGAAGGGCAACATCCTCAGAATGAACAAAGAGAGGAGGGTGATCATGAATCACCCAAGGAGCAAACCAAGGTGCTTGATTGACTAGAGTGAAAAATAAGAAAGAAAGCTCTTGTGGTCATTGACCCAAAAGCTAAACTTGAGGAAATACTAGTCAAGGCACAAAAAAAAAAGTAAAGAAAAAAAGCTCATGGTTTGTTCTCATATCATGATGGATGCCTCTAGATCCTTAATAATACAAATAGCCACCCCTATGATAGACAAAGTTATGGGCACCATGCAAGGTTAGGGATACAATAGATGAACAATCAATCTAGGCCCGACAACCCAAGAACAAAAGATAGATGAATTGCAAGGGTCCATGGCCACCATTATGCAACAAGTGAACAAGGACCGATCCACGAAGGAAGGGCTAAAATCTAAGGTAGTGGATCTCACCGCTTAAATCCAATAGTGGATGTCCATGGAAGAAGAGGCCCCTACGACATCATCCACGCCTGCTCTCCTCTCCCATGAGGAGTTTAATAGAATGGAAAAGATGAGAAACTAGACCAAGTCCACAATGGATTGGTTTAATCGGGTGTTATATAATAGTGACATGGGTATCTGCCATGCTACCTGGGCATTCAACAAGTTCTGATGGTTGCAAAAGTAGATAGATTAAATGATAAAGATACTGAGCTATATAGGATCATGTATCCTAAGCTCGAATGCATCCTCAAACTCTCCTAGGCAATATGGGAAAAGGAACTAGACCTCCTAAAGGATGATTGTTGGTTAGTGGAAACATAGAAAATGGCCTGGTTTATAGGAAGGATGTTTTAGAGAAGGATTTGCATGAGATGGAGCTCAATATTGAATGGGTAGCAAAACTTTGAGATCATAGTGAGGATTATTTGAAACTGATGACGAATTATGAAATGCCTGCTCTGGAGATAGATCTAGAAAAGATCAAGCCATTCTTCCACAAGAAGATGGAGCAAGGGGCTACATATACACTATCACCAAACTTTATGGACTTTGATGCAATGGATTTCATGTAATATAAATAGGTCATCAAAGAAACCCCTAAATGCACCAAGAGATGGGAGGAGGTTACTGAGCAACTTAAGAATATATCCTTCCAAATCGTTCAATACAATATCATAGAAAGGGACAAGCTCCAAGCTCTAATCAAGAAATTCATAGAGTATGCTACTCTCTAGAAAAATATAGGAAAACCAATCATAGATGATGAGTATTTAACAACTTAGTTACAAGGTTGGAAGTGACTAAAGGATGAAATTGCTATAGTGTTAGGGTAGCTAGATGACAAAATAGGGAAAATAAAAAAGTGCATTTTATGTTGTCATATATTTGGAGGCAGGTGAAACCCTTATGTAAAATGAATCTGAGCCACACAATGAAAGTTAATCTTATCCATTCATTTTACTTTTGAAAAACTATAAATAGGGGTCTCCTCTCATTTTCAAGGAGAGATTTGAGTTGTTGTGTAAAAACATGTTGTAGAAATTTAATGTGAATAGAATTATTTTGATGGATTCTTGTGTTTTTATTCACATGTATGCATGATTCATTCTCCCAATCTTAAATTTTAGCATTGTTGTTCTGGTTTGGAGTTTCTTTAGTTGTAAGTATATGTTGCACTTTTATGGTGAAGAATGCTATGGTGTTGATATCTTTCTTTCTCACACTTTTTGTTGTTTATTGATCATAAACAACTGTGTAAATTTAGTTTGAGCATTTTTTTGTTGCTGAACTTAAGTTCATGTCTTGTTCATTCTTAATGGTGAATTTATGGTTAAAAATCTATAGACCTTAGAATATTACACTCTTTTGATGAGACTATAGGCTACCCTTGGTTAAGTGGAACTAAGTTTTGGGAAGGTTGTCCACTCTAGCATCCTCCATTGTTACTATTCAACATTAGTTGTAGGTTTAGGAAACTTCTTATCCATTTTCCCATTTGACCTTTCCTTGAAGACTGAAGTAATGCAAAGTTATAGCATCATAACAAATCCAAATTTGATTATTAAAGAGTAGTTTTAGACTATTTTCCTAAACTTGTAGCAGTTGTGCTGCATTTCCAGAACTTATAAAGCTCCTTTTGCATACCCAATTCCCTCCATGCTTATAGAACCATAAATTCCCTTTGTAATTACCAACAAATCACATCAACCAATTGAACTATTCCAAGCATTGTCATGACCTGACACCCGAGAGACCTTGGGGTAATTTCAATAACTTAGTTGTAGGAATTACCTTTCAAGAGAGGCATTGCACTTGTACATTGTCTGTGTTGAGAAAGTGCAAAATCACCCATCAATAGATGGGAGGGTTTACATATGGAGGATTAAAAGGGCATATTATAGATGGTGAAATAAATTTATAAGGATTCCTACATGAAATCCCTAAACTAGTCCTAAGACCATTACTAAGTTGTGTAGTAGATGTTATGAATGGAGGGGTGAAATTTGGAATAGAAGGTATGGGTGTAGGAGAGGATACTTGTTTTCCAATTTGAACATTGGTAAGGATTTGAGAAAAACTACTTGTTGTAGGGATGTTTTAGTTCACTATATGAGCTAGGATGCATAACACTTCTATTCCTTACAAATCATTGATCGACTTTCTAAGGTTATCCACAAGGGGGATGGTTTCTCCAACCAAGGATTCAATAGTTAAGTACAATTTGAGACTTTCCAAGTATTTATCCAATTTTTTGAGTTTATTGTTAGGGACATGTGCAACAACAAACTCTAGGTCTACATGAATGATTAGTGGTGAAGAAGACATTTGCAAAGTGGGACTAGGAATATGACCAAAGATTAACTAAGTACACTAGTATAGAAATAGTAAAATGTGATTGAAAAACTACTAAAAACTTGCTTATAAATGACTTAACATGGTTGTGTGACAAGTAGTAGTTTATTGTCAGTCATTTATAATGCAACCGAGTTGATGACTAAACCATTTTTAGTCATTCGGTTGATAGATTTGGTCGTTAATTTAGTCACCCGATTGATCAATTTGGTCATTGTTTTAGTCATCTAGAAGTGATCAACTTGCTCATTAATTTGGTCATTTGATTGATCAATTTAGTCATTAATTTTATTGATTTAGCAGTGTGTAATTTTGTCATTAATTTAGTCATTTTTTATTCATTGGTATATTTTTTCATTAATTTAGTCATTGATTGATGTTAACTGGTCACTTATTTTATCATTTTTATTCATTGATTTTTTTCCATTGGTAGTATTTAGTCATTAATTTTAATCATCATTTTGATCAATTTGGTAGTTTATTGAATTGTTTTTTTCTCACTGATTTCGGTCAACTAATATGTATGTTGATACATTTCTTATTAATTTCATAATCATTATATTTAGCCATATTTATTAACACTGATTTACGTTAGTTGGCAGTATATTTAGTCAATTGGTAGTTTATTTAATTATTATTTTCATTGATATCTACCTATAAGTATTGTAAATGAGACAATGCTTTAATTGAGGTTTAAACATATAAAAATACAAAAAACCATAATCAATCATTCATTTTCACATAATGAAATGACTTTTAAGAAGGAAAAATACTCAAATTTTACTGAGAAAACATGTTCTTACAACAGATACAAGACAAAAGTTTGTCTTTTCTTTGAAAAATGTACTATTGGAAAGTGTGTTTCTTAGTGTAGTGACTGAGAAAGCTAAGTTACAATGCTTTTTTTTTGGTTATGCAAGATATTACAATTTTGATGACAATTCTATGTTGCAATTTATTTGCAACTGCACATACATGTATGTTGCACTCTTTGCAAATTTTCCTATTCTCTACACCTCTTTATCTACTGTGTATTTACTTCTTTTTATGTACCCCTATTCTCTGTATCTACTTCTTATAAAACAACATATCCCCTCTTCTATAATGCACCAGTTTAAATGAGCATAACCCAAACAAAAAGAGAAAAACATAATCAAGGGTTTTTATATTATAGGTGCAATAAGATAGAACATTATATGTTCTACTCACAAAATGTACACCCAAATTATATTTTTTGGTTTTTTTTTGGTTTCAACTTATTCAGACTCAGTACATTCTCTATCTGCAACTTACTTCTCCATAATTTGCTACTGCTAACCCTTCTTTTTCTCTTCTCCACTTATGGCTAACTTTGTGATTTTTTTCAAATATTTTAGTGGACACTATACAAAGGTCCCTAGTTTCTCTTTCAGGTGGACAACTCCATCTAATTTTTTATGAGAAACGGGTATTTTACATTAGACCTATAAAATACATACATTTTTATCTCTTGTTCCTTTTAATTTTACTCCATGTATAATAGATAATGATTGAATACACCCAATGCCCGTAGTAGTGCCATCATTTAGATCGAACACCTCAATTGTATCCCCTTTTTAGAGTTTATCAATAAATGTTTGTAAAACCAAAAAGTACACATTATATTGAGATATAAAACACACAATATATTTTTTTTGACAGTTGTATGTAATGTCTTACATATGTCTTGGAAAAAATCAGTTTTTGTATGTGCTTTTATAAAACACTCTACTACAACTAAGCTCTATGCCTCCATATGTAATTTAAACGTTCTCCCTTAATTCCATAATATATGTATACTAGCTAATTACACTTCACTACTATTCTAACATCCAACTTCTATAAAATAGGTAATGATTACCCTTATTTTATAATAAAACAACCATCACTTACTTGAATAGTACCTACTTGCATGTGGTTTCATAACACTCACCTCGGGTTCAACATGACTACCACTATAAATATCATGTGCATTCTCATCGAGTTCATCATCATAACCACTATCAATGTCATTGTAGACATTAAGTTGTACATATTTTTAGAGAGTTCTATTGATAGGGCCCTTTTCTTTTTGTCCTTCTTTCATATAATTGCTCTACATCATGTGATTTAATCATCATGCAAAAATTAATAAAATTCAAGTAAAGAATGCAAAACTTATAATTTTTTGTCCAAAAGAACATTAGAAGCATGAAGAATGACAAAACATTGGGACAAATAACTGACAACTATTATATTAATTACCTCAACTTCAATAAAACTAAGACAACTGTGTTGCGCATTATTTTCCACTTCATCACTATCAATATCAATAGCTCTATTAACACCTTGAAGGAATTTTTTTTCCTATGTACAAAACATTCAATAGTCAAGTAAAGAGTGCAAGCTATAAATTTTTCCAAAAGAACATTTTTTAGATCACTCCAACAATAAAGAAATTGGGTTGGATTGTCCTATGCTTTGATTTTAATAATCTACATATTAAGAGGCATTTATATATAGAACTACCAAACAAGAAGAAATGAGATCAATAGAGCCTCTTACCTCATCTAAATCTATGGATTTATGCTCATTCCATGCAGAAACTATAGGGTTAATGGTTTCAACCAACTATGTAACTTGGTGAATTAGACCTAATATGCAACTCATTAGCTTTTGGTACCCTTGTTCATATGAGTTGACATGATCTATAGAGGCTTGTACTAGTCATTGAACAAATAGCTATGAAATCTGATTTGATGTACTAGATTTCAACTTCATCCTACTCTTAGATTCACTAGCATCTAGTGTTGCCATATAATTGATAATATCATCTGCACTTGCTTCTCTATTACTATTTTCCACCTAAAATACAATGTCAATTTCAACCTATAGTCAGTTCAATAAAAAAATGAAATAAATAACACAAAGTAAATTGAACAAAAAATCCATACACTTACTACAAATTTATCTATTTTGGCGTGCAACCCACCTGAGCCAAATTCATATCCAACCCTCACATTATCTCTTGCTCTCTTTCCTTTGTTACTCTTTACCAAATATTCTTCAAAATGCATACTTTCTCTAAATGCCTGCCACTCTTGGGGAGATAGACTGGAGTCAAACCTCTCTTTTCCCAACATGATTTTTTTTCTAGACATGTATCTATAATTTTTAATCGAAAATATCATCCTTTTCTCGTAACATTTTCTAGAGATTTGTCCACCAGTAGTCTCAAAATAATTTTCAATATTTTGTATAACATTTTCCACAACTCGTGGATCTTTCTCTATAAAATTTAATTTGTAAATATCCAAATGGCCCTACATCTTACACCCAACTCGGTAGCCCACTTTGCAATATTTGGCCCAATGGGCTCACCATATCTCGATACCTCAAGCAAGAATGGCTTTGTGCCTTCTAATTTTCTTTCCTTTATATTCCTCTCAGTAGATCTATACAAATCTTGAGTTAATATTTGTCTTTTGACAAAAGTATCCACATTTTCTATTAAATTACCATTACTAGTATTTTTGGCTAATACACTAGTTCCATAAAAATTCCTAGATGCAACAGGTGCACTCTAAGGCACAACAAATGAAAGTGGTCTCTCTTCATCACTTTCATTAACCAAAACCTCATGCTCCTTGGCAACATAAGGTGTGACATGAGTAGGTAGATCAGAGTCCTCGTGGTTTCCACGTTATTAAACACATCCTTTAATGTTGAAAAAGCATCTGTAGACCTACTATTCCTTTTCCCTAATGTTTTTCAATAATCTCTCCGAGACTTATTCCTAAGATATCAACACAATGTTGCACATCACCATGTGCTATATTAGGCTACACATCACCATGTGCTATATTAGGTTGCACATCACCATGTGCTATACTAGGATGAATATCATCACAACTATCATTTTCACCAACTACATTTGTTCAATCACAAAAGCGTTGGATTCTACGAGATGGAGGCACTATATCTTTTTTTCCTTTTATTTTTTCTCCACATTTTCTTTGTACTATTTTTGTTTCCTATAAAAAAAAATATATATATATCATATTATGGCTTATATACATAAATCTCTTACCTATAAAAATTAATTAAACACTATTAAACAAATAATATACTACTTTGTGGATTTACAACTTTCCTTTTCAAACCAATACTCAAAAAATATTCATTATTCTTGGCCACTTTTTAGTATGCACAAACTCATATTCCATCTCTAGAATTTGAACATTATGATCAATGCCATCTAATTTGCACCTTATAATCCTTTTCTTCATTTCTTGAAGTCCAAATAAACAATAATGCATAAATCAACAACTTGAATCAGTAGAACTTTATTGAGCTCATAAGTTGATAACTATTGATTTTCCAGTCTGCTAATAATTGCAAATGGAAACATAAAATAGAATTCAGTTTAAAGATTAAAAATAATTTGTAGTAAAAAACAAAGAAGATGTTTACAATTACAGGTATCAAACAAAATTTCCTTAGGGATATATTCAAAAGAGAATAACTCATAAAAACATAACACAAGCAGGATGAAGGAAAAATATAGTCTAGTTCATTATGAGGTGTGCTAGAAACTTAAAATTTTGCCTAGTTCTATCATCACAATTAACCTTGAGCTCCATGACCTGAGCTTTGACCCTTATATTCCTTTTTTATTTTTTACTGAACATATTTTTTTTAAGGTCTGACTAACACTAAAAGACCTATACAAAGCCAAAAAGTCATCATATATATACTTAAGTAAAAAAATGTCCAGCTAAAAACATTATAAATCCCTTAACAGTCTCTTATCATGATCTCACAATAGTAATATGAACCCTTGGTGAGTTGGCGGTGTGTAACTAATGATATGAAGATGTTTAGCACCATACTATAGATGTATAATTATAACAAGTTAACAGTTGGGTGGTATGAGAGAATTTAAATACATCATAAACCACCATACCGTGAGAAGGAAAAATGAAGAGTGTGGTGTAGTAGGGAATAACCCACCATACCATGAGGAAGATCATAAAGACATGTGGTAGGGTGGTATAAACCACTATATAGTGGAAGGATGTGATGAAGCATGTGGTATGGTGGTAACCGTTAAAGTAAACCACAGTACCACGGGTTAAACAAGTCAAGATTGCGGTATAAAGGTAAGGATCTCACTACCCCATGATGAAATGAAAAGAAGCATATAGTATAGTGGTTAATACCCCTCTATCCCATGGTAGTTATAGAAAGTAGTGGCAATAAAGTAGTATTAAATGCACGAATCACATCAACCATCTGATCTTGTAAAATCAATGGTGCATGTTCAAACTCAAACTACAAGTAAAATTTTTGGCATAAGGTTGATATTAATGTTGACATGACTAAGCTTAGAAGCAATTAAACAAATAATTCAACATTCTCTTTGCACTCATTTGCAAAAATTATCATGTGGGGAGTTGGGAGTTTGAGGAGGTCAATCTCTGCAACCATCATAACTCGAGTAAATGCACAAAAATCTTGTTAATTAAGTTTTACAAGTACAAGATTTTTTCAAATTCTGCATTTTAGATACACTAGGAGAAGTAAGATAGTTAAACATCATTCCTCCCAAGAAGAAATAACCTAAAACAAAAATAGACATCATGCCACCTAAGAAGAAAGAACTTGAAACTAAAAAGGAAGAATCTAAGGCTAAAAAGAGGCCCTTACACCAGTCTATCATGGATATACTCCTTGAAGCAATTGAGAGAGGATTTAAGAATGTTTTTAATGATGTGGCTCATAGTTGTAGATATGCCTTTATCCCTATCTCTAGGTTGGAACTATTCTAGTAATTTTATGACAAAACGAAGGGCAAGATTCTGGTGTTAAATCCATAGGCATTAGATTTGGCCAAGTTAATTTTCCCAAATGTTTCTATAGATGTAGAGTTCATCAGAGTATTGACTTAGAGTTATCATCTTATTACTATATCTGTGAGATTTCTGGATGGTTCACAATTATTTGTGTTGACTAAAGCATCTATCATTGAATGTTTTGACCTAAACAAAAAATCCTTGACTAAAATTTATTTACATAGAAGTAAAGAAGAATATACTATATTGAGGAAAACCCATATAATTGATGAAGTCCCCATTTACATGAAAAGGGGTGTGAACAATAGGGTGATTCCTATATCCCCTTCTGCTATTGAACAATTTGAAGTCTCAAACTTCCAATTTTATTTCAAGAAAACCTACTTTTCTCTCTGTCAAATACTTGGAATTGATGCAGAAGATTGAATGCCAATTAGTTTAATGATGATGACTATGAGGATCCAAAACCCTAAGAAAAACATTGAATATGATTTTTCCTCATATCTTGAGAAAGCATTGCATGAAGCATTTTTGCAAGGGAAAATAGAACCCCCATAACATTCAGAAAAAATTCTTTGTTGTGGCACCTGATAGTATACTGGAATAGAGATAGATGGAGCAAAAGGATGTGTTTGGGTCAGATTGACAAGTATGTGAATTTACTGCCAGTGCAACTATGGTGTTATATATGGGACAACAAATGTAAGAATTCAAATTATGTGATATTCTATGATGAGTTTGTTTATAGAATTATGAGAGTTCTTGGCCACTAACCACCAAGACTACACACACTTGTGCTACAATTGTTAAGACCTTTGGCTTTGAAATTTGAGCAAGGCCATACTCATAACGTTGATGATTGGTTTTTTCTACCATATACCATAATAATAATGATTTATGGATGCCCACATGCCCCACATATACAACCAAATTTTTTCCACCTTCAATTAGCCTTTTTAGAGTTCATGTGGTAGATTCTATAGATGGAAAAGGATGTCATGAGTAAACAAAAGGTACATTTATACCCAATTTGACAACATTTTGGGAACTATCAGTGGGATCCAATATGATTGAAGAGTTGTAGAATTATCTAAAATGAAGGTACTCTTTACAATCTAGAAAGGAAAGAGATTTTGACCATAAGGGTCACATGAATTTTGTAAGACACGCCATCCTTATCAAGGCTATGGTTACTCACCAGATTGAATATGAAGAATATGTAATAAGAAAATGTTTCACTCCTCAATAGGTATATGATAGGAGAGAATGGGAACTTATGAAAAGTATTGAGGAAGAAAGAAAGATGAAGCATAGTGATTTAATGGGTTATTTTGTAGAGGAAACATATCTTATCAAGAGGATTTATATGATAATTTATAGGTTTCATGAATTAATCAAGACTGCAATAGATACGAGGAGACTTTCTAAATCATCTCCCAAAAGGCCAAGTGGTATTGTAATTATAGAACCAACTTCGGATACTATTTCAGTATGTCATGCTTCTCTAGGATCACCTCCTGAACAACCAACTTATAAAACAACAAAAGACACAAGACATAGAGCCACTTGTTTCCTATGAAATAAGTGAGGAGGTTGGAGATATAGAAGAGGCAATTAATGTATTAAGACATTTCAAGGATGATGTTGAATTGGACAAACCTATGCTTCAAACTAAAGCCCATGGGCCTGGAGTTGGAGTCGGTACTAAGGTATAAGGAGAAATAGAAATCATGAGGATGATAGGGTATTTGTAGCTCACAAGTTCTTAGAAGATGATGAATTTATCAAAACCCTTGAATTTAAATAATTTTGGATTAAGATGAAAATGAGAGTTTGAAGAGGGTTGAAATAAATAAGATGGGAATCTAACATGACGAGATAGTACCCCAAGTACCCCAATGAATTAAGGATTGATAATATTGATGCTAGCCCAAAAGAGGCTAAAGAGATGATTTGAAAAATGCTCTCTGTGTCATGGTATGGAATTAAAGAAAATGTTTTACTTGATCAAGTGAGAATAGAGAAGGACCCAATGTTGATTGCTAAGTTTGACTCTCTACCATAAGATTGAAACCTTGGCATTCTCAGCCAAACAAAAGAGTACAAAAAAACCAAGGTTAATAGATGTACTGTAGGAAATGAAAGGGAAAACTATGGTGAAAACATTCAAGGATGTATCTCCTCTAGAAGTTGCAACCATGACAATGCATTCAACTATGTTCACTTGAGTTGTAGTTAATGAGATGGAAGCTAGATTGGGAGAGTACGAAAAGGAACAAAAAATTTTAAATGATGAATTCAGTAAACTATTCATGGAAAATGTGATGTTGAAGGAACAATTGAAAGGAGCAGAACCCTCACAAAACAAGGAAATAATGTTTTACCAACATCCTCCTACTCTGCTAGTTTATATAGAATGTGCTTCTATTGAACAAGTGAGCATTGTTAGACAAGAGATTGAAGATTCAAAGAAATCCAACAATGAGGGTAAGGAAGGAGTGAATAATAAAATCTACAATGTTTTAGAGAAGGTCCTTGAGCATAGGATAAAGCTAAGTGTGGATAATTTAGAAACTATATATGATTGCTATAGCTCACTGACACCGACAATTGATTAGATTAAAACATATCTACCCATACTAGATCCCATTTTTAATAACTAGTAACCCATGCACCACACATTGGTAACCTTGTTCAGAATCTTACAAAGGAGTATTGATGATCCTACAATTTTAAAACCTATAGAGCAGATGGCCAAAATAGTTATAGATGAATTAAAATATATGCAAGGAGAGGACCAAAAAATCAGAATAGGAATAGATTCATTTCATACTCTAAATCATTGGTTTTTTCCAAAACTATTGAAAGATGATGACCACTTGAAGGACCTCAATGAATGAAAGAGGGAATTTAGCCAAATTTTTCCACAATACATCACTCACATACAAAAGGATGGCGAGTTGATTCTTGATAGGTTCGACTTAATCATCGATGGAGTAATAGTGTTGGATGTTGGATATTCTAAGTTTATCATGGATGGTAGGGTGTTACTAGACAGTCGATGAAAGTTTCACCTTGCAAATATATTGAAAATTCAAGAATACAAATTACCACAAGATTATACAATGTACAAATGGGAGTAGATTTATATGGTTCCTCCCACTAAATAGTGGGCCTTGGGGCTATCACAGTGGAAGAACCAGACATTCAAATACAGTAATATGGAGAAAGGACCTTGAACAAATCTTTAGTGATCATGGGTGACTTATGGAGATTAGTAGACTATGGTGTCATGAATGTTGAGGACTTTATTAGTTATCTACTTTCTCTATTTTATGTTTTAAGAAAAAGTAAAGTTTAGTTTAGTTTATACGAAGAGGTATGAATTTTGAAAAGATGTGATATTTTGTAACAGTCTAAAGCTTTTTGCTTCTCTTATAAAAGAGAAACCAAGACTGAATTTTGATATCATCATCATAGGAATTTATAGAAAAATATGGGGAACTTATGTTAGAATTGTAATATCTATTTGAAGCAATCAATGGACAAGAAGATTTAATATGGTGCTCAAATTTTGGTCTCAATTATTTGTTGATAATATTGTGTATGATTGGATTTTTTTATGTATTTTAGGTTGGAATATAGGGTATATTATGAATTGGTATCAATTATTT
>VDFB02193867.1:755069106-755260430 GCA_007258455.2 Sequoia sempervirens | reverse complement strand
TGTCAAATCCATAGGCATTAGATTTGGCCAAGTTAATTTTCCCAAATGTTTCTATAGATGTAGAGTTCATCAGAGTATTGACTTAGAGTTATCATCTTATTACTATATCTGTGAGATTTCTGGATGGTTCACAATTAGTTGTGTTGACTAAAGCATCTATCATTGAATGTTTCAACCTAAACAAAAAAGCCTTGACTAAAATTTATTTACAAAGAAGTAAAGAAGAATATACTATATTGAGGAAAGCCCATATAATTGATGAAGTCCCCATTTACATGAAGAGGGGTGTGAACAATAGGGTGATTCCTATATCCCCTTCTACTATTGCACCATTTGAAGTCTCAAACTTCCAATTTTATTTCAAGAAAACCTACTTTTCTCTCTGTCAAATACTTGGAATTGATGCAAAAGAGTGAATGCCAATTAGTTTAATGATGATGACTATGAGGATCCAAAACCCTAAGACAAACATTGAATATGATTTTTCCTCATATCTTGAGAAAGCATTGCATGAAGCATTTTTGCAAGGGAAAATAGAACCCCCATAACATTCAAAAAACATTCTTTGTTGTGGCACCTGATAGTATACTAGAATAAAGATAAATGGAGCAAAAGGATGTGTTTGGGTCAGATTGACAAGTATGTGAATTTATTGCCAGTGCAACTATGGTGTTATATATGGGACAATAGATGTAAGAATTCAAATTATGTGATATTATATGAGTTTGTTTATAGAATTATGAGAGTTCTTGGCCACTAACCACCAAGACTACACACACTTGTGCTACAATTGTTAAGACCTTTGGCTTTGAAATTTGAGAAAGGCCATACTCATAATGTTGATGATTGGTTTTTTCTACCATATACCATAATAATCACGATTTATGGATGCCCACATGCCCCACATATACAACCAAAGTTTTTCCACCTTTGATTAGCCTTTTTAGAGTTCATGTGGTAGATTCTATAGATGGAAAAGGATGTCATGAGTAAACAAAAGGTACATTTATACCCAATTTGACAACATGTTGGGAACTATCAGTGGGATCCAATATGATTGAAGAGTTGTAGAATTATCTAAAATGAAGGCACTCTTTACAATCTAGAAAGGAAAGAGATTTTGACCATAAGGGTCACATGAATTTTGTAAGACATGCCATCCTTACCAAGGCTATGGTTACTCACCAGATTGAATATGAAGAATATGTAATAAAAAATTGTTTCACTCCTCAATAGGTATATGATAGGAGGAGAGAATGGGAACTTATGAAAAGTATTGAGGAAGAAAGAAAGATGAAGCATAGTGATTTATTGGGTTATTTTGTAGAGGAAACATATCTTATCAAGAGGATTGATATGATAATTTATAGGTTTCATGAATAAATCAAGACTGCAATAGATATGAGGAGACTTTCTAAATTGTCTCCCAAAAGGCCAAGTGGTATTGTAATTACAAAACCAACTTTAGATACTATTTCAGTATGTCATGCTTCTCTAGGATCACCTCTTGAACAACCAACTTATAAAACAACAAAAGACACAAGACATAGAGCCACTTGTTTCCTATGAAATAAGTGAGGAGGTTGGAGATATAGAAGAGGCAATTAATGTATTAAGACATTTCAAGGATGATGTTGAATTGGATGAACCTATGCTTCAAACTAAAGCCCATGGGCCTGAAGTTTGAGTTGATACTGAGGTACAAGGAGAAATAGACATCATGAGGATGATAGGGTAGTTGTAGCTCACAAGTTTTTAGAAGATGATGAATTTATCAAAACCCTTGAATTTAAATACTTTTGGGTTAAGATGAAAATGAGAGTTTGAAGAGAGGGTTGAAATAAATAAGATGGAAGCTGAGGAATCCCAACATGACCAGATAGTACCCCAAAATTTTAATGAATTAAGGATTGATAATATTGATGCTAGCCCAAAAGAGGCTAAAGAGATGATTTTGAAAAGTAATATACTTATTGTCCTTGGTATGGAATTAAAGAAAATGTTTTACTTGATCAAGTGAGAATAGAGAAGGACCCAATGTTGATTGCTAAGTTTGACTCTCTACCATAAGATTGAAACCTTGGCATTCTCAGCCAAACAAAAGAGTACACAAAAACCAAGGTTAATAGATGTACTGTAGGAAATGAAAGGGAAAACTATGGTGAAAACATTCAAGGATGTATCTCCTCTAGAAGTTGCAACCATGACAATGCATTCAACTATGTTCACTTGAGTTGTAGTTAATGAGATGGAAGCTAGATTGGGAGAGTACGAAAAGGAACAAAAAATTTTAAATGATGAATTCAGTAAACTATTCATGGAAAATGTGATGTTGAAGGAACAATTGAAAGGAGCAGAACCCTCACAAAACAAGGAAATAATGTTTTACCAACATCCTCCTACTCTGCTAGTTTATATAGAATGTGCTTCTATTGAACAAGTGAGCATTGTTAGACAAGAGATTGAAGATTCAAAGAAATCCAACAATGAGGGTAAGGAAGGAGTGAATAATAAAATCTACAATGTTTTAGAGAAGGTCCTTGAGCATAGGATAAAGCTAAGTGTGGATAATTTAGAAACTATATATGATTGCTATAGCTCACTGACACCGACAATTGATTAGATTAAAACATATCTACCCATACTAGATCCCATTTTTAATAACTAGTAACCCATGCACCACACATTGGTAACCTTGTTCAGAATCTTACAAAGGAGTATTGATGATCCTACAATTTTAAAACCTATAGAGCAGATGGCCAAAATAGTTATAGATGAATTAAAATATATGCAAGGAGAGGACCAAAAAATCAGAATAGGAATAGATTCATTTCATACTCTAAATCATTGGTTTTTTCCAAAACTATTGAAAGATGATGACCACTTGAAGGACCTCAATGAATGAAAGAGGGAATTTAGCCAAATTTTTCCACAATACATCACTCACATACAAAAGGATGGCGAGTTGATTCTTGATAGGTTCGACTTAATCATCGATGGAGTAATAGTGTTGGATGTTGGATATTCTAAGTTTATCATGGATGGTAGGGTGTTACTAGACAGTCGATGAAAGTTTCACCTTGCAAATATATTGAAAATTCAAGAATACAAATTACCACAAGATTATACAATGTACAAATGGGAGTAGATTTATATGGTTCCTCCCACTAAATAGTGGGCCTTGGGGCTATCACAGTGGAAGAACCAGACATTCAAATACAGTAATATGGAGAAAGGACCTTGAACAAATCTTTAGTGATCATGGGTGACTTATGGAGATTAGTAGACTATGGTGTCATGAATGTTGAGGACTTTATTAGTTATCTACTTTCTCTATTTTATGTTTTAAGAAAAAGTAAAGTTTAGTTTAGTTTATACGAAGAGGTATGAATTTTGAAAAGATGTGATATTTTGTAACAGTCTAAAGCTTTTTGCTTCTCTTATAAAAGAGAAACCAAGACTGAATTTTGATATCATCATCATAGGAATTTATAGAAAAATATATGAGGAGACTTATGTTAAATTGTAATATCTATTTGAAGCAATCAATGGACAAGAAGATTTAATCTAGTGATCGAATTCTTGTCCCAATTATTTGTTGATAATATAGTGTATGATTGGATTTTTTATGTATTTTAGGTAGGAATATAGGGGTATATTATGAATTGGTATCAATTATTTGTTCATAATCATCTGCATTACTAATTACATTGCATTGCACATATTTCAAAAACAAATCATTACTTCACATTGCATAACTAATAACTAGATGTTGATTGATGACAAAATTTCAGTTACAATATAGTTTTTACAAATTCAACCTAAGAATTTATGCAGTTAGTTAACATTGCATAACTAATATCTAGGAGAATCTTCCAATTTCATTTGCTTTTCATGGAATTCCATGAGACCACATTTCTTTAAAGCATTTTTTCAAACAGTTCACTACCTTGTCTATGCTACCACATTACTCATACATATTTTCCACCAAAGTATTTTATCAAGCATTTCACTACCTTTTTCCTATGGCTAAAAGACAAAAAAAAGTTCTTTCAAACAAGCTATGGATGTTGGAAATTTTTTTATCAAAGCATAATAGTAAGCAATAGTATAGACAAGGAAATGAACTGGTTGAAAAAATGTCTCAAAGAAATGTGTTCCCATAGTGATGGAATGCCATGACAATCCATAAAAATTCACTTGTCATGGAATTCATCATGGAATTCCATCACCATGAGGTGACATTTCTTTGAGGATTTTTTTCCAAAGTTCATTTCCTTGTCTATGCTACCACATTTTTCATACATCTAAAAAATAATTTTATCAAACGGATCACTACCTTGTTGATATGGCTAAAATCCTAAAATAGGAAATTTCAAAAAATCTATGGATTCTTGGAAAAAATCCATCAAAGCATAATAGTAGGAAACAAGCTATGGTCTCATGGTTTTTTTTGGTGGGAAAATAAATGATATTTTATTTACATTTTTTTATAGGTTTTCAATGCATTTTTTATGACAATTTTGTTGTTTGAAATGGGGAAAATTATTTCTGGTTAGTTTTGTGCATTTTTTAATTGTAGGATTCTCACAGTTAGTGAAAAAGGTAGTGTTTACAAAGGAATGGAAAAGAGGCATAGAGCATTTGAATTATACCCATACAGTACAATGGAATTGAATCATTTAGCAAACCATTTTTTCTTCACAAGGCAACATTTATTTGTGCCACAGGTGACTGAGACAACTCTTGTTTCAACTAACCACTTGTTGTCCTCCTACAATGATTTTAAATAACTAAGACTTTACAGGCATGACTTAGAGATTGGACATCTAATCTAAATAGCTATCTCAATCATCATGAAGGTGCATTTAAATTTTCAACCTAGAGACCTGAACTTGAAATGGGCCAGCACATTATGCGCACTAGGAACTCTCAAATAACCATTTCTACTCTATAGCTAAGAAACACAATACTGACAGTAAATTGATGGAAAGGGAGATAAAGAAAATGTGAACATCAACCAACAAATAAGCTGAACTGGAATGCATAACAAGAATAAAATATTTGAGCAACAAAAAAGAAACTACTCTGTCTGCTTTGGTTGTAGGAACATACATAGAATGAACTTCTAGTGGCTACAGGAACAATTGATGCCATATTTCTAACTAAGTACTAAACAACAAGTAATACTAAGCTAATGCTAAACTAATAAAATTAATTACTCACCAAGTGGACCCCCTTGGATAAGTATCCTCTAAACTAATAGAAACTCAAATGTTCGAACTCAAAATATTTATTTCATTCATTGTAAATCATGCTAACAAAGAGTAATGTATTGGAGAATGAGTACAATCATGCACCTTCTTCCTCTACTCTCACTAATCAAATGACTAAAAACTTAAAAAATAACTAGGAGGAAGGAGCATTAGATTATTTATGCTACGACTAAAAAAAGGTAGTCAACTCCATGACTGGGATGATTCCATTTAGGGAAAGTAAGGAAAGTGGAGCGATGGTGGTTACACATGCATGGAATCCAGTTAGACATGCAAGTCAGGTGCAGATTCAACACAACAGTAACACCCATGCATACTCGATCATTATGGTCCATGATAGGGTAGTTACATTCAATTTGCATGAAGAATCTTTGTTGTCGGTTTCCTTTGACTTGGAGTGATTCCTCAGCTGGTCGTTATGGAGCATGCCCAGCTAGCTGTCTCTTCCTCAACTTAGCACATTAAATCTGCATGACAAGGTCAGTACACATAATAACTAGACATCTATAACCACTCTAAGAAACACTCATTAACCACATGCAAAATTAATATAGACAGTCCACATTTTATGCCAAATGTCATTAAAGCTTACTAGATAGGATAATATCAACTATCAATGGGTTGAGAGAAAAATTATGCAAATATCAACATTAAGGATTAAGGTCCATGAAATCTATAAGAAAATAGACTATAGTTTCTACCCAAAACAAGACCAAAAACTAGGCTCATCACTCCCGCAACTTAACATTTTATTGGTCCTCCAGCAGGGGAAGAGTTGTTCTTCTGCTTGTTTAGAACTCTGAAATTTGCAACTGAGAGTTGTCCAACATCAATGGTTGTAGTATGTGAATCAAATCTCAATAAAATCATTTCATTCTACCAAACCTACTCCATCTTTGCATTTTTGCAGCAACGTTGTCCTAGTAATATCTAAATTTGGCATAGGCCACATGAGCATAGGTAGTTGAAAATTTAGGTGGATCCAATGTCACCCCTATGTTCTCCCAATATCAATATACCTCTCAATTATTTTCAATGTTGCAACATAATTGTGGATGGAATGAGGCTCAACCTATTTCAGCTCATCAATCAAACTATTCCATCTTTGGGATAAATATCTCATCATGGTGTCCTCTTTTGTTGTTGCATCTACCTCATACTCAGTGTAAATTTCCTCAATCCAAGGGATAATCCTATTGCCTTAACTTGGTCTAAGTAGCATTATGTTTCATTCTTTGTAAATATCCCTTGGGTTACTCAATTCAGCTCTAACATGCAGAGGGATATCAAACTCCAATTGTTTATAGGAACCATGTTGCTGACCCCAAGTAATTTCATTTTTTACCCAAGACATGAATGCTCTTAATTGAATATCTCCAACATACAGGAGTGGATGCCAATCATGGTCTTTTGTGACAACATAATTATGTAAATAAAATTCACATAGCCGATTCTTCATTTCAATGGAGGCAATCCTATAAGCATTGAAGAATTCCATGGGAGTGCCAATAGAAGGATTCAATCCTGAGGAAAGTCTTGACATCTTAAAAGAGAGATACTCATCTTTCAGGAGCAGAGCATAGACCCTTGGAGGATCTCTACATTCCATAATCTTTGGTGCCAAAGTTTCCATATCAACTACCCTTTGCTTCAAGGTTGCAATTTTTGCATCTTTATTCTTGATTTCCTCATCCTTCTTTTAAATTTCCTCCTTCAATTTTCATTTTTCCTTTTTTCCATTATTCCTCCCTTCTTTGTATTTCTCTCCATAAATTCAAAATTTCTGCATGTATTGTAAAATCAGAAGGATTATAAATGCCTACTAGTATTTTTGTTGATGGAGGCTCCTCATATGGTATTATTTGCGTGGACTTAGGTTGTTCCATTATCTCTAGCTGTAAGGGTACTATTTTTGCTTCCTTTTGCTATAGGGACTCCTGTTCTGATTATGGCTGTTGTTGCAAGACTTCTTGTTCATGTTGTAGGAAGTCCTAATTTTTCTCCAATTCTCCTACAATGTTGGAAAAATTAGCTAGTGTTATATTTGTTGCTCTCTTAAATATGTCTTCTCTTTCTTTAACATTTTCTTGGCCCATTGGAGTGTCGAGGTCTTCATGTGAGGTCTCACCAGGTTTAGGGCTTTCCTGCAGAGGCATACCAATTGTAGGCCCTACTGGTCTTGATTTCTTGGGAGGTTTCTCACATTCTCCTTTGGATATAGGAAGAACAGTATCAACTTTCCTCTTTTTAGAACTTGGCACTTTTGTTTCAACAGGCTATGTTTTAACTTTCCCTTTTCTTGTTTTTACCTCTCTCTATTATGCCCTAGTTTCTATGAGGGTTCCAATTGGAACTTCATCATCAGAATCCAAGGAAATTTTTTCTTTTTCTAAGTTCTCTATTTCTAAAGAAATAATTTCTATAGCTTCTTCTACTACAGGAAGATTCACACTAGAGCCAATGCTAGAAGTTGAAGCATTAG
Organism: Sequoia sempervirens; assembly: GCA_007258455.2. NCBI lineage: Eukaryota > Viridiplantae > Streptophyta > Pinopsida > Cupressales > Cupressaceae > Sequoia > Sequoia sempervirens. The sequence continues at coordinate 755,252,672 of VDFB02193867.1, read as the reverse complement.
GAATGGCTTCAATCATGCTTACTCTCCTACTAGACCCACATGATTGAGGTATAGCCCTAGGTGGTAAGTTCTCACCATTGACAAACTCTTCTTGATGATAATTTTGACCAACATTGATAAAATCTTCCCAAGTCATTCTAGATACATCATGTAGAGACTTTTCAACTAGCAATCTAATCAAGCAATGGTGGGAAAAAAAATTATCCCTAGCTTTCTGGGTCTTAACTACCATGATTGAGAGAAGATTTTACAACACGTTGGGCACATTAATCCTCCTTCTATGCCTCATGTGGTTCAAAATCTTGAAGTGCAAAAAAGGAAAATTTGACTAGTAACCCTCAAAAGTGATGTATTTGATAACATACATAGCTATCTACTTCCACGACTCAGGTAGAGACATTCTCTTTGCACCCTATTTATCTATGCTCAATAGAGGGTCATTTGGCTCTATAAATTCAACCTTGGCTGACCTGGCATCTCTGGAAGAAGGGTAATTTTCACCATCAGTAGGTAACCCTGTAACTTCTGCAATTCTTTCCTTTTTTCCACAACTTCTAACCCTTTTATTATGGCTTTCCCTTTTGAAAACGTCTGGGAAAACTCAAGGGAAATTCCTTCATGAAACCATCCAACTTCAAAAAGTAATCTATCTATCCATCCATAGTTTTGAAATACAACTAGGCACTATGCATCCTGTAGTAAAATAATATGCACTATGGGTTCCTTTCAAATTAACCCACCTCCCATTGTCTGCAATCAAACAAATTCTCAACAACTTCCTTTCTTGCAATGTCTGCTAAATTCGAGGACCAACCCTACTGACTAAATTTCCTTTCTTTTGTTTTTCCTTTTTGCTTGCAACTTCAAGATTAGGATAGGGCAATAATGGCAAGAAAAGGAGCAATAAAAGGAAATTATGATAGGAAGAAATGGTGGCTAGATCTTTTGTCACTTCACACATGTAAGCTATCCTTTCAATTTCAAATCAACTCATTTTTAATTTTCTAACATAGCCTAATATGGTTTGACACATGGGCAATAAAAATATTTTCATCTTTTTCATTTCCCTCCCCCTAACCTAAATTTGGACATGTGTCCACACATTCGAGATGGGAGTGGTGATGCGACTGGGAATGATGGCATCTTATTCAAACATCTATACTAATGTACAGTGATTAAACAAACGTACTTAAACGATGATTAGAGATAGCAATTAATATGCACATACCCGAATGTGTGGAATATTTTCTACAAAGATCATGGATAAAGTAATGCTCACCTTGTTGGAAAATGAATTGAGAGATAAATGAAGTGAAATGAGGTGAGGTGGAATGAAGTTATGGAAGAAAGAGAAAGGTGGTGATGGATGGGTGGATGGGCGGATGACGAAGAAATGGACTTCCACATAAGTGAAAGTATTTATTATGAAAAATGCATACCTCAATTAGGCTAAAGGAGGGACACTAGGTCCACTTCCTTTGGATGTAGGAAGCTTAGAGGGCTGGGTTAATTGTTGTAGGAACTCTTCTTTAGAAGCTAGCTTATGGTATAATCTGAGGTGATGACTATTGATAAGTAATTTGAACCTAACAAGGTCAATGGTGGTGAGCTAAATAGTTCCATTAGGGAAGACCTTGGAAACTTCATATGGTCCTAGCCACCTTGTCTAAAATTTTCCTACATTGTCCTGGAATCTTGAATCATAGAGCAAGGCCCAATCTCCTAGTTTGAGCTTCTTATCCTTGATAAATTTTTCATGCCACTTGATCCTCTGCTTCTACACTACTTCTATATGTTGTAGGGCTACTATTCTTATCCCATCCAAAGCATTTAGCTACATGATTCTTTCTTTCTTTGCTTCAGAAATATCCATCCCTAAATCCACCATAGTTTGCAGAGTCTTATGTTCAAATTCAATTGGCATCATGGTTGTCTTTCCATACAACAACTCATATGAGGTGACGCCTATAGCTTTTTTCATACTATCCTATAGGCCCAAACAACTTCTAGTAATCTATTTTCTCAATCCTTCCTATGGACAAATACTATTTTACTCAAGATGGCTTCAATTTCTTTGTTGGTCACCTCAACTTGGCCATTGGCCTGGGGGTGATAAGGAGTAGACTTCATGTGCCTTATGTTATACTCATTAATTAGTGTTGCAACAAGAGTTGATGTAAATTGACCCCCTTGATCAGTCACTATTTCTCTTGGGACTCCATATCTTGTGAAAATATCCTCATAAAGAAACTTTGCAACTTTTCTATCTCTTGCATGCTTCATGGCCTTAACTTCTACCCATTTTGTTACATAATTAGTACAAGTCAATATAGAAGACTTACCATTTGATGGAGGGTCAATTGGTCCCACAAAATTGAATCCCCATTTGTCAAAGGGAGTGATTACTATCTGAGGCAAAAGTGGCATCTCATTAGATCTAGTTGGTATGCCCATTCTTAGACATCTATCACATTTTCCAGTATACCTTCATGTATCCTTGTGGAGTTTTGGCCAATAATATCCCATGTTCAAGACCTTCATTGTTGTCCTCTTGGCCACAAAGTTTCCTCCACATGGCTCATTGTGACATGCATGTAAAATGTCATATGTCTCATCTTCTCTCACACATCTTCTCATGACATGGTCAAGTTTAGTATAAAATAAACATCCAACAATCCAAGAGAAAGGAAAAGATTTTTCAATGTGTCCTTTTCTCTTTTGGAGAGAAGTGAGAAGGAATTATACCTGTAACCAAGTAATTAGCTATGTTAGCATACCAAGGTATTTGCACACTGAGAGGGAATAGATGCTCATCAAGAAAAGATTCATCTATGGGTTGATTGTCTTCTAACATAGTTAGCCTTGAAAAAAAAAATGCAACAACACTGGCCTTCCCTGGCTTATCCACAATGGCTATATCAAATTCTTCCATCAATAATAACCTTCTTACCAATCTTCCTATGATCAAAGGTTTATTCATGAGATATATAATGGCTACATGATCAGTGTGCACAAATATTTGGTAGCCCATTATGTAATGTCTATATTTGTTCAGTGCATAGATTATTGCTAGCATCTCTTTCTCTGTCACTATATAATTGAATTCAACTCCTTGCAAATTTTTTGCTGACAAAATAAATAGCATTTTCAACAGCTCCCTCTTTCTATCCTAATACCGCTCCTATGGCATAATCTGATGCATCAATGTGGATGTGGAAAGGAAGTTCCCAATTGGGTCCCTTGAGTACAAGAGCATGAGTCAAAGTTTCTTTCAAGTCAGAAAATGCCTTGTCACAAGTTTTAGTCCACTAAAATTTAGCATCTTTAGTGAGAAGGGTATACAATGGTGTTGCTATGTTGTTGAGATCTTTGGTGAATTTCCTATAATATCCTGCATGACCCAAGAAACTCCTAACATCATTTTGTTTTGCAGGTGTAGGAATATTTTTGATTACCTCAATTTTTGCAGGGTCTACTTGAATTCCCTTGTGGAAGAGATAGAGGCCAAGAACTACACCCTCTTGAATCATCATGAAGCACTTCTCACTATTTAAGGACAAGTTTCGATCTTCACATCTCTGTAAGAATCTCTTGATATTTTCTAGTGCTTGATTAAAATCAACACCATAAGTGGTGAAGTCATCCATATAAATATCCATGTAATCATGAGAAATGTCTGAGAATATGCTAGTGACTTCCCTCTGGAAAGTTGTAGGTACATTGCACAAGCCAAATGAGAGTATCGAATAGGTATAGGTCCTCCGTGGATAGGTAAATTTGGTCTTCTCCTATTCTTTTGGTGTAGTTTGCATTTGGTTTCAGCTATTGAATCCATCTACAAAAGAGAATTATTTCTTTCCTGCAAGTGTGTCCAAAACTTGATCAATGAAAGGTAAAGGGAAGTGATCCTTCTTGCTGGCAGTATTAAGTTCTCTATAATCAATGCAAACTCACAATTTTCCTCCTTTCTTGGGCACAATCACCAATGGAGGCACCACTGACTATCTAAAATAGGGTAGATAAATCTTTCATCTAGCATTTTCTATAGTTCTCCTTTCACAATCTCCCTTAGTGCAGGGTTAATTCTTCATTGTGGTTGTCTTACTAGAGTGCAATAATCTCTAATATAGATTATGTGTGTACAAAGTTTAGGATCTAGACCTTTTGTGTCATTATAATCCAATGCAAATGCATGTTGATGGGTTCTAAATAGGATAGCTAATAACAATTGTTGTTCCTCATTCAATTTACTATTAACATTCATATATTTTCCTTCAGACACTTGGATTTTTGCAGTTAATTCTATCATGGCTACTTCATGAATACATGGTACCTCTAGTTCATATGGAAACAATGTATGGAACATACCTCTTGCTAGAGGAAGAATGTGTGTAGGAACACTTGCTACAAGAAGAGCATCTGCATGAATAGTGGTTGCAGGAAGAGTAGGAAAAAGTATCCTGACTGGAGTAGAAGATGATGCTTCCTCCAATTCATAATGGTTCTGAATGAGATTAGCCAATACTTCATCCTCATCTTGGAGCTCCATGAAAGATCTTCTCCCTAACATCATAAGTTGTACCAAAAAATTAAATTTCTCAGCCTCTTCACCAAAATGGGTCCAAACAAGATTATGTTTAGCATGAGATGGATAACAGGTGGATAAAGAACAAAAATTTTAGTACTCCTTCCATCTGAAATGGTCATGTCACTATAATTACATCCAATGTATGCATCTGTAGTTTCCAACCAAGGACTTCCAAGAATGATGGGATATCCACCTAGTGTAGCCCTAGGAGAAAGAATCATAAAATCTATTGGGTATTCCAAGGAGTCTAGAACTACCACCAAATCTTCTACTACACCATCAAGCTTAACAATAGATCTATCAACAAGTTACAAGATAGTAGGAGTAGATCTCATACTTGCAATATTCAGTTTTTGTAGGACGTCTTTGGTTATTACATTTATTGCTGCCCCTAAATTAATCAGAGCATTCTTTACTTTGATCCTATGTATGAAAACTACTACCACAAGACTGCCTGGTTCATTGTACTTTGCAATAGTCACTTTTCCCAACATAATGTCAGCTAGCTAGCCCACCGCATGAACTATAGTTGGGTATTTCTTCTTCCTACCTTGCTTTTTAGGACAAGATTCCTTGATTGCTTTTCTATAGATTGGAACATCCTTAATGGCCTAAAATAAGGGTGTCTAAACACATATATGTTTTAGTTGATCCCAACTATCAAAAGTGGTATCCTCCTTTTCTTCCTACTTCTTGGCAACTTCTAGTCTATGAGGGAATGGTGGTTCTTACTCGGTCTGCTTGACTTGGACTGGTTCAGGATTTTTAGGTGCATTTGGCTAAATGGGATCATTTAGAGGTTCCTCCTCTTCCATAGGAAACTCAGTGATACTGGGCATGGAAGGACCTGGTAGAGTAGTTCCTGAATAAAAATGGATATCACTTACACTCACAACATATGCAATGAATTCATTTGAATCAACATAGTATACAGGCTACTATTGTGGTTTGTTATTAGGATTGGGTGTGGGCTAAGCTAGTTGCTGAGTTGGTTTAGGTGCATTTGATATTGGATTAGTAGGAAGAGACATTAGAGTAGGTTGTTGGGGCTGAGAAGGCGGATGCATGTAGTTGGTTGTTTCAGTAGGCCACTGTTGTCCTCCTCTCCATTGGTTTGTTTGTTGCCAATTTCTTGGAGGTGGTTGCTACTTGAAATTGCTGCCAATTCCCCTGAGGTTGCTGCCACTAAGGTGGAGAGATTTTATGACTGGGCCAAGCATTTGGAGGGTTAGTCCAAGGCTGTGATGGATATCCTCCATAACTAGGTGGATATGGGGGTTTCCATTGGTTACTAGATGAATAAGAGTTAAAATATGGCCCAACATAGGATAATGGATCAGGTAGCATACCTTTTCTTAGATCCCAAGGCTTCCTTTGTGTAACAAAATAGAATTGGTCTTCTTCAATCTTAATTGGCTTGAACTCAAGTGAAATCTTCTTGCTTTTAATATTAGCTACCATCTTACATCTGCAGTCTCTCTTCTTTTGTCTGTAGTGGGGGAAATACTTTTTTAACATTGCCTCTACCCCCTCTTGCTTCTTTTTGGCTTGAAGTGTATCTAGCTAAGTATCTAGATTATTTATAATGTCTTTCTTGAAGTCTTCTAGCAAATGAGTAATCTTCATTCTTGAAACTCCACTGGTAGTTGACTTACCCATGGAAGGTTGATAAGCTCTCCCTTTCTTTGAGGCTATTCTAGAGTAGTTTTGGCATATTTTCTTGATATCATCCCAGAGAACTTGGGTGATACCTTCTCCTCCCATATGATCTAAGGCATCAATGCAACTATCATTGATTCCACTTAGAAAAAATAAACTTTTGTGAGTCTTCATTAGGTGCATGGTGTGGATATTTTTGTAGGAAAAATAGAAACCTTGCAATGTAATCTTCCAGGCTCTCATCTTTCTTTTGTTGCATCCTAAAAATGTCACGTCCTCCCATGTCACTACCCCTACAATACTCCTTCTATTTCTCAAGGAATTTTTTCTTCATATCTTCCCATGTTTCCATAGTATCTCTACCTAGGCTCATGAACCATATCCATGCATCTTCCTTCATAGTGGTAGGAAATAACTTAAGCTGATGGGAATTGGTAGTATAATCATATATCTTGTAGAGTATATCAAACTCAAATAAGAAGGTATCAAGATCTTCTGTGACAAGTCCATAAAACTTTTGGAGTGATGAAGCAGGTATATTCTTGATGTTGTCAACCTAATTCTGATGGAAAATGGGAAAAGGAAAAACTAGTTGGTTCAGTCTATTCCCATTTCCATCACCCATTCCTACTTGATGTGGTTCCAATGCAAGGGGGTTTTGATTTTGATCTTCAGAGGATACTTTAGAACTAGTCAGATCAGGATATGCATCAGCAAAGGGGTGTGGATCTTCTTCTTATTCTTCTGATATATTTTTATATTCAACTAGTTGGAATGGTTTAGGATTGTTAGGAATAAATCTCCCATAAGCATCCCTTCTCCTTCCTTTGTGCATGCGGTATTACTCACTATCAGTCAGCTCACACAAAAATTGGTAATGAATGAGGTGGTCAATACTTCCTAAAAGAACAATTTCTAGAAACACTATAGCAAGAAAAGCTAACAATGACTCAAAAAGACTCCCTAGTTTGACACCATCCCCAACAACGGTGCCAAAAATGTTGGACTCCTACAATGATTTTAAATAACTAAGCCTTTACAACCATGGCTCATAGATTGGACATCTAATATGAATAGCTATCTCAATCATCATGAAGGTTCATTTAAATTTTCAACCTAGGGATGTGAACTTGAAATGGGCCAGCACAATATGTGCACTAGGAACTCTCAAGTAGCCATTTCTACTCTATAGCTAAGAAACACAATACTAAAAGTAAATTGTTGGAAAGGGAAAAAAAAATGTTGAACATCAACCAAAAACTAAGCTAAATTGGAATGCATAACAACAATAAAAGATCTAAGCAAAAAATAGAAAACTACTCTATCTACTTTGGCTGCAAGAATAGACACAAAATGGACTTCTAGTAGTTGTAGGAAAAATTGATGCCAGATTTCTAACTAAGTACTAAACAACAAGTAATACTAAACTAATGCTAAACTAATAAAATAGATTACTCACCAAGTGGGGCCCCTTGGATAAGTATCCTCTAAACTAACAGGAACTCAAATGCTCAAACTTAGAATCTTTATTTCATTCACTATAAATCATGCTTACAAAGAGTAATGTATTGGAGAATGAGTACAGTCATGCAACCTCTTCTTCTACTCACTAATCAGCTAACTAAGAACTTAAAAACTAACTAGGAGGAAGGAGCATCATATTATTCTTTCTACGACTAAAACAAGGTAGTCAACTCAATGACTAGGACGAATCCATTTAGGGAAAGGAAGGAAAGTGGAGTGATGGAAGTTACACATGCATGGAATCTAGTCAGACATGTAAGTTAGATGCACACTCAGTACAACAGTAACGCCCATGCATGCTTAATCGTTATGGTCCACAATAAGGAAGTTAGATTCAGTTCACATGAATAATCTTTGATGTCAGCTACCTTTGAGTTGAAGTGATTCCTCAACTTGTGGTAATGGAGCATGCCCAGCTAGTAGTGTCTTCCTCAACTTAGCACATTAAATCTACATGACAAGTTTAATATGCATAATAATTGCACATCTATAACCACTCTAAGAAACACTCATTAACCACTTGCAAAATTAATATAGATAGTCCACATTTTATGCCATTTGTCATTAAAGCTTGTAGGGATAGGATAATAACAATTTTCAATGGTTTGAGAGAAACATTATGAAAATACCAACATTAAGCATTAATGTCCATGACATATATGAGCAAATAGAATGTAGTTTCTACCCAAAACTAGACCAGAAACTAGGCTCATCAACACAATCTCATGAAATCTCATTCATATTATAATCTTGTACAATATTATCATAGTAAAGGTGATTATGACACCACTAGCTGCTACTACATGGAATCAATCAAGGGAAGTTGGAGGCCACAAGATTTTGTGGACAGGTTCAATTGAATCTAGGAGATATTAAGAGCTCTCTCTCAAATTTTGAAAAGGTTCTAGAAGTGTGAGAGCTTAAAAGTTGTAGGCCATATATATGATCAGTAAGGGCATTTAGAGAAGGCTTTGGAAATTTTAAGAAAGGAAACTTCATATATCCATGTGATGCACATGCATTTATTAAGATGGTTGAGTTATTAATATCGATAGACCATAGTGTAGCCTTCAATTCTCTTTAGGAAAAAAAATCTCTTCTGAAGAAGAGAAGATAATAATTACCCATTGAATTGTTAAAAAACATTGCGGTTCTTCATTTTGAGCATGATTAACTAGAGTTGGCTCAATAATATTTTATGGAGGCATTACAAAATTGCATTTGGGTTGAATTCATAAATAAAATCCCCAATGCCAATTATGCAGTTTTTTCTATGTGCTTTAAGGATATGGAATTATTCCATCAAATAGAAGAAGGTGGTGTTTCACTTGAGTTACCATGGGATAAATTCACAACACTATCTAATCTTTCTAGGTTGTTTGAATAGCTACATGATACTAAAAAAGAAAATATTTTATATAGGCCAAAATTGTTCAAGCTTCTTGATTATATGGATGATATCTATGTCTTGTAGCCATGGCTCACACTCGAATTGAGATCCAAATAAGCCTAGAATTGATTGGGGATACACTTAAGGTGGATGAAAATTCATCAAATTCTTTATGTATACTTGGAAACATGGAACTGAAAATAGATGATGGGATTAAAGCATAAGAAACAATTAAAGTAGCATGCCAACTTGTCTTGGTTAATAAAGAAAAAAAAAGTTGATGAAGAACGAAGGATTCAAATGGAAAGGAGAATGGAATAGGAAGAACTTTGGTAGGTGATGCAACAAGGGGAGTAATTTGAATGTGTGAAGGAATTATGGAAGAGTAAGCATAAGGATAGGGATGATGATGATGATGAGGTTGGTCAGTTTGAGAAGAAACAAAAGAAGGCAAAGAAGAAAAAGAAGGATAAGGACCACAAGGCTTATGATTATTATATGGAGGAACCTTATGTTTCCATGGAAGATGAGGAAAATTATATAAGTGATAAGGCACAAGATGATGCAAAAAATTCCAAAGATCTTGTAGTTGTAGGTCTAGAAGACTCTAATGATTGCAAGAAAAATTCTCCAGTTTCAACAAAATCATGAAGGATACATGCATACTCTGATTCTAAATATGATGAACCATTCTAAAAAAAGAGTCCAAGAGAAGATGATCCATATGCTGATGATTTCTAGGTTTCCTAAGCTTTAACCAAACCTTTCTCCTATTTTCTAAAAAAAAAATCCCCAAGGCTAGTGGGAAATGAATGATGAGCATTTGAGTTTCAACTTGGTTTCATTTTGAAAAGGGGATGCTACATTGTACAACATTTGTTTAATAACATAATAATTTAATCCACCTATGTCAGACTGTAAAATAAAAATAGATGAATTAACCTATTTTCAATTATAGGTTTTTTTAATCTAGAATATGATAGAAATATAATTCATAATACATTGAAATGCATAGAAAATGTTCTAAAATAAAGACTAAAATACATTTCCCATAAGAAACAAGAAAGAGTATAAATGAAAAGATAACATACAAATGATTCATTTAAGGTTTTTGATAAGATCTCATTTAACTATGTCAAATGGATTTGGAAGGGACAGAGCATATTTGATTGACTAAATTTTTTAGGTAGCTTATTCATCATCTTCTCTTGGAATTTGTTTCTACAATGCACCAAACCTAGAATTGATTGGGGATGCACATAAGGTGGATAAAAGCTCATCAAATGCTTTATGTATGCTTGGCAACATGAAACTAAAAATATATGAATGGATTAAAGGAATAGAAACAATTAAAGTAGCATGTCAACTTGTCTTGGATGATGAAGCAAAATGAAAAGTTGATGAAGAACAAAGGATTCAGATGGAAAGGAGAAAGCAAGAGGAAGAAATTCATCGGGTGATGCAACAACAGGATAAATTTGAATGTGTGAAGGAAATTTGGAAGATTAAGCATAAGGATAGGGATGGTGATGATGATGAGGTTGATTAGTCTGAGAAGAAACAAAATAAGGAAAAGAAGAAAAGAAGAAGGATAAGGACCACAAGGCTTATGATTCTTATATGGAGGAGCCTGATGTTTCCATGGAAGATGAAGAAAATTATATGAGTGATAAGGCACAATATGATGGAAAAAGTGCCCAAGATCTTCTTATAGCTATAGGTCTAGAAGACTCTGAAGATGGTGAGACGAATTCTCCAATTTCAACAAAATCATGAAGGAGACATGCATATTCTGATTCTGAAGATGAAGAAGCATTGCAAAGACAGAGTCCAAGAGAAGATGATCCATATGATGATGATGTCTAGGCTTCTTTCTCTTTAACCAAACCTAGCTTATATTTTCCAAAAAAAAATCCTCAAGGCTGATAAGAAATGAATGATGAACATTTGAGTTTCAACAGATTAAAAGAGGTTTCCCATAAAAAGCAAGAAAGGGGAAAAATGAAAAGATAACATATAGATAATTCTTTTGAGGTTTTTGATATGATCTCATTTAACTATGTCAAATGGATTTGGAAGGGAAAAGCATATTTTATTGTCTAAAATTTTGAGGTAGCCTATCCATCATCATTGTATGCATCATCTTCTCTTGGAATATGTTGAAAATAAAAGGCTCATCATTCATTTCCCATGGGCATTGGGGGTTTTTCTCTTGGAAAATAGGAGCTAGGTTTGGTTAAAGCTCAGGAAGCCTAGACATCATCATCATATGGATCATCTTCTCTTAGACTCTATTTCTGCAATGGTTCATCATCTTCAGAATTAGAGTATGCATGTCTCCTTTGTGATTTTGTTGACACTAGAGAATTTGTCTCACCATCATCAAAGTATTCTAGACCCACAACTACAAGAAGATTTTGGGTATTTTATGCATCATCTTGTTCCTTATCACTCATCTAATTTTACTCATCTTCCATGGAAACATCAGGTTCCTGCATATAATAATCATAAGCCTTGTGGTCCTTATCCTTCTCCTTTTTCTTCTTTTCCTTCTGTTGTTTCTTCTTAGACTGACCAGCCTCATCATCATCATCATCCTTGTCTTTATGCTTAATTTTCCATAATTCCTTCACACGTTCAAGTTCCTCATCTTTTTGCATCACCCATCAAAGTTATTCCTCTTTCTTTCTGCTTTCCATCTAAATAATTTGTTCTTCATTATCTTTTCATTTTTCTTCATCAACCAAGACAAGTTGGCATGATACTTTAATTGTTTCTTTTTCTTTAAGATAGTCATTTTTTTTCAATTCCATTTTTCCAAGCATACATAAAAAATTTGTTGAGTTTTTATCTACCTTAAGTGCATTCCCGATCAATTCTAGGATTCGTACATTGTAGAAAAAGATTCCAAAAGAAGATGATGCATACAATGATGATGGATAAGCTACCTCAAAATTTTAGTCAATCAAATATGCTTTGTCCCTTCCAAATCCATTTGACATAGTTAAATGAGATGCTATCAAAAACCTCAAATGATCATTTGTATGTTATCTTTTCATTTTTCCTATTTCTTGTTTTTCATGGGAAACCTATTTTAGTCTTTATTTTAGATCATTTCTTTTGTCCTTCAATGTATTATGCTTTATCTTTCTATCAAATTCTAGATTAACAGAACCTATAATTGAAAATGGATTAATTCATCTATTTTTATTTCACAGTCCCAAATAGGTGGATTGAATTATTCTACTGTTAAACAAATCTTGTACAATGTAATGTCCCTTTTTTGAAATGAAACCAAGTTGAAACTCAAATGCTCATCGCTCATTTCCCATGGGGCTTGGGGGTTTTTCTCTTGGAAAATAAGAGTATAATAATAACTCAAGAGGATATTAATGTCATAAAAGGGGCCACTTAAGTGTTGGAATGGAGACCAAGAAATTTTTATGCTACAAATGGGGCAACCGTTGTGCTAGCTGAAAGGGATCAATTTGATATTGCAAAGGAAAATTTTACACAGGTACAAGAACCTATTGTAGGAAACATCTTTCTTCAGATGCTTGATGTGTGGGTCAATCTAGCACATGTTTACTTTGCACAAGGATAGTTTACACTTGTAGTGAAAATTTTTATGTTGCAAATGGGGCAGCCATTGTGCTTGTTGAAAGGGGTCAATTTGATATTGCAAAAGAAATATTTACACAGGTACAAGAAGCTACTACAAGAAATATCTTTTTTCAAATGTCTGGTGTGTGGGTAAATATAGGACATGTTTTATTTTCATAAGGATAGTTTGGAATTGTAGTGAAAATATATCAAAATTGTTTAAGGAAATTCTATTTTGGTACTGAGACCCAAATTTTATTATATTTATCTCAAATACATTATGAAGTAGAATAGTGGCAAGATTGTAAAAGAACATTATTAAGAGCAGTACAACATTATTAAGAGCAATAGATTGTAATGATCATTTTATATTTGTGACTAATATAATGAGGGTTTTAAATTATCTCTAAATTCGCTATAGAGGGCATCCCCAAATCTGATTTCACTATAGAAGGCCTCAACGAATTCAAATTCATTGCAACAACCTCCTAATTCCTTGCCCTTTCCCACCTTTTTAGAAGTCTCTAGGTCCTCTTTGAATCCTTATGTCTCCAAGTCCTCTCCAAATTCTTATTTCCCATCCAAATAGCTGCTATAATTGATCAAAACGCCTCATTCTAGGCTAACAAATCAAGAGAGGTCAAGCAAGACAAATGAATCTACAATGAACAAAAAAAATGAATCTATAATGAATGTGAATAATTGCACCAATAATTGGCTAAATTGTTTTTTTTTTAAATGTCTAATTTGGATTTGATGACTAACTATTTATTCATTTTTATTTCTATGACTAAATTATTTTTTAGTCAACAACCAAATTAGTCATTTATTTACTCATTTATAGATGAGTTGCAAAAAATGAGTAAAATTTAGTCATTTTTAGTTGTTGTGACTAAATTTTTTAATCACCTAGTAATTTATTTGCTAAAATCTACTAGTAGTAGTTGTGATTCCTTGAGTGAAAGAGTTACCAAACTCAGGTTCAACACCAAATGTAATTGCAACATGGGAAGCCATGATTCTATAACTTCATCTCAGATGAATATTTTATACAAAGAACAAGTTCATGAAGCTCATAAATTAATTACAAGATACAGGATGCATAAGTGTCCATACACTCAAGAGAAATAATGATGGCAATGATAAAAGTGAAAAGAATACTCATAGGAAAAGCATAGGTTTGAATATAGGTTATAAATATAAAAATTTCAGTAAAATTGAAGAAAAAATGGCAGGACAAGAATGAGGGTTCCCTAGTTAGAGAATGGGAATTTTGAAAGTTTAAAGCTTGGATAAGTAATGTAGTGTGTGAGGATCTTAGACTGTACAAGTTTAGGTTTGAGATAAGATAAAATTTTGGAAATATAAGATAATCTAAATTATTTATATGAGGCACATTCATGCATGAACTATGATCTTTTAAGTAATTAAATGAGTACAATAAGTTCAAATCACTTGATAAATGATAATTTTCATAATGCAATATATGACAACTAATTGAATCTATCTTTAAAATACTGAAAAGTGATCACTTTTTTCATCTTAAAAACTATATAATTTCTAGACTTTGACCATTATAAGGGACATTTTAATTTCATCAATGAAAAGGTGTGTAATTTACACTTGAATCACTTATATATGTGGAAGAACTAGTATTGATCAAGGGAGATTGTCACTAGATCTAAAAGTTGTAACATTGATTATGTAGACCATTGCTAAATCAAAAATCATAGGGTTCATCATAGATATTGCTGCTAAATATAAACACATTGTAGCATTGATTGTAAAGATAATTTATAAAATTTTAAAAAGTTGTAGTATTGATTGTAGATATCATTGCTAAATTTTAAAAATTATAGAATCAAATATAAATATTATTGATAAATTTATGAATTTTTTTATTCTATATATCATTGAAAATTTTAAATAGTATATTGAGTGTAATCTTTATAAAGTTGATTGGTTATGAAAAGATTCAACAATGTCATCATTAGATGAAAAGTATTTTCTCTTATCAAAATTCATATCTTTCACTAATAGAGCTATGAAATACATCTTATCACAAATAATGATTATGAGTAGAGGAAAGGAAATGTTTGCTAGTATTGCAATTATTTTGGTAATTTTGAGATACACTATTTCAAAAGGAAAAATCTGAACCAAGTTAACCAATGGTGTTCAAAACAAGGTCAAGTTTTCATACTTTCTAGAAGACATTGATTTTAAATGTTCTTAATTTGTACATGGATAGCTACTGAACATAATTTTTATAGGAGGCCCCCATCATCTAGGAAAGTAATGTGATAAAATAAAGTTTATGTGGGGGTGCTATAAAATATAAACTACATTTAATCACACCTCGACACATTTTACATGTAAAGTAATGTCTCATTCAAGAGACACATATATCCATATATGTTATCTATTTAAAGATATTTGGATCCATATATTTGAGATACAAAAAATTATTCAACCTCTCCAAATATTAAAAAGCTTTAGATCTTAGGGAACAACAAATTATGAGCAAGAGTAGGAGGGTAAGTGTAGGATCATGATGGGCCAAAAATTGGCAATATGATGGGTATGTGGCTGATGACCCTTTTTCTACCCAAAATTGATGAAACGAAAAGGGTTTTTAGAGGAGAGTCTCAGCTTCCCACCAATATAAATTATGCTTTAATTTTAATATAATAAGTAATTATTATTCATTTTCTATTCAAATTATGACTAAAGTCATGATTGATAGATTGATTGAAAAACATCTATAGCTTTCAAATGGTATCACTTTTTTTGAATCCAAAACATGTGTCACATTCTATGCTTCACATACTATAGGATTAAAAAAAGAAAAATTGAATTTCATGAAGTTTTGACGAAGTTAAGGTGGTCAGACATATGAGTTTTTAATATTTTTTAAAAGTTGTAATAAAAAATTCATAATTAATTATTTACTTGGAAAAAAATTACAAAAAGATATGCATCACATCGAGAAATGAGTCCTCTACTTGTATCTAAAATCCTATAAAAAAATATTATCATTATATTGTGGTTAGGGTCGTCAGACGGACACCTAATTCTTATTTTTTCCCTGAAATTTAAGTACTATTGCATTAAAATTTCAAATTTTTACCAATAGATATTTTTTTTTAAACAAACCTAGTAGTTTAGAAACTACATTCAATTTTCTACAGACTCTATTCTTACATATTTTTAAAATAATATAGATAACTTATTCAAATTTTTATGTCAAGTTGTCTAACTCTGATTTTTATTTTTATTTTGCCACTTAAGGGCCTTTTTTTCCATAATGATCCTGCACATACCCAAGATGAAAACACTTTGGTGGATGAATTAAATGCAAACCCAATACCTTTTCAATTCTTTTTTCAGCTAAATAAATGCATTTTATGTTATGTTCTTATATGTTGACCACTTGACACTAGTTTGACATTAACATAAAACTTATGATACACATGAATAGTGTTTTTTGTGGATTAGAGCATAGATATATTAATGTATTTTATAAAACTTCTACAAAGAATATGAAGATTAATTTAATCAATTTTCAAATGACTTTTGGAGTTTTGACTATGAAGATAACTATTACCAAATTCATAGTATGAACTAAATATGATAGATCTGAATGAATTTAAACCCTATTTAAGCCCCTAAGCAATGATCCCAATGAGATATTCAAAATTTCAAAGAACAAGAACCCATTAAACTAACATGAAAAAAAAAAAATATTAAGGAAATGTATTTTAAGACCTAAAATATTATCCCATTGGGGGAGTGGTGTCACATTGATGTGAAATGGAAACCCATTCCTAATCCCTTGGATAATATGAACTTGTTCCAATAAATTTTATTGAATAAAATTGATGAAACTGATGAGATATGAATGAAACATTGTATAAAACTAGTTTAACATGATGGAGATGAATGCTAAAAGCTAAAATACTTGATAAAATGGGTGCAATCTATACTAAATATAGACAATGTTCAAAGATGGAAGCAATAGATACAAATTTATGCTAAAATGGATGCAAACTAAGCTAATATGGAAGCCATTAATGGATGCTTAAGCTAATATGGATGAATATTAAACTAAAAAACTAATTAATGCTCAATATGGATGCAAGTGAGTATGAATTTCAACAACATAACTTTTCTATCAAAAGATGAATCAATTTATCTCCAAATGGTGAAGTATTTAGAGGAAAGCAAGAGATCAATTTGATTAATCAATGGTAAATATTGAATCAAGGGTGAAACATGGATAAAATATTCTCATCAATGGATGGGAATCAAAGATCACATGGATCAAATAAAGCATCAAGGGCACACAATGATTCAAACAAACACACTTTGTAACAACTTTGAAAGTTTGTTATAAAGTTTGTTAGGAAAGAATATTGCATTTTTGTAGCCAAATAGAAGAATATTACTTTGAGATATTCCCTATGCAAGTGGATGGGTGAGGAAAATTAGTAATTATAATTAAAACCAAGTTTTAATTATGCAACTTGAGGAATAATAGGATGCTCATTTAATAATTGATTTATTTAATGAGAAAGGGGAAGTAACATTTAATTAAATGATTTAAATTATTTAATTAAACAAGAGGAGATAAATGGAGGGGTTTGTATTAAATAATTTGTATTATTCAATTGAACTAGATGAAATGTTAATGTTAGAGGGGGGTGAATTGACCTATAAGAGAGGGGGACCAACCATGTCAAGGTTCCAAGTTATGGAGAGCCAAGAGTGGAGGGTTTCCCTAACTTACCTCACTCTAAAGGACGAGGTTCAAGAATGAACAACACTATGTGGTACTTATGTCACCCTTCAAACCCAAATTTTAAGTTTAGGCTAGATGAGCTCATTTTTGGAGTCGATATTGCAACTCAAAAAATTCTCTATTTGAGGATGGCAGTGTAGTTCTGGGATGATACCACAACACACTGGCATCTCTCTGGTGTGTTGGTATCTGTATGACCAAAAAATAGTAAGTACAGTAAAAATTTCCAAAAGACCTACTTACAACCTAGCTAGTTGAGCTAGAAAGAAAAATAAGAATAAGAAGGTACAAAAAGTAAAGATGAAGATGTAAAAGCAAGTAAATAAGGGCTAGGGTGATGAAGATGATCTCAAAGAAGCACCAATTCACTAGCTAGCTCCACACGCACATTCACCTGCACACAAGAAAGAGGGAAAATTGTTGGAGTTGTATAGGGATTTTCCTTAGTAATACTCTTGTTTTAGTGTTTCCACCTCCACAAATAGTTAGAAAGAAACAAAGTAGAATAATACGATAAAGGAAAGGAAATGAATTAAATTAAACTACAAAAAATATTATGCTACTCAATCAAATCATAAAGGAGAGGAGTGAAGTGTTACCACCTCCACCCAAAAGCTCACTAGCCAATGGAAGGGGAGTGTAAGGTATGGACTTGGAAAGTCACCATGACCGTAGCGGTGATGAAGGGAGGTCTCGCAAGAGTCCAAGCCCACAATTCCAAACTTTTCTCACACTTGCAATTTGGAGTTGAAAGAGCTTCAAAGCTATTGTAATGCTCAAAATTAGAGTGCTAGAATGTTGATTGAGAGTGAAAGAGTGAAGTGAATGAAGTGAAATTTCTTAGAGAATGAAGTGAACATCTAGAGAATGCAAGAGATACCAAATGAAGTGAGAATGAATGTTTTTGAAGGTGGGATGGGAAGAATCTACCATTTTTCGGGGTTAGTTGGTTGAAGATAGATGTTACAATTCAACCCCAACTGAGTGTGTAATGCCTCTATCATCTTCAAACATAGGAATCCATTCGGGATGACAGTGGGCCACGCGAACATTTGTGCATTGTATGTGCAACCTCAAAAAATATTCTCTCACTGACACATAGGATAGATTCCAAGTAGATGGGAGGCATATGGGTGATGTGGATTTTTTCCTTCAGATTTGATTTTCTAAGGTGAGGGTATGTGAAAGGGGAATTTTTGTAAGAGGTGCAAATTTTCTCCTATACGTTTTTCCCCAACTTTATCAAGCATGAATATTGATGAGTGCTTGGTAAAGTAGATTAAAAGGTTATAAATGTATACCTAAATTGTTAAGGAAATATACCATAATGTGATGAACTCAAAAGCATAGGGTATGAAAAGGACTCTATAGGTACTCTCCCTGGGGAGTTTCAAATAAAATTACACCGAAGGCCCTTAGATGAACGATGGAAAAATATCACAAGATAAAAGCATCTCATAGGCCTATAGGCCTGGAAGGAGGAAACCCCCAATTTCTCTCAAATGAAGGAAGCCTCAAGAAGTAAACAACTTACAAGCCCATAGACCTCCAAGAAGGCATATCGTAAGTTCTGTGTCATGAAGGAAGCCCAATAAAGTAAGCGCCTTATAGGCCCACAAACCTGCAAGGAGGCATCCCCCAAGTTCTCTCTCATGAAGGAACCTAAAGAAGGGAACTCCACAGAGTCAGACTAGAAAGTGGCTTTACAGGTGCACTTGCAAAGCGACATGTTAATCGATAGATAAAACATGTCAGAAGACAAAGAAACCATGTAGGAAAACAAGCAGACAGTCACATAGAAAATCAAAAAATTGGAATGATTTCAAAGGGTTCCCTCAAGATCCCTTTAAAAGAAGAGGTGTTGACTCAAGGGATGCACTATTTGAAAGTGTAAAAGGGATTTTTTTTCTCAAATCAATTCATCATCAAGGAATCCTTTCGAAAGATGTTCACTTCATCAAGGAATTTGAAAGGAAGATGATTCCCCCTCATGAGGGGAAGGTTGAGGCTTATCCCATAGGAAAAATCTACTCCCACCCCAGAGGAAGGTTCTCAAGTACTTTCTTTATGAACCCATGATGAAAGAAACTTGTTCCATTAGGGGTCCAAGTTGAGAATGTGATTTTTGAAAAATAAAGGTTGCTAGGATTTTCAAGAAAGATTCATTGGAAATGAATTTGTTTTCTGAAAATAAAAACATCATAGAAGTGAAATTATCACACATATGAGGGACAACTCAAGAAAATAAGAGAGAAAGAAAGGAAAAGAGAAAAAGAGAAACAACGACAAACATAGGACATAGGGGTGATATGATATTTTGGGGTTAGAGCTGCTCATAAATATATAAAAGTATAATAATAGTATATAAATGAACTATCATCAACCCACTACTATATCAGACCATGTGAAGAATGCATGAGAAAACAAAGTAAAACTAAAAACATGGGTCAACATGGAAGGGAAGCCTAAATACCCCCAGTGCTTTGCATTATCCCCAATTTTGTAAAAGTCAAGACATATAATAGAGGAAGAATGATGAAACAAATAGAAGAAATTTTACAAAAAAAAATCACTCCTATTTCCAAGCACCAATAAGGGTGACAAGGGTCATCCAGGAACACATAGCACAAGTATGAGGGAACACATTACAACACACATACACATCTAATCTAAAGATACATAAGAGGCCTCCCCTTAACACTCATCAACCAAGAGGTCATCTACTTCCCAATTTAGATCATTGTAAGGAGAAGAAAGATGAGCCTGTAGTGGTGGAATATTAAGGGGAGGATATTCTCACCCTCCCAAAACAAGGGATAAGGAAGAAGCCCCTGTAAGCTCTTCTTTGCTTGGATCTTGTGGAACTATTGTAAAAAATTTTGCTAAGATTGTCAACAAGGCTAAAACTTTTTCCAGAGAGTTGAACATGCACTTTACTGGAGTTCCATTTCATACCTCAATGGATGGAGAGGAATGTGGTTGAGATTCACCGCTTGGCTCATTGAGCAACTCAAGAGTGGTGACAAACTCAGGAGAAGCCAAAACTTGTTTCTTCACTAGGAAAAAACAAGTTAGTGCAGGACCACCCTTCAAAGAAGTTGGGATCCTCTTACGCCATCCATTGTTGGAAGGTCCAACCTCCACCTTCTTCTTCGTCAGGGGATGAGAATTCCCTACATATAAGGCAAGAGGTGCATAGGAGGCGGAGGATAAAACCTTAGCGGACAACACCGAGGTATTTAGCATGTCCACAAGTTTAGGGAATGTTAGGATGTCTGAAAGGGACATCAAAAGGGGTGCCTCAACTGAAGGAGCAATGAACACCTGCAACTTTTTAGGTTCAATTGCACTCACACTCATAGCAAGATCTAGAAGCACGGTTGAACTAGATCAAATGGAAGTAGGGGGGCAAAGAGGAGGATATAGCAAGAGGCCCTGAATCAGGGGTGGTCATATCCCCTCACTTCTTCTGTAAAGCAGCCTACTCAGCCACTAGAGCCTTTTGTTGATGCTTACACTCATGAGAAAAGCATTTTTTGTGACTCTTCAAGCTAAAGGTTGGGAGATGCAAAGGGATAGAAGGTTCCTTCTCAACTAGAGGTGTTTCCATCAAAATGATTTCTAGTAGAGGGATAGACTCTTGGATGGGAGAAGGAGGAAGCAGTTGAGAAATAGAGGGTAGAGTCAACTCTAGTGCCTCGACAGTGGGTCTCTTCCCATTTACTACTTTTGGAGTAGAAGTGGTGGAGGTCTATGGAGGTTGAGATGTATAGGATTCCCCATAGAGACCCTTCCTTCTACCATATCGAATGGGCCTAGACTCCATGGGAAGAATAGGAAGCTAAAACATAAGATGTTATGGCTTTCACCGAGTGGTCACTATAGGATTCTCCTGCAAACATGAAACATAATTTGATGATGCTGAAGTAAGGTGAGAGGAAGCATTAGGCTAGACAATGGAAGAGGAAGAAGAGGAACCTTGAGAGTCCTTCTCTTCTTCCCTTCTACGTGCCATGGTCACATCATTCTCAAATTTTTAAAAAAACCTATGTGAAACAACATAAGGTGATGGATGGTATCTCACTCTAGGCATTGAGCTCCCTTTCTTGTACTTTTGATATGTTCAGTACAAGAGGTCCTTCATAGTAGGAGAGGACCAATGGGTGCCAGTCAAAAGTGATCTAAGGAATAGCTATCACACATAACTGGTGGTTTATAACCAGTGTCATGGATCACATGCACTAAACCCTCATGGATGAATTTTGAACATTTATTCACAACCAAGGGCACTTCATTCATAGCTACTAACCATGGGATACCTAGCTTCACTCTTAAGAGTCCAGACTCTAGGATTATGTCAAACAAGTTTAGGAATTTAGGTCTGACCAAGATTGACAAAATGATACCACCAAGGTGAGGTACAAAAAGCCTATTATGTGTAAAAATGGTGCTCATAGGTGCATCCTACACATCTTTGTGTAGGAATTTAATTAACATAATCTCCTCCATTATGATATTCACTTGAGACATCGGGTCAACAAGAAAACCCGCTACAATGTTTTCCTTGATTTGTGCAGGGATATAAAGAGGAGATGGTTCTCCATTGAAACCCATTGATAGGTCCTACGAGGTGAAGGTTATCCTTAGACCACTACTCACAAGCTACATAGAGGGGATAGGCACATGTAGGAAAGAGGCCATCATGAACACTAAACAATACTCTCACAAAGCCCCCCAAAGGTTCACAATCAGATAGTGACCCAACTAGGGCTTCATTATGCAACACCTAGTAAACCTTCCAACTATGCCTACTAGGGGTCACAAGTTGGGTTGTAAGGTTAAAGGCATCACAACACTCACACCTACAATTCTCCTTGAACACAAGGAAAGGAGATTTTAGTACTATAGGATGAAGCAAAAATGGTCCATGTCATGTTCACCAAAAATGTAAGAGAAGGGGTCCAACCATGTCAAGGCTCCAGGTCATGGAGAGGAAAGAGTGGTTACCTACCCTAAATTACCTCACTTGAAAGGATGGAGTTCAAGAATGAAGAGCACTATGTATTACTTTTGTCACTCTTAGGACCTAAATTTCATTTTTAGGCTAGGCAAGCTAGTTTTAAAATTTGATCATACACCTCAAATAGCTCTTTGTCTAACGATGGAAGCACAGTTTTGGGATGATAGTGTGACATGATGGCATCTCTCTAGCACATTGGATTCTCTATGACCTAAACATAGTAAGTATAGTAAAAACTACCAGAAGACCTACTTACAGCCTAGCTAGTTGATCTAGACAAAAAAATAGAATAAGAATGTACAAAAAGTAAAGATGAAGATGATAAAACAAGTAAATAAGGGCTAGGGTGATGAAGATGATATCATAGAAGTGTTAGTTCTCTAGATAGATTCACACACATGTTCACCTACACACAAGAAAGAGGGAAAATTATTGGGGTTGTATAGGGATCTACCTTAGTCAAACCCCCACAAACAACTAGAAAACAACAAAGTAGAATAATATGATAAAGGAAAGGAAAAGAAAGGAAAAAAAGAACACTACAAACAATATCATGCTACTCAATCAAATCATAAAGGATTGGAGTGAAGCGTTACAACCTCCACCTAAAATCTCACTATCCAATGGAAGTAGAGTGCAAGGTATGGAATTGGAAAAGTCACCACGATCAAAATGGTGATGAAGGGAGGCCTCACAAGACTCCAAGCCCACACTTCCAAATTTTCCTCCCTCTCTCTCTCCATCTCTCCATTTTCCTCCCTCCATCCCTCCCTCTCTCTCTCTCTCGTATCTCTCTCCCTCCCTCTATCTCTCTCTCCCTCTCCCTCTCCCTCTCTACATTTCTCTCTCTCTTCCCCTCCCTTTGAATTCTTTCTTCTTCTTAAGTCTCTCTCTTTCCTAGGTCATTCCTACTCCTTCTCTCTCACAAGTCTCTCTCTAAGGTCTACACCACTCCCTCTCTCTCTCTCTCTCTCTTTCTTTCTCTCTCTTAGGTATCTCCCATTCCCTCTCTCTCTTTCTCTCTCTTACTCACACTCACACTCTCCATCTCCCTCTCAGGTCTCTCTCTCCCCCACATTCTCTCTCCCTCTCTGAATCTATCTCTCCTCTCATTCCCTCTCTCCCTCTCAAGTCACACACTCTCTCTCTCTCTCCTCTCCCCCTTTGAAGTCTCTCTTTCTCCCTCCATCTCTCTCTCTCCATCTCCCTATCACTTTCCATCTCCCTCTCTCTCTCTATATATATATATATATTACTCCTTTTATCGCTCTTACGTCCATCCCTCTCCATTTCCCTCCTTTTGTTTTCCTCCCTCTCCCTCTTAGGTTTCTCTCTCCTAGTGGTCTCCTTCCCACCCTTACTAGATAAGTCTCTCTATCCTCCCCTCTCTCTCTCTCTCCCTTCCTCTCTCCCTCTCAAGTCTCTCAACCTTTTCCTCCCTATCTCTCTCTCCTACTCAAGTATCTCTCTCCCTCCCTCCATCCATCTATCTCTTTTCCTCTCTCTCTCTCTCTCACACACACACACACTCTCTCTCTCTCTCTCCATATCCATCTTATGCCTCTTTCTCCATGTCTCCCTCCCTCTCTCCCTCTCATGTATATCTCCCTCTCCCTCCCTCTCTCTCTCAAGTATCTCTCTCTCCCTCCATCTCTCCCTCTCCCTCCATCTCTCTCTTTTTGCATCCCTCTCTCTCTCTAGTCCCTCCCACTCCCTCTCCAACTCCCTCTCCTTCTCACTCTCCATCTCCCTCTCTCCCTCTCAGGTCTCCCACTTCCCCTCTCTATCTCACTCACTCATTTTCCACCTCGCTCTCAAGTATCTCTCTCCTAGGTGTCTCCTTCCCACCCTAACTAGGTAACACTCTCTCTCCCCTCTCTATGTCTCTCCCTTCCTCCCTCCCAAGTGTGTCTCCCTCTATGTCCCTCTATCACTCTCAAGTATCTCTCTCCCTCCCTCCCTCTATCTCTCTCTCTCCCTCTCTCTCTTGCTCAAAATTAACTTGAGATGGGGAGAGAGAGGGGGGAGTGACTTGAGATGGAGAGGGAGGAGAGAGGGAGAGAGAGAGAGTGGGAGAAAGAGGGACCTGGGAGGGATATGAAGAGATAAATAGAGATAAAGTGTGAGAGAGAGAGAAAAAGAGATACTTAAGAGACAAAGAGTGTGGGAGAAAGATACCTAAGAAGGAGATGGTGAGTATGCATAAGAGAGAGAGAGAAAGTGAGAGAGAGACATGAGAGAAGAGAGAGAGGGAGTGGGAGATACCTGAGAGAGAGAGAGGGAGATAAAGAGAGAGAGGGAAAGGGAGAGGGAGAAGAGGGAGTGGGAGACATCTGAGGGAGATATCTAAGATGGAGAGATGGAATGGAAGAGACCTAAGAGAGATAAATACATAAGGAGAGAGACCTCAAAGGGAGGGGGAGAGAGAGGGAGAGAGGGAGATGGAGAGTTAGATGGATATGGAGTGGAAGTGAGATTAGGAGAGGGAGTGGGAGGGAACTAAGAGTGAGAAAGGGAGTGGGAGAGAGAGAGAGAGAGAGAGAGAGAGAGAGAGAGAGAGAGAGTTTAGAGGGACAAAGAGAGCTAGAGGTTGGGAGGGAGAGGGAGAGGTACTTGAGAGGCAGAGGGAGGGAGAGAGGAAAGAGAGAGAGAGAGTGGGAGAGAGAGTGTGTGTGGGTGTGTATGTGTGACCTAAGAGGGAGAGAGAGTTCAGAGGGATAGAGAGTGAACAATAGGAAAATGGGTGCTTTATAACCTAGGTCATAGAAAACCACTATTTTCCTATTATCATTCAATAATGTACTAGGAATCCCAAATTGGATTGATTAGCAACCTCACAAGGTGAGTAAATTCTCAATAAGACCTAGGAAGGGTTTTTTTTAGCTTTAAGGGGTTCACCACCAAAAAAATACTTGGAAAAGACAAATAAGCATTCAACCTAAATAATCTAATAATACAAGCTAAATAATTAATGCAAATGATGAAATTTAGGTACACCAATTTAGGGTTTGTGTACCTAGGAAGTTTTGGAATGTAATGAGGATTCTGGAGAAGCAAAAGAGTTGACAAAAAGCTCTATGGAGGACTAAGATTCCCTTACTATTCTCTTAGTCTCACTGCTATTATTAGGGAAGATGCAAAATCTTTGGATGTCAGAACCAGATCTAAAGGAATCTTTGGAAAATATTATTAGGAAGACTAAGATACCCAAGGTGGCATATTATCCCCATTCTAAATTTCTAAAGACTCTAAATGTGATCCTAAGCTCCAAGGGCTACACTTGCATCCCTTTTAGATTTGACCTATAGGTGAGTTTTTGTGAAGATAACAAATTTATAATGCAACTTTACAACTTTTACAATTTTGAACTCCAAATGATCTTAAAGACTTCAACCTAAATCTACAATCACAAATGTGCAAGAAAGGAAAAAAATGTTTGTTAGTGAATGGGGGTTTTCCTTAATCAAGCCCCTTGTTGGTAATTAAACCAAATGATTAAATGAATGAAATGAAGCATGAAACATGAAATATGTAAATTATATCACCTTTTATGATATCTTATGAAGAAAATATACAATATACCATGTAGTGGCCATGAAGAATGTAGATCTTAGATCCTTGGATATGATGTGAAAAATGGTTATGAATAGATCTTCAATGATGCATCCACAATCTTGGCTCAACAACATGAATGGATGCATAAAACCCTTGGAATGATGCTTGGATCTTGATAATGTCTCTAAATGCTTGATAAAATTATCTTGAATGTATAAACTTTCCTTAGGGATGAATACTTGAATGATTGTTATGAAAAATGAGTGGAGGAACCTTGTATTTATACTTATTCATGCTTAATATCTCAAAATTACACCACAACAAACTGACATATGAAATCATTAATTAAAGGAGGCTAAATATTGTCAAGATTTGAAGTTGAATCTCAAAAATAAGCCAAGGAGGACTAAGATTCCCTAGGTGGCATGTTAGTCACAAGGCTCAAATCTTGAGGTATAGACTCCAAAAGGGACATTTTTAGGTACATTAAAAATTAGGGTCCCAAGACCCATGGAGGACAAAGATGCCCTAGGTTGTGTTTGAGTATCACTCCACAAATTAGGGACACACAGATAGAATCATTAAATGATCATTTATCTTTTGATGTTTTCTAGGATTTTCCATAAAAAAATATATAGTTTATTAGGCTTGTTGATTTAAAATGGGACCAATTAAGCCATAAAGAAGCATAAATAAAGCAAGGTGGGTCCAAACAACTATGAAAATGCAAGGTTATGCATTTTACTACACTACATTTAGACCCCACTTTAGTGAGAGGATGAACTTGCTTCAAAATCCCACTAAAGTAGCTAGCCACACAATCAAGAGGGGTTCAAATTTATGAATGTTAGCAAGATAGGATGACAACAATCAAGAGGGATGATCAAGCCTCTAGGATCAAGATCCTATGAGAAACCAACATAATCACAATGGAACACACATGCAAATGATATATGAATCCATAACCAGATCACTTGAATACACCATTAAGGGTAGAAAAAGAAAAAGAAAAGGAAAATACAATAGGTCAAGCTTCGATTGACTGTCCAAAGAACTATGTACTAGGTCTAGGCTATTTGTTCAAAAATGTTTACAAGTGGAACATGTTTTCCACTATGCAAACAAAACACATGCTGACAAGGGCTAGTGGGAGCTAGTTGTCCACTAGGTGAGCCCTAGGAAGTTGATATCAACATTATACCCCCATGACTATTATAAGGACAAAAAGAAAATGCATGCTCACAAGGGTTAGTGAAGCTAGTTTTTCACTAGGTGAGCCCCAAGGGGCCATATCAAAGCCATACCTCCATGACTTTAATAAGGTAAAAAAATGCAATGTAAGAAGAAAGAGAGAGGTTCAAAGGGATTTTGGTTAGTTCATGCACAGTATCATCTTAGGGAAAATTGTGCTTAATGTTTCCAAAAGAGGACAAGTCAAAGAAATATCACAATCTCAGAGGAAATCACACCCAATGACACCACCAAGAAAAGGATGCATTGCAATAAGAAATAAAATCACACAATGAAACATGAGTGTCGATGTATGACCCCACTTTAAAGAAATTTCTAACACCATTGTTGTGAGAAATTGCTTTAAAGTAGAAGAAGACATGAGAGATTATTTGGAAAGCCCTATGCCAAGTCATATGTTTCCAATCAACTACACCATGCAATAGGATGGAAGGGTTGCTTAGTACATCACATGCTAGCCAACTTAAGACATGTTTTCCACATCCCAAGATTGCTCTTATATGTACATGGAAGGTGGTAAACTAGCCAAAAGAGGCAACAATAGCTGACATACGAGGACAAGGCTATCTAACCTGTTTCCCCAACTTAGTGCAGGACAAGGATGAGTTGAAATGATTGATGAGAAATATGCTAGAGAAAAAATTAGTATTAATTAGAGGAATTAGGTGCCCCCACATAAAAAGAGCACTAAACTCCTTAAGATGTCAAATTTTACTACTTAAAGTGTTACATTCACTAGTAGAATGACCATGAATTCTATGATATGCACAAAATGAAGTCTTGTAATTTCTTTCATGTTCTTGTAGGAGGGATATCAAACAATCTTGGAGGATTCTCAACAAGATACTTTATTGATTAAAATTAGAGGATTTTTTGTTATTTTGCGAAAAAGATATCTCTTGCTTAGTATAGGATGTCATACTTACACAAAACTCTTTAGGTTGCGGTATTTTGTACTCTTCTTTAAAGGAAGGTGTAAAAATATGAAAATTTCAAATTATTAGTGTTATGTGTGATGACATTGACATTAAGTGAATATTTCTTTGTTTGTTTCATTTCTTACAAAGGATAAAGAAAACTAGTGTATATCAATCAAATGCACTACTGTTAAAGTCGGCTTAGAAGGATGTTTTGTGATTGTTTTGATATTAGTGAAAGGCTTGTTTGTTTCTTTTGAGGGACAATAACAAGGACCACTAGTCTTTTCTTGTGTGAGGTTCTATAGGGAAAGAAATAACTTGTTCTCTAGCATCACATCCTTTTCCGCTATATCCAAGTTGTTTCATAAGCTCTAATTGGATAAAATTGTGGTTTTAAATTGTTCTTGTAATGAATCTGAATTAATTCTTAGAAATAGCTTCCTCAGTTCTTCCTAAAGTGTCAATCTGGGAACGTAGGCTTTTGAACTAGGACGTGGTAGCATGTCAAAGGGCTGAAATCAATAAACTAAGGTTTGATGGATGCAAACTATTGCAATTTATTTTTGAATAGAAATATAGTTTGCAGACTTCCTGTCACATATGTGATAGGAACTCATGAAGAAATGATTCTGCAACAAAGAATAGATCATTGACACACAATAAAACAAAATAAAAAATCTCTAACAGAATGAAAACCTTTCTAGAAATAAAATAAACAAATTAACTATTGAATAAATAGAAGTAAAATCTCCATAAGTCATGCTATTGAATATATATGTACTTTCAATATCAATTACTATTCAATTCTTCAATTATAGTTAGTCGATTATGCAAACTGATAGGTATTAAAAAAACAAATAGAGACTAAATACATTCATAGAGATTAAGTAAACTAATAAGAATCTGATAACATGATAAATAGTATGAAATAAATTTAATAATAATGAAACAACATGAATTACCAAACATACAAATGGAAAGGTCACCAAATATTGAGGAAGTGGGCCCTACCATCGCTAGCTATTGAGTGATTAGAAGCTCACAAGCACAAAACTAATCCACACTAATTTTCATTCATTTGAATTGCAACAACAGATCATGAACGTTGATTTAACACCAATTTATATTTTCTATCATCTATATATTTTTAGTCTCAGCACACACACACACACACACACACACACACACACACACACACACACACACACACACACACACATATATATCACAAGCTATCTATACAATAATATTTTTGAAGATAAAAATAAATAAGAGTTTGGATTTTTTGTGACTTACAACCAACAACTTTGAAAGATTATAAAAAATAATTAAAGTCTTTTGATAGTATCTTAAAACAACATAATAACTCAAAATAGATTTGCTAATCTTGACACAAGCATGGCCAAAGTGACAAAATGATTCCAACCAACCTATTCTTCCATTCACTAACACCCTTCATGCCTTGTTGTCAACAACTTAAATATTTCATGTTACCAAAATCACAGAGATAGTTAATGATAGTCAAAGGAATTGATATTTTTCACTAGTTTTTACCTTTCCTCATATTTCATAGAATATCTCCAGTTCATTAACAAAAAGTGACAAGAACTACAACAATACTAGGAAAACAGCAAGGGTTAAAAGAAAATGAAGAGGTAAAATAGAGACACAATTTTTCCCCAACAAGCTCATAACCTTTTCCATAAAGTTTTTTTATCTCTTTTGGATTTAGTGTTTGTTGATAATCAGTGTCCAGTAAAATTTTGTTGTATAATTTGCTTCTTTTTCTTTAGTGGTTGAGGTGGATGCTTTTGAAGGCTCTTTCGGGTTTTATGTTGACATTACCACATTTTCTTTTCCCTTGTCTAAATATTTGTTTATGATCTTGTATTCTCCCATGAATGTTGGTGTGAAATCTAAGGAACCCCAATTGTCTTCTAATAGCTTTGTGACTTCTTCAATGTGTTTCTATTTTTATTTTTATTGCATAGGTTCTACTTATGTGGTTGGTGTCAATTTTTTCAAGAATTCTCTTTACCTTTCTCAATGTTCAAACAACTATTTGGTTCAATATCGGCTTTTATTGTATAAACTTTTTTGTTATAGTTATACTTCATGATACAATGAATGGTAGATGGCACAACATTCATCTCATGAATCCATGGTCTATCTAAAAGAAGATTATATGAAATATCATGAGGCATAACATGAATAGGGTTTTGTAAGGTAGCCTTTCCAACTGTAATAGGTAAAGTGATTACACCAAGTGGTTATTTTCGCACATTATCAAATCCATTAATAGATAAAGAGGCGGGTAGATTTTTTGATTTATCAACACTAAGCTTATCCAAAAGGTTCACACTACACATATTTAAGGCTGAGCCATTGTCAATAAGGGTTTTCTTTATCCCCATGCTATTGTATTGAGCTATTATCATGAAACAATCACATTTTATTTGCACTTCCAAAGAGGGGAGTTCCCTTTGGTGGAAAAAAAAATGTCATCATAATTTATTCTTTGAATCATGCCTACTATGTCATTTGGTTCTAGATTAGAAGGGATAGGAACTTGTTGTTAGGTATTTTGAAGCATAGTTTGATAGTTAGGTGAATTTTGAATTATGTCCCATAGGGATATCTTTGTAGGAGTATTCTTAAGTTGTTCAACAAGGTCATACTCCTTTCCACTATTCCAACAAAAATGAGGGGCACTAGGAAAGATATGATTAGGCAATGGGAGGGATGTTGAAGGTTTTCTTCTAGGTTGCATATTGTTCCTAGTTTTGTATGTATGAGCAATGGTATTGTAACTTGATTGTTGTGAAATATTGTTCTTAGGTGGTACAAGGATAAGGACAGGTTTGTTTTGAACTTGTGTTTTTTGGGAGGGTGGGTAAATGATAAGTTTAGGCTTGGGAGAGTACTCCAAGGGGTATCTAATGTGCATAACCTCGGAAGACTTATCCTCATTTTCATGATCTCTTAGTGAATAGGAGTCTAATGTTACTTCATCATCTTCATCTAAGAAATTACTATTGTCAATGTTATCATTTTCTTCCACCGTTATATCTTCCATAGTAGGAGAGTCTTTAAGAGAACTAAAAACCAAATGTTCTTGGCATTCAAGGGTTGGTTCTTCTAAAATTACTTCATCATATGTAAGTGAGTAATAAATGGTTGAATTTTCTTATTCATCAATAATTGGAATATTAGGAGAAGGCTCTATTTGATTGTCCTTTTTCTCTAAGGTTTCATTCTCTTTTTCCATACGATCAACCCTAGTAGGACAACTTGTAAGATGTTCATTGCATTTCATGGTTATATTTTGTAAAGCAGCTTCATCAAAAGTAGGGGAAGCATCAAGAGAATGACAATTATTATTTTCATGCTTACCAAATATAATGTCCCTAATGGTAGGAGCATTAGCGAAGGGAGGAACAAGATTGTCATGAAACTCAATAGGTGCATCTTCTAATATGAACCTATCCTCTTTATATCAAGAGGGGATATTAGGAGAAGGAAAATTTTGTTTAGCTATGATATCATCTTCTTTTTCCAAAACATTCTCACAAGAAAGAGATGAATGGAGACTAGGTAAGGTGATGTTTAGAAATGTTTCTATGATCTGATGTTCTTGTTTTCAAATGTCTTCCAAAGGGGGAGTAGGATAGGGAAAATAACGACTCTCAATGTTTGTATCTTGTTTCACCAAGATACAATCATCACTAAGAGGAGAGGTATTAGGAGAAGAAAAAGTATGATTGTTATGATTGTTATGATTGTCTACACTATTATCTTGAGCAATGGGAAATGTAATATTAAGGATTGTTCCAATGGTTTCATGAAAGATAGTAGGAGGATGACTAACATGTTTCTTAATGACCTCATTGGTGTAATCTAAATTGAACTCATAAGAGGGAATTTTGTACTTATGCAATCCATTTTAACCATATCAAAGCCACATCTCTTGAAAGAAAACATGTTATTATGGAAAAGTAAATAAAGTACAATGCTATGATCTAAAGTAAAATGAATTTTTTAGATTGGAAACAAGGTAATTTTCTGATTACACTATGCAACAACTTGAAATATGAAAATTTTTAAATGAAAAATTGGAATTGAGCAATGCATGAAATGAAGCACATTAAACTAGATTTAGTGAAATGCATGTAACAAAAAGTCAACCCACTTAAACAGATAATCAATGATAGAAAATAGAAATGTAGAAAATAAAATTTAAACCCTAGAAATTGTAGCTTCAAACTCAACAAGGACTAAGACACAAATAAGTGTGTCTTGGTCCTACTAGTGGAATTCTGAGGTTCCAAGAAGTGAAGAAGAAAGCACACAACTCAAACAGGGTTTTGAGCCCAAAGCCCTAAGAGGGACTAAGATTCTAGGAAGGGAATTTTTGTCCCAGTGGAGGTTCTTTTCAAAAAGACAACAAAATCTAAGTTTATAGCAATGTTGGACCAAGTTGCCTACCTAGGGACCTAATGTTTGGAACAAAAAATTGTGCAAATGAATGCAAGAAAAAGTAACCAGTGATAAGCAATTGGATGGAAAAGTGAATGCAATATTTTAAATTTTGAATGCAATAAGAATGTTTCTAAATCAATTAGGATGGTGAACAATGCACTTTTCAGTTTATAAATGAGATAAAATGATGAAAGAAAGAAAAAATGCAACCTATATGCACTTTTACTAATGCAAATATGAGAAACCTTAGATGCACTTTCACTAAATATGAGAAACCCTAGATCCACTTTTACTAATGCAAGATGTAATTCAAGAATGAATGAAACCTAGATCTAGGGCCTGTACGGACTCAAAATCCAAAAATGAATGCTCTAGAAGGTCAGGTTCACCAAAATGAACAATTGGAAAATGGTGCTTTATAACATATGCCATAGAACACCACTATTCTCCTATTATCATTCAAAGATGTCCTAGGAATCCCAAACTAGATTTACTAGCAACCCCACAAGGTGAGTCAATTATCAATATGGAAGATCTAGGAGGGATTCTTTTAGCTTTAAGGGGTTCACTACCAAGAAAATGCTTGGAAAATACAAATAATCATTCAACCTACAAAATCTAGCAATACAAGATAAATAATGAGTGCAAATGATGAAATTAAGCTACACTGAGTTAGGGTATGTGTACCTAGGAAGTCTAGAAATGTAATGAGGATTCTAGTGATGTAAAAATGTTGTCAAAATTTTTTATGGAAGACTAAGATTCCCTTACTATTATCTCAGTCCCATTGTTATTTTTAGACACAGATGCAAAATCTTCAGATGTCTAGACCAGATTTGAAGGAATCTTTGAAAAAATATGATTATGAGGAATAATACACCCAAGGTGGTGTATTAATCTTGTTCTAAATTTTTGAAAACTTTGAATGTGATCTTGAGCTCCAAGGTCTGCACTTGCTTCCTTTCCGATCTCAGGTTCTAAAATTTTTAGATTCAGGTTGTAGGCAAGTTTCCATGAAGATGAAAAATTTGTAATGCAACTTTGAAAATTTTACAATTTTTCACTCCAAATGATCTTCAAGACTTCAACCTAAATTTTCAATCAAAAATATAAAAAAAGGGACAAACTTTTTGTTTGTTAGTGAATGGGGATTTTCTTTGGTCAAATCTCTTGTTCGTAATTAAACCAAGTGATGAAATAAATGAAATGAATCATGAAACATGAAATATGTAAATGATATCACCTTTTATGATGTCTTATTAAGAAAATATGGAATCTACCATGTAGTTTCCATGTATAATGTAGATCTTGGATCCTTGGATATGATGTGAAAAATAGTTGCAAATAGATCTTCAATGCTACATCAAAAATCTTGGCTCAACAACATCAATGGATGCACAAAACCCTTGAAATGATGCTTGGATATTGATAATGGCTCCGAATGATTGATGAAATTATCTTGAATGCATAAAATTTCCTTAGGAATGAATACTTGAATGTTTGTTATGAAAAATGAGTGGAGGAACCTTGTATTTAAACTTATTCATGCTTAATATCCTGAAATTACACCACAAAAAGTTGACATATGAAATCATTAATTAAAGGAGGATAAATCATACCAAGATTTGAAATTGAATCACAAAAATAATTCTAGGAGGACTAAGACTCCCTAGGTGGTGTCTTAGTCCAAAGGCTCAAATCTCGAGGCATAGACTCAAAAAAGGGACCTTTTTAGGTACATTCAAAATTAGGCTCCCAAGACCCATGAAGGACAAAGATGCCCTAGGTGGTGTTTTCTTCCCACTCCACAAATTAGGGTCACATAGAAAAAAACATTAAGTGATCATTTATCTTTTGATGTTTGTCAGGATTTTCCATAAAAAATATATAGTTTATTAGGCTTGTGGATGCAAAATAGGACCAGTTAAGCCATAAAGAAGCATAAATAGTGCAAGGTAGGCCCAAACAAGTGTAAAAATGTAAGGGTATGCATTTTACTACACTAACGCGAGAGAGAGAGAGAGAGAGAGAGAGAGAGAGAGAGAGAGAGAGAGAGAGAGAGAGAGAGAGAGAGAGAGAGAGAGAGAGAGAGAGAGAGAGAGAGAGGTAGGGACCATAGAGAAAGACTTGAAACAGAGATGGAGAGTGAGAGATATAGGTATAGAGAGATACTTGAGATGGAGAGAGGGGGAGAGAGATAGAGGGAGGGAGAAAGAGACTTGAGAGGGAGAGAGGGATATAGAGGGAGGGAGAGTGAGAGAGGGAGGGAGAGAGGGAGAGAGTGGGGGAGAGATACTTGAGAGGGAGAGAGTGTGAGTGCAAGTGAGACATTGAGAGAGAGAGTGAGTGGGAGATACTTGAGATAGAGACCTAAGAGGGAGAGAGACTTAAGAGGAAGAGAGACTTCAAAAGGAGGGAGGGGGAGAGAGAGAGAGGGGAGATGGAGAGTGGAAGGGAGATGTAGAGGGAGAGAGAGAGGGAGAGGGAGTGGGAGTGGGAGTGGGAGGGACTAGAGAGAGAGAGAGAGATATATGCTAAGAGAGGTGGTGAGATATGTCTAGAGCTTAAGGCGAGAGAGTGAGAAAGATAGGTATAATGAGCAACAAAGAGAGAAGATAGGAGAGAGGGATAGGTTCCAAGCTTAAGGGGAGACATAGTGATATACAAAGAAGTAGAGAAAGGGACAGAGAGATATGATGATTTATGAATATTTGTTCATCTCATTACTAAATATTTTATAAATATTTCATTATTCATTACTTTTTTTAATTTTTCAAGTATTTTGAGATGAGTGTTAAAAAAAAGTCATTGAAAAAAGACTTTGCATGTGAAAGTAGTGAGCGTTTGATGTTTCAAAAATGAAATATGAATTTCAAATGATTATAATAATTATTTTTTTGTATAATATAGAAACACCATCTAGTGCATTGTGTAGGGATCTCAATTAGCATTACAACACCAATAAAAGGTCAAAATTTTGATAAGAAACAAAAAAGTTATGCCCATTTTACTGAAGTGTAATTTTTGGGCTTTTTAAAATGGATATCCATTTTGAAATGGATATCCATTTTGTTTCATCCATTTTGTTTGCATAAATTGATGAAAATTAATTTTAAGAAACAAATATCCATTTATAATGGATATCTATTTTGGTTTGGTATTACCAAACCAAAACGGATATTGCACCCAACCCATACAAAAAGTTAAAAAAAAAAATCACGATTTCGGCGAGTTAAAAATGCATTTTTTTCCTCATTGCCACTTTTTGGACCCCCATGATCTTGTACATGCCCTAATATGGAAGCCATTAATTGATGCTTAAGATAATATGGATGAGTATTAAACTAAAATTCTAATAAATGATCAATATGGATGAAAGTGGGTATGAATTTCAACAACAAAACTTTGCTATCAAAAGATAGATCAATTTGTCTCCAAATAGTGATGTATTTATAGGAGAGAAAATGGCAAATCAATGGCTCAGATTGATTTCATCTATCAATGGTCAATATTTAATGAAGGGTGAAACATGGATCAATGATTCTCATGAATGGATGAGAATAAATGATCACATGGATCAAGAAAATCATCAAGGGTTGAGAATGAATCAAACAAACACACTTTGTAACAACTTTGAAATTTTGTTACAAAGTTTGTTTGAAAACAATCATTCCCCGTTTGGAGCCAAATTAGGAGAATATTCCTTTGGAATATTCCCTATACAAGTGGATGGGAATGTAAATTAGTAATTTAGTAATTAAAACTAAATTTGAATGTGCAAGATGAAGAATGTGACCAAATTCATTGTGTGAACTAAATACGATAGATCTAAATGAACATAAACCCTATTTAATCCCCTAAGCAATGATCCGAATGAAATATTCAAAATTTCAAAGAACAAGAAACCATTAAACTAACATGAAAAACATGAAAAAATGAAAGGAAATATATTCTAAGACCTCAAATCTTATCCCATTGAGGGAGTGGTGTCACATTGATATGGAATAGTGACCCTTTCCCAATGTCTTAGATAATATGATCTTGTTTCAATTGATTCTATTGAAGAAAATCGATGAAACTGATGAGATATGAACAAAACATGGTATAAAACTAGTTTAACATGATGGAGATGAATGCTAAATGCTAAAATACTTGATAAAATGGATGCAATCTATGCTAAATGTAAATAAAGTTCAAAGATACAAGCCATAGATACAAATTTATGTTAAAATTGATGCAAACTAAGCTAATATGAATGAATATTAAACTAAAATGCTAATAAATGCTAAATATGAATGCAAGTGAGTATGAGTTTCAATAACATAACTTTTCTATCAAAATATGGATCCATTTATCTCCAAATAGTGATGCATTTATAGGAGAGAAAATGAAAAATCAAGATCTCAGATCGATTTGATCTATCAATGGTCAATATTGGATGAAGGGTGAAACATAGATCAAGGATTCTCATCAATGGATGAGAAACTAAGATCACTTGGATCAAGGAAAGCATCAAGGGTTGATAATGATTCAAACAAACACACTTTGTGACAACTCAAAAATTTGGTCACAAAGTTTGTTTGAAAACAATCATTCCCCTTTTGGAAAAAAAATAGGAGAATATTCCTCTGGAATGTTACCTACACAAGTGGATGGGAGGGGAAATTAGCAATTTAGTAATTAAAACTAGGTTTAAATGTGCAAGATGAAGAATGTGAGGATATTCATTAAATTATTGATTTATTTAATGAAAAGGGGATGGAATATGATTATTAATTAAATAGTTTAGGGCTATTTAATTAATTAAGAAGACTTAGGGTTTAAATTAAATAGTTTGATTTATTTAATTGAAACAAGATGGAATGTTAGTGTGAGAGGATATGAATTAATCTAATTAGATTAATTCGATCAATTGATGAAAATGATTCCTTTAATTAAATAACTAGGCTTATTTAATCAAACAAGTGAAATTAAGATGGAATTCAAGACAAAATGATGTTGATATATCAGATTCAAGTGTGTAGCATCATTCATGACATTTTTAAGTATCTACATTTTTCTTCTCTTTGAAGCAAGGTACTTGTTATGTTGTTTGTCGATATTTGTATGATTTGTGAGTGGAATAGGCCTTAAAGTCCAAAATCATGAGAATTAGGGGCCTACAAATGCAGTTTTTAAGGGGTGATTGATGCAAGGGTGTCTAAAATAAGACCAAATTAATCACAAAATTGTCTCTTTCTTCAAGAGTATACAATTTTGGGTGACACATTAAGCCCCCACTTTAGCACCCATATGAATCTACATGCATATGTAAGCTAAAGGACTCTAAATAGTACACTTTTCTTCAGAAAATGATACTCATTCAGAAGATAGGACAATGAATCCCCTATTGTAGTTATCCACAAAACCACAACATTAGGAACTGCATCCTGCAATACAAATTCATTAGTTGTCCAAAATCCCTTTTATCTAACTTCTAGAAATCAAATTTAAGGGTAGATGAATGCCCCCCCTTGATTTTTCTTGCTTTACGAAGGTGGAATTAAGGTAGCAATATAGCCACATTGAATAAGAAACATCATATCATAAAACATTTCCATGTACCATTCCACATAACAATAAAAATTTGATGATGTCAGGTGTAGAATCATGATTCCAACACATCAAATGGCATAAAAAAAAAAGTTCCCTAACACTTGTTATGGTGTTTTGAATAGAAAGTACTTTATGGAATCGTAAGATAGGAAAAACCCTATTGTGATGCATAAGAGTAAAAATAATGGAAATAGTTAAAAGAGGTAAATGTTAAGTATTTTGTCACTTACTATTTCATTTTACCTTCTTGTAGCTTGAGAGTGACAAGTGAGTCATAAATATGTTGAGCAGATGAGATTACAGACCTACACAATTAGATGTTCTCCAACACTAGGTGGCACATGGCAAGGGTCAGGACAAGGTGAGACAATTCTGCTACCTGAATTATGTTTTTATATAATTATTTAATTATTTTTATACATATCTAGGTTAATTAACCTAATCTTGGAAAAAATGTTCATAAAGTGTCCCCTTTTTTTGCAAAATGTCTCATTTGTTCGCAAAGTGTCACTTTTTCTTGCAAAGTGTCCCACTTTTTTGCAAGGTGTCTTGTTTCTTTGAAAATTGTCTGAAAGGGGTTCTAAAGTGTCTAGGACCTTTAGGAAAGCACACTAGATAAAATTTAGTACACTTGCATGATGAATAATGTTAAAATTAAAGATATTAGAGGATTTTTAGAGCATATTTGTGTGATTTTGATAGGTACCCACTTGATTGCAATAGCGACTAGGGCTTGGATAGTTGAGCTTCTTAAGAGATTTATCCCCATCACTTTCAATAGAGGAGATAGATCACCTTTAGGCCATATGAATCTATTGGGCGTACCTCATGCCTCCCATGAGGTACCATGATGTGATGTTGATGGTTCTCTACAAGCACTGGGATGTAGATACATGCACATTCCACCTGCTGACAAGTGTGTTTTGATTCAGGGAGAGCGAGTACATTTCCAAAGAGACCGCACCTTCTATGCATAGAAGGATGATTTGTAGTATTTTCTAGATGATCTAGTTCATGATTATTAGGAGAGAGGGCGGATTGATCTACCAATGCTATTATATTCATGGGTGCTAGTGGTTAGGTAGATTATGATGCATACTATAGCACTAGTTCTTATCCCTAATGGGTAGGCAATGCATCTGGAGGGAGGACTAGTCCATTTGATTCAAGGGATCGAAGAGCATCACACAGTGTATGCCTAGGGTCAATGTATCCTGGAACATTTGTATTATGATCTTGGTCAATTCATTTTCTAAGAGGTAGATAGTATGGTGCATTGCACACTTCTATAGGTGTGGTTCCTAGAGAATATTACATGTACTAGACCAGTCAGCTTCCCATGTGCATCAACAATAGGGTATCCTTGGGATTTTAGCTATCCTCTATGACAATTGTGGCAATATGATGATTTTCATTTTTGGAGAGTA
The DNA here is from genome assembly GCA_007258455.2 of Sequoia sempervirens. Classification (NCBI taxonomy): domain Eukaryota; kingdom Viridiplantae; phylum Streptophyta; class Pinopsida; order Cupressales; family Cupressaceae; genus Sequoia; species Sequoia sempervirens. The sequence goes on along the minus strand of VDFB02193867.1, from coordinate 755,212,860 downwards.
TGATTTAACTGACTGGAGGTGGATGAGATCTTATGGAGACCTTAGTAGCTAACACTATAGTTTCCAGATCATACCAGACAGTTAAGGAGACTACAGTTGGATAAATTTCTTGTTAGTTGACATGACCAAGTAGTATGTCCTTCTTACTACAATTGAGTCATGTGGAAATTTGGATAGATTCAAACACCACCCTAAGCATGATCCTCTTTTAAGAGCTCAATGTAGAGTGCCCAAAGACTATGTGATACAATGCAGATCACTCTAGACCATGTGGCCAAGAGTGACTTTGACTTCTCTAATCATGACCAACCTCCAATCTCTGACACATATAATTTTGGTGCCATAGATGATTTTGAGGAGTGGTGGATGGTGACACGACCAAAACCGATATATCTAATGGACAAGCCGGTGGGAGATGCAGTTCCACTACTAGACGAGTGAGATGATAGAGAGGATAGGGCTAAGGAGACACACTATAGGGCTCCTAATATATTCACTAATTTCATTGATGATGAGTATGATGAGGATGTAGATCCATATTATTATGGCCATGAGGGAGAGGAGGAGGATGAGGATGAGGATGAGGAACAAGAGGATGAGGAGGAGGATCCACCCCTGAGTGAGAATGATGTGGTAGTGGATAAGGATCAACACAAGTAGGGAGATCCCTCTCCCATTCATATGAAAAGATCATGAGTAGTAGCTACAACAGGCACTATTACTCATAGTCGAAGAGAGGCTAGCACATCTTCTATGCCCCCTGCGAAGGATTATGTTGATATTTATTAGCCTACTAGAGATATAGGTGATGCTATTTGATTTTATGCATGTACCTTAGTGTTTGTACTTTTCATATATATATATATATATATCATGATGATGTTTACTAATTGTGTATTGTTTCTACCTTGCATGAGTGGCAATAGACTGGTGGGAGATCTACCATTAGATGGCTACAAAGATAGTGCCAACATCCATTGATGAGGATGAGATGGACTTAGATTAGGTTCCCCCATCTATTGTGGAGGAGGATCTAGAGTTCGAACATTCACGAGGTTATGAACAACATATGAGAGTGTGAGGAGATGATTCCACTGAGTTGAGACTCGAAGACAGTCATCCTAGACTCTAGTAGAGGTTGAGATACTTCAGGTAGAGGTAGTATGACTACATGCAAAGATGGAGCATATAGTAGGAGAGCATCAGGCGGCCCTTGGATAGATACTAATGAGGGCATAGCTCGAGACACATAAAATAACCCACAAACAAGAGAATAATTTTATTATTCAAAAAATGAAGCTTCTTACATGCAGAGGATCTCAAATCCCCAAGTTCTACAACACATGCAAGTTACAGAAAGCTATAGAATAACCCTTTCGCAATATGTGAACTTGTCCCCAAAAAGCTACCCAAAAATTAGAAACCTGCCCATAAATAGAGCTCCTCTTTAGTTTGGAGCCAAAAGAACATTCAAATTTGAGTTTAGGTGGTTTGGCGCCGAAAATTACAACTTGAAGTTCAAATTTTAAAAGAACATTTGCAATTGTATCTTCTAGAAAGTGCGCCAACTTCCCGGGGCCATAACTTTTGATCCGCGACTTCGATTCACAAACTGTTTGAACTGTTGGAAAGGTCTCAAAGTCAATAACGCCCTCAAAATTAGCTACACCAATTTCGGCAAGTTTCGAGGCCATTCTAGGAAATCTAAGTGCCTCAAATCTAACTCGAAAGATTTTTAGGTGCAAATCTGGGAAACTAAAACTGCAATATCTTTCAAAGAAGGAATAGAAAATAAAAATCCATAAAATGGAAATTTCATTATGACAAAAAGGGTATCCAAAAATGTAAAAACATCTGAAAACTAAGAAACTTGAAATTTAACTATTTTTGGGTGATGCAAGATTGCCCTTACACCACTGGATGCTCCTGCATCAGACACCCAGGGTAATTTGAGAAGTGACCCCATCATGTCTCATATGGTTGAGGAAAACCCAATCGGTCAACCGCTACCTTAGATAGCAGGGATGAATCTTCCACAAGCCTTCCTCTCCATTTCACCAGATATTCTTCATACTGCCTATTTCTGGTACTCCTTCGCACATGACTATCCAAGATTGCTACAATATCTTCCCTTTCTGAAGTAGGTGCTGGAATGCTATACTGCCCTATTGTTGGTGCTTCCTCCATTCCACCTTCATGATACTCTGTCAAATCTAAAATGTTGATTCCATCAGGCAACTCTACCTCATATGCATTCCCTGAATTATGCTTCTTCAAAATCTTACAGGGACCGCATTTCTTCATCTTGAATTTGTTATAGATTCCCATGGGAAACCTTTCTTTCTTCAAGTGGACCATTACTTCATCACCAATCTCAAACTCCTTATATCTCCTCTACTGATCTATCTTAGCCTTATACTACATATTCCTCTTGTTAATATGTTCTCTTACCTTCTCATGTATATCCTTGATGTGTTCTACAAAATCTTCGGCTTCAACACTTATTTTCTTCTCTTGATCCATCTTCCTCAATTTTGGAGTTGTTCTGGGGCTACCTCCATACACAATTTGGAATGGTGATCTACCAGTGCTTCTGTTGACAAAATTGTTGTAAGAAAATTCTACTTGGGGTAAGATCAATTCCCATCCCTTGGGTTTATCTCCTACCAAACATCTCAGTAGGTTACCCAGACTCCTGTTAACAACCTCTATTTTCCCATTTATTTGTGGATGGTGTGCAGAACTAACCTTCAGCTCTGTCTTCAGCTTCTTCCACAAGGTCCTCCAAAAGTACCCCACAAATTTGGTGTCACGATCTGAAATAATACTCTTTAGTAGACCATGTAGCCTCACCACCTCTTTGAAGAACAAGTCAGCAATGTGGACTGCATCATGGGTCTTTTGACATGGAATGAAATGTGCCATCTTTGAAAACCTATCAACCACCACAAAGACTGAATCATTCCCTCGTTGTGTCCCTGGCAAACCAAGAACAAAGTCCATACTTATATCCTCCCATGGCCTCTTTGGTATAGGTAAGGGCTGAAATAAGCCTATATTCTAGCTCACTCCTTTAGCCATCTGACATACCCTACAACTTTGTACAAAATTCTTCACATCCTGTGACAACTAAGGGCAATAATAATGCTCACTGATAATGGCAATGGTCTTATCCCGACCAAAATGTCCTGCCATTCCTCCACTATGCTTCTCCTTTATCAGGTTCTCCCTCATGGAACTCATCGGGATACACAATTGACTTCCCTTAAATAACATGCCATCCTGGATTATGAAATCCAACCACCTTGTCCTATCCACTGTAATAGGTTCCTTGCAAGCTTTCCAAGCCTCTGCAAAATCAGGATCTTCTACATACAGTGTCTTGAGTTCATTGAACCCAAACACTTCAATCTGCATCTGTGTCATCAATGTATGCCTCCTACTTAAGGCATCTGCAACCCTATTTGACTTCCCACTCCTATGTTTCAAAACAAAGGTATAACTCTGCAAAAACTCTACCCATTTCATATGCCTCTGATTTAATTTTCCCTCACTATTTAGGTACTGCAAAGCCTAATGATCAATATATAGAACAAATTCCTTCGACAACAAATAATGTCTCCATTTCTTTAATGCTTGAACTATTGCATAAAATTCTTGATCATATACATAATATTTTATCTTGGCATCATTTAACTTTTCACTGAAATAGGCAATGGGCTTACCTTCTTCGCTCAACACTACTGCAATGGCACAACCACTGGCATCACAATCCACCTGAAACACCTTGTTGAAATCTGGGAGGGCTAGAACAGGTTGCTCTGTCACTTTCTGCTTCAATAGTTCAAAACCTTTTGCCGCTCTAGTGCTCCACTTGAATTCTTTTCTATCCCGAGCTCTCATTGTTTCAGTCAGGGGTCCACAAATACTACTGAAGTTTCTAATGAATTTTCTATAAAAACTAGCCAAACCATGGAAAGATCTCACCTCGGTAGCTATTCTTGGGGTAGGCCATTCCAGAATAGCCTTCACCTTCTCTAGGTCCATCTTGAGATCTTCTGCTGAGACAACAAACCCCAAGTACACTAACTCCCTCTTCACAAAACTGCACTTCTTTAGACTAATCAACAATTTCTCTTCTCTCAACTTCTCAAAGGCTCTCCAAATATGCATCAGATGCTCATCCAATGTCTTACTGAAAATAAAAATATCATCTAAATACGCAATAACAAAACTTCCTAGAAATTCTTTTAGTACCTCATTCATGAGCCACATGAATGTGCTCGGTGCATTGGTTATCCCAAAAGGCATGACTAACCACTCGTACAGGCCCTCTTTGGCCTTGAAGGCAGTCTTCCATTCATCTCCCTCTCAAATATGGATCTGGTGATATCCACTCTTCAGATCAATCTTTGTGAAGTACTGAGCTCCACTCAAACAGTCCATCAGGTCATCCATCCTTGGCATGGGAAATCTGTACTTGATTGTTATCTTGTTTATGGCTCGAGAATCTGTACACATCCTCCACTTCCCATCCTTCTTAGGTGCTAGTACTGTAGGTACTGCACATGGACTCAACCTCTCCCGTATCAAACCCTTTCTCAACAACTCTTGAACTTGTATGTTCAACTCCTCATTTTCTGCTGGAGTCATTCTATGAGCTACCTTATTTGGCAAACTAGCTCCAGGAATCAAGTCAATCTGATGACTGATCTTCCTTATTGGTGGTAAACCCTCAGGTATATTATCAGAAACAATATCCTAAACTCATCCAACATCCTAGAAACTTCTTCGGAACCTTCTCACTATCCTCCTTACTCACTCTAGGAATCAATGCATAACACACACGCTCATGCTTCATACCTTCTAAAAAATTTCTTCCATCTACATAACAAATTCTAGCACTACTGCATACCTTTTCTTTGGTCTCCTTCAAGGGTTTCAACTTGTGATGAACCCCATCCTTTGTCAAGGAATAAGTGTTTGCATGGCCATCATGTATAGCTCGCCTATCGAACTGCCACGGCCTCCCCAACAACATGTAAAATGCATCCATGGGGATGATATCATAGAGTACCTCATCATGGTAGCTCCTGATCTTGAACTTTACTAGGCACTGCTCATTGACCAAAACTTTGTCGTCTTTCTGCAACTAGGCAATCCAATACAGATGCGGGTGCCTTTCCCTCTTTAGCTTCAACTTTGTGACCATCTCCTCTGACACCAGATTATCGGTGCTCCCACCATCAATAATGACATCACAACATTTTCCTTCGCACTTGCACCTTGTGCAAAATAGATTCTTCCTCTATTTTGGTTCATTTTCCTCAGTCACCAGGGCTCTCCTAATCACTAGGGCTTCTCCCCTTTCAGTGTCATCTGAATGTTCAAATTGGGCCTCCTCATCTGCATGCGCAACCCTTCCACAACCTTCTGGCCTTTTTTCTTCCCTTCCTTAGTGTTGAGGACATTCATAGGCTCAATGCCCTTCTTCACCACACTGGAAACACGTTCCTCTGAAACCACCTCTTCTAGATCCTTGTCCATATCTCCCTCATCCTCTACCTCTTTGATCACCACTGTTTTGACCATGAGGGCGGTAGAAGTTGTCATTTCTTTGGCTTCAGCTGGTACCCACATCTCAAATCCCCAAGTTCTACAACACATGCAAGTTACAAAAAGCTACAGAATAACCCTTTCATAATATGCGAACTTGTCCCCAAAAAGCTACCCAAAAATTAGAAACCCACCCATAAATAGAGCTCCTCTTTAGTTTGGAGCCAAAACAACATTCAAATTTGAGTTTAGGTGGTTTGGCGCTGAAAATTACAACTTGAAGTTCAAATTTCAAAAGAACATTTGCAATTGTATCTTCTAGAAAGTGTGCCAACTTCTTGGGGCCATAACTTTTGATTTGGGACTCCAATTTGTGAACCGTTTGAACCATTGGAAAGGTGTCGAAGTAAATAACACGCTCAAAATCAGCTATGCCGATTTTGGCAAGTTTTGGGGCCATTCTAGGAACTCTAAGTGCCTCAAATCTAATTTGGAAGATTTTTAGGTGCAAATCTAGGAAACTAAAACTGTAATATCTTTCAACCCAGGAATAGAAAATAAAAATCATAAATTGGGAATTTCATTATGATGAAAAGGGTACCCAAAAATGTAAAAACATTTGAAAACCGAGAAACTTGAAATTTAACTATTTTTGGGTGATGCAAGATTGCCCTTACACCACTGGATGCTCCTGCATCAGATACAAGGCCTAGAGTTTGCACTCAGATTTGGTGGATTGTAGTCACAATCACATACAACCATCTCTCGATGTCATGCTATTGGGTCATGATTACGAGAGCCTAAGGGGTCTAGTTCTCACAAACGTTAGTGATATTGTATATTTTGATGATATGTATAGAAAAATTTGGATATATATATATATATATATATATATATATATATATATATATATATATATATATATATATATATATATATATATATATATATATATATATCAGTAGATGATTTTTTATAATTTGTCTTAATGTGTTTGAATGTTAAATGGAAATGTGATTAATTAAATAACCTTAATGAGATTAGTTAATTAATGTCTACATGATTGAACAAAGCTATATGTGATCTAATAAAAACTTATTGCAATTTCTTTTAGATACAACATAATGATTAAGTATGTAATTGTAAATTAAATGATGTAACCTATCATAACACACAAGATTAATTTGAATAGTATGAAACATAAAGTAATTATAAAATTAATTAATCACTTTAGTTCTCAAGACAAACACATGATTAGTTTGTCAAGAACAAAGCAATGTGAAAGCATATAGGATATGACCCCATAACTTTACCAACACTACTTTATTGTTCATACTATTCAAAGGGGTTAGACATAATACAAACACAAATGCATGACATTGATAGGTTCCTTAAGGGGTGTTCCATCTAGTTCTATTAAGACATACATACCAAACCCAAAGCTTTTGTCGACTATATATGGTCCTAACCAATTAGGACTAAATTTTCCTCTTTCATTTGGGTTGACATTGATGTTATGTTGATTTGTAGATAGAACTAAGTCACCCTTGTGGAATGTGAGATAATTTTGAGATTGTAATAGAATTATTTCATTTTGCAATAATCTTGAAGATGCTCAAGAGCGTTAATGTGTTGTTCATCGAGAATCTCAAGTTGGTGTAAGCATCTGGCCTTATAAGTGTTGTTTTCAACAAGACCTTGAAGAGCAATCCATAATGTTGGGATTTCTAACTCCAAGGGCATGATTTCCTTAGTACCATCAACAAGGTGATAAGGTGTGGCTCTAGTGGAGGATCGAACAGTTGTGGGATAGGCCCAAAGTGCATAGTGCAATCGTGTGTGCCAGTCTCTATGATTATTATTAATATTTTTCTTCAAAATTTGTTCAAGGACTTTAGTACTTGATTCAACTTGACCATTATATTATGGGTAATAAGGTGTCAAAAAATAATGTTGGATATGAAAGGTCTCCAATAAAAATATCACATCATTATTCTTATATGGTGTACCATTATTAGAGAATAATGTAGAAGGGAGTCCAAATTGAGCAATAATGTGCTCTAGGATGAAATGACATTACCTCAGTTGTTGTAGAGTGAAGAGGAATAGCCTCTACCCATTTCATGAAGTAATTAGTTGCATTGATGATAAACGTATTTCCAACATAAGATGGTGGTGAGATTTTTCTAATTATATCCAATCCCCATACAAATAATGACCAAATAGGGATTTGGGCATGGAGCTTAGAAGCAGGAGCATGAAGAAAATGGCTATTTTCTTGACATTTGTGACATTGCTTAACATACGCATAACAATATTTTTCCATACTTTTCCAGTAGTAGCTTGTATGAATGAGTTTTGGTGCTAAGGTCTTTGCTCCAAAATGACCTCCACAATTTCCTACTTGAGCTTGCTTGAGTGCCACATTGATTTCAAAATTATTAAGAAATTAAAGTAAAATGCCATCAATGGACCCTATATATAACACATTTGCAAGAATTATGTACTTGGTGGCTAATTTTTTTAAACAAGCTCGAGTGTTATTTGTTATAGGTTCGAGAATGGTATCATCTTTTAAATAATTATATACGGCATAATACCATTCACTTGAATCATCTTTTGTTTTTGTTAACATTTCTATAGTGGTGTCATCGATTGAGGGTTTCGGGATTGGGTGAATAGTGATTATAACATCCATCAAAGGATCCAAAGGAGAAATAAGAGAAACAACACTCACCATTGCATCTGCATGCCGATTATCTTATTGTGGGATGTTATCAATGGTGAATGACTCAAAATTTTCCAACAAGGACATTGTCAGATCCTTATATTTTGATAATTTATCATGTTTGGTTTGATAGACTCCATTTATTTGTTTGATCACTAATTGCAAATCCAAAAAGATCTTAATATCTTTAATGTCCATGATTAAAGCAACACATAATCCAACAATTAAGGCCTCATATTCACCAATGTTATTTGTACATAGGAAATTCAATTGATAAGGCAAGGGAATAGGCTTTCCTTTGGGCAGAACCAATATCACTCTAGCACTAGAGCCTGTTTTACACTTGGAGCCATCAAAATATAATTCCCATGTAGAAACATTTGTTGTCAACACACTATCCTTAGGAAAATAATCATTGTTGGGTAGTGCTAGAGGAGGAGTTTCAACTAAGTGGCCAGTCAAGGTTTGAAATTTAATTGATTTTTATGAAACAAACATAAGGTCAAATTTAGTCAACAACATAACCCATTTAGCTAAATGTCCTGATAAGTTTTTTTTGTTAAAAATATGTTTAAGAGGATCAATTTTTTTCATGACTTGTATTTCAGCATTTAGTAAATAATGTAATAACTTACTAGTAGTGAATACAAGAGCTAAACATTGTTTTTCAATTCGGGTGTATCACGTTTCATAATTGATTAAAGTTTAACTAATGTAATAAACAAGATGTTATTTTTTACTATCATCTTATTGAGCCAACAATGCTACAAGATCATGGGCAGATGCAACTATATAAAGGATGAATAGTTTGTTTGGCACACAAATTGTAAAATAGACAGAGTCACAAGGTATTCCTTCAAACTCTCAAAGGCTTGTTTACAATCCTCATTCCAATCAAAATGCACATTTTCCTTGAGGAGATGTGTGAAAGGTAGCATTTGGTTGGCTAAGGAGGTGACAAAATGACAGATGGCTTGGATTCTTCCTTGTAACATGCGTGATTGATAAATGCTCTTAGGAGGTGGAATGTTTATAATAGCATTAATTTTCTTTGTTTCAACCTTAATGCCTCTACAAGATATGATAAACCCTAAAAAATTTCTACTATCTACTCCAAAGAGACAGTTTTTTGGATTGAGTCTCATGTTGTACTCATGCATCTATTCAAATATTTGTCAAAGGAGATTCACATTGTCTTGTCTTGTTAAGGATTTTGCAAGGATTTCATCAACATAATCTTCCAAGATTTTGTGTATGTAATCATGAAATATTAATGTCATTGCTCTTTGATAAGTTGTACCTGCATTCTTTAATCTAAAAGGCATCATAACCCAATAAAACGTTCCCCAAATAGTTGTAAATGTTATCTTATATTGATCTTGTGGGTTAACGAAGATTTTATTATAGCTAGAAAATCCATCCATGAATGAAAAAAAAAGCATGTCCTATAGTTGAATCTATGATCATTCCAATATTAGGAAGATGAAGCTTTATTCAGGTTACGAAAATCCATACATATCATAATACAATTAGTAGGTTTAGCAACTGTAACAATGTTTGAGATCCAAGCAGAATAATCAATAGGGCGAATGAAACCCGCATCAAGGATTTTTTCAAGTTCTACTTTAACATGAAAGGCTATCTTAGGATTCATTTTTTGTATCTTTTGTCAAATAGGATTAGCATTTTCAGCAAGAACAATGTTATGTGTGACTATCTTCATATTGATTCTTGACATATATGAATATTTCCAAGAATTTTTTTTAGGAAAATCATGGAGCAAGGTTGTAGTATCCTCTTGTTCTATATCATCTAGGAACTTCCCAATCTTATTAACCTTTTCTTTATCATTTATTTCCATTGGTATATTGATTCTATCTCCTAAGGGGAGTGCATTTGACTTAGGAGATTCAATATCATAAGGTTCCATGCTTGTGTTTGTGTCATCAATATCCTTTTTCTTGGTACTTATCATAGCACAGGTAACGTTTCTCTTGGAAGAAGATGGCTTATTAGAAGCACCTAACAGTTGTTTCAAGGCTTCATCACTTTCAACATACTCCCATGATGGTGGTGAATCAATATCAAGAAATTGAGGATGATTTAGTGTAAGATTCGTTCATGGTTTACATGTGATGGTGTTGATGTTTAGCAATGGTCATTAAGTTTCCTTTGTGGTCATAGAAAAGGAATATCCCAAACTAGTCTTTATCTATTGTGTATTAGGTTCTATAGGAACTCAAATGACTTTTTCATTCTTTCCACATCCTTTACCATTATATCCCAATTGCTTCACTAGTGCGTAGCCTTTGCCATAAATTATTTCCATTTCCTTCAGGTTAGCAGGATCTTGATAATCTATCTCATCAAAATTCATTGTGTATGTTGTATTTTCATCCAAAGCAGATGAGGTAGATGTTTTGGAAGATTCTTCTAAATTATGAGTTTACATAATGGTGAATTGTTCTTGCTTTTCATCCTCTTTTCACGTGATTATGTATTCATCCATAAATGAAGGTGTGAATTCTAATGTACCCCAATCATCATATAGAAATTTAGAAATAGGTTCTTCTTATTGTTTTTTATTCACAAAGGGTTCAATATGATATGTTGGAATTAATGTGTTTGGAGGATTCATTGTTCCTTTTTCAAGTTGTAAGAAACTTTCAGCCTCTAGGTCTATTTCAACTTGATAAATTTTATTGTTATAGAAATATTTCATTATTTGATGAAGGGTAAAAGGAACTGCATTCATCTCATGAATTCATGGCCTTCCCAAAAGAATATTGTATGCAAGATCATAGGGCATGACATGGATAGGAGTTTGCAAGGTATCCATTCTGACTGTGAAAGGAAAAGTGATTATACTGAGTGGTTGCTTTGTAGTATTGTCAAATCCTCTAATAGATAAGGAATCAAGTTTGATTTTTGATTTATCCACACATAATCGATCTAGGAGCTTTACACTACACACATTAACGGCATAGCCATTGTCAACAAGGGTTGTTTTGATCGTTGTATTATATTGAGAAATTATCATAAAGGATTCATTTTGTTGCCTTAATTCTAACAAAGGGAGCTCATGTTGATGAAAGGTAATGTCTACATTAATGACATTCATTCCTTTTATAAGAGCTACCACATCATTTTTGTTTGTACCAAGAGGAACCACTAGTTGTTGCAATGTTTTTTGGAGCATAGAATGATAATTTGGTGAATTCTGAAGAAGATCCCAAAGGGATATCTTTTTAAGAGTATTTGTAAGTTGTTTGATGAGGTCATACTCCCTAATGTGTTAATTTAAGTGAGAAGCACTAGGAAAGATGGTTTTTGGTAAAGGTAAGGATGTTGGATTGGGTTGTTGTGCTTGTGAATTATTTCTAGTGTAATGTGTGTGTGCAACATAATCATGCTGAGGTGCATAAAGGGTAAACTCAGGTTTAGGTGGAGGTTGAGGTTGAAGTGAAGGTGGGTAAAGGAAAAATTGAGGTTGAATTACATTGAAATATTTTGTTTTAGCTTTCTCACAACAAACCTTAGTTTATGGCATTGGCATGATGAAGTACATAAGGGCTTCACCTAACATATCAAAGTCATCACTACTAAAAGGTTTGGGACATAAGCTATCATTGGTTGGTTTAGGTTGGTCATCACAAGCCTTAGTGGATGAACTTAGAAAGAGGAATTAGTATAGATCTTCATCTAACTTATCCAATCCATCACTACTAAAAGGTTTGGATGATATAGTTTTCCTAAAGTGAAGGATTATTTTGATTTTCCAATTTTATTGTTGAAAATTTTTGTTTGCATTTTTTGATGAATCAAATCTAAATGAACAAGGAACTAGTGTGGAAAAGGAAAATTGTAAAAATATAATGCCATCTAGAATTTCCATTAAATTAAATGATACTAATGCTAATGATTTGAGTGTAACAAAAATAATTGGACATAAATAGAAAAGTAACTGAAAAAAACTATGTACAAGTGTTATTACCTCCTAATATGCAAAAAAACTAAGAAATTCAAAGTAAAGAACACTATACCACCTCAAGATTGAGCTACATTAAATAAAAACAAAAGAAAACATAAAGCAAGTAAATATACCTTGTATCGTTGTTGATCCTCTGGTTGGCCCTTTATTGAAACTTGAGTGTGTGCTCCTTTTATGGCAATGTGATGAAAAGTGGATGCAAGGTGAGTACAATGAATGATGTGAGTATGAGATAAGTGCACTAAAATCTTAAGGATTCTACAATGGAGGATGAGAGCTACGTATGCAAATGAGAAGGATGAACAAGTATTAGATCTTGATGAATGCTTGAATGGTTTGAGAACATAAGTGTGATAAAATTCCTAATGTAACTAAATGAATGAGAATGGAGGATATTTATAGAATAAGTGAATTCTCAAGAGAATTCAACAGTCCAAATTGAGCCACCATAGCCAAGATGGAGGGCTATGGTGAGTTGAGGACTCACAAGCCTTCACATATTACCATGTGGAGGATGAAGTGTCCAAAGGACATGGTGAGATGGAAAGGGTACAAATGATGTGGAAGAAGGACAAGCACTTTGAAAGTACCTTGGGAGGGTAGAAAATTTCCTCAAAAAAGGAACTTCTTGTTCCCATATGAGAGGAAAGTGACATATGAGGAATTTTAGTATTCCTCAAAAATATCCATGGAGAAGAGAAAAGTGGTTGGGATATAAATGTGAATTTTAAATTCACATGATTGGAAGGGATAAGGTTTTTGGGAGAATAAATATGAATTTTAAATTCATATGAGGAGAACCATGTGGATAAGACAAGGGTCTTATGGAGGAGGCTGAAAAGTACCTTGTTGATAAGACACGGTCCTTATAATAGAAGGTTCTTGGCTTCATGTGACTAATGTGACTTTTCAATGATCACATGGGAAAGAGGAGAATCCTTGGAGGAATAAAAAGTGAATTTTAAATTCACATGGGGAATAGGGTCTAGGATAAATGTGGAAAATGTGAAGGTTGACCAAAAAGATATGCTAAATATAGCAAGGGGATTAGATTAAGGTTGTGAAAATACATGATTAAGAAGATTAATGAAGAATTATAAGCAAGTGGCCAAAGTTGGAGGATGTGACATTAATCCATGATTAAGGGTGTGTACATCCTAATCATGGATTAGTTAAACTAATCCAGATTAGAAGAGGATTATGGTGGATCTGACAAGGAGAGAGAAAAATAGAATTTAAAATCTATTTAAATTCAAAAGGCTAAATGGCTAAATTAAATAGATTGATGTATTTATTTAATTTAGAGAGGAAAGGAATGAAAGGATAAAGTATTCATTATTAAATTAATACTTTATGAAACTCTACGCAAAGAGGGGAATATTAATTTAATAAATCAATTTAATTAATATTAACAGAGGATACAAGATACACAAATAAAGAGATGAATTTGACGGTGTGGGAGCGGTCAAATTTAGATGTCTACATTTTTCCCCTCTTTGAAATATTGTTAGAATAACATTATTTCAAAGAAAAATAAAATGTAAATGACTCAATAGAGGAATCAACTAGAACATGATTCCCCAACATGGAAGAAGTTGCATGAGCTACACAAACAGAGGGAAATGGAGGGAGATGCCTCAATCTCACAAGAAAATGACTATGACAGGGGAATAGAGGAAAAATGGTAGGGTATGTGCCCTTAAGAGGGCAGTTGGAGAAGAGAAAGGGTCCCTGGGAAACTTCTCAATATGAAGAAATAGAAGTTACCATTGGATAGAGCTCAAAAAATTAGGCAGGTTTGGCTTTTGAATGAAGTCGATTAGATACACAGTGTGCAAATGGTAGCCCATGAAAGTTTTGGAATTAATTAGAGCCTAAAAGGTTAAATAAGAAGTAAAACTACCACACTTAAAAGTAATTTAAAAATGATGGGGAAAATTACTTATATTAATGTTAGAGTTACTATTCTGCATTTGCACACTTGACAATTGAAGAAGATAGAGAGAGGAGAGAAGAAGGAGGATCTGAGGAGATGAGGAGATGAGGAGATGAGGAGATGAGGATGTTGGATGACTAGGATGATGACATCATCCACTAGGCAAATGAGGTGCAAGAATTCTACTACAAGCATACACTCCCATGCCAGGTTAGGTTAAAAAACCCTCTTTGTGATTTGAAGCATTTTTTATTATGCTATAATTTTTTATGCTTTTTAAACACATGGATTCTGGGATTGGGGTAGTTTAGAAAAATGGGTTGCACGCGAAATTAGGATTTTTCCAATGGGGTAGGTAGAATAGTCTATTAGAGGCCATGGGAAGGGGAGATTTTCCCAATTAGTGCAAAAACTTTCCCTAAAAACCAAAAAAAAATGCAAAATGTGTTGGGGGGAAAGAGGCAAGGGTGGGCTTTCCATGGGATGAATCCACCCAAAAGAAAAGCAGGCCACTAGATAAAGGGGCAGTCATGCCCCAAGGTAGGGGTGACCCCACCCCTCTAAGGGAAATCATGCCCAAAAAGGGGCAACAGTGCCCCAAAAGGGGTGGCCCCACCCCTAGAGGGGCAGCCCCGCCCTTGAAGGGGCGACAGAGCCCCAAAAGGGGCAGCCTCACCCCTGAAGGGGCAACCCCACCCCAAGAGGGACAACCCTGCCTCAGAAAGAGTGATGGCACTCAAGAATGTGCGGCCCTGCCCTAGAAGGGGTGATGGTTCCCTGAAAGGGGTGGAATCACCCCAGAAGGGGCGATAGTAGTCAGGAAGGGGTGGCCTCACCCGAGAAAGGGTGAAAGGGTCAAGGAGGAAAAAAAAAGAAATAAAAAAGAAATTGGGAAAATTGGGAAACTTAGCCAAAAGGGGAGGGAATAATTAGTTAGAAGATAACCTAGGGCTAGGAAATGATAGAAGAGAGGAAATGAATGACATAGTGATGTGATATGGATGCAACAATTTGAGTGGCTATGGCCACGAGAGAGATGGTCTGAGGTGTTGTAGGTGACGCTAAGGGAAATAACCATAGTAGATCATGAGGCCCTATCATGAGTAGGACTACTACACTTGAGAGGATATCTAACAGTTAGAGCACATCAAGCTATGTTGAAAACACTCATAAAGTGATGGGATTCATCAACCTCCACATTCCATTTCTCAACAAGTGAGATGACAGTGATGCTCAAGGATGTGTGGTGGATATTAAGGCTCCCTATAACAGGGCACCTAGTGACTGAGGTGATGTTGACTAGGGAGGAGTTGGGTCGGACATTGTATGTGTTGTTTGGATGAGAGGACCTTCCTGTTCAGAGGAAGGGGTTAGATTTGGATCAATGTTTGGTAGTGGGGGTTCTAACACTACCACTCTATTTCTGCAGGCTAATCAGTGGCTTATTGATACAAGATAGGAGTAGACAATTCTGCAGCCTAAGCTATATGGAGGTTATTCAACATATTTTCAAGGGGAGAGAGTGGAAATTTGCATGTGGGACATGTGTATTGGCACAGTTGTATAGGGATATACACTTTGTGTGCTATTGAGGGGGCCTCAGGTTGACATAGGTGAACCTACTGTAGGTATGGGCTTGGGAGAATATTAGTGTGACCAGGCCAGGAGTGGTGAGAGTAGGGATAGAGGATGAGACAACATCCATAGCATGGTAGTATAGGACAAAGTATAGTTGGGTTTTTTTACTATGATGGTCTCGAGGATTTTGATAGATGGAGGAGGATGATAGATAACTTACAAGATCACATAGTGTGGAATCTATACATGTTGTGGAGGTTTACTGGGTGGGGGTAGAGGAGGTGAGACATAGGGGATACTTTAGCACCAGGTGCTACATAGTCAGGAGGGAGCCTCGCATAGTGGAGTTACATAGACCAAACAAGGTGATGGGATAGTTTAGGCTACCACAAGATATTCCCCAGGCACCAGAGAGTTTCAAGAGGATCACCTGAGTGTGGCCATAGGGAGAGCCAATTTATACATATTTTGCAAGGGCACATTGGGTGACACTACAACTAGTACCCTACCTAGGGAGGACCAGAGGGGAGTAGGTGGTAAGAGTGACATGTCATTATTCTAGATGGTTCCTCAACCATCAGTGGGAGATGATTACACTAGAGGAGCCCATTATAGAGCTACTAGGCTTTGGACCAAAGGCCAAGCTGAGGTAGGTGGCATAGAGGATAGGGAGGGGGAAAGCCCAAAAAAGGGGAGGTCAGGAGGTAGTTAGGGTGGTAGAAAAATAGGAGAGAAGACAGGAGGAGGCAAGGGCCATAGGACAACTGACGAGGGTGGCAAGGAGGAGATAGTAGAGGAGAGAGTGGGTGGTGCTTGAGTAGGAGAGAGAGGTGAGTGACATGGAGATGATGGATGAGAGATATCAATAGGAGAGAGGATAGGAGGGGGCTGGGGCCGTAGGATGGCTAGTGAGAGTGTCAAGGAGGAGTAGATAGTGGAGGAGAGCCCAGGTGGAGATCAGAGCTGAGTAGGAGCTCGATGAGCCAGAGATGGAGATGAGGGAGGATAGAGATGAGCCTGAGGGGGAGGTGAGGAAGGAGAGAGATGAGCCTGAGGGGGAGGTGAGGCCCATAGGATGGAATATGAGGGTGGGGAGGAGGGGATAGTCGAGGAGAGTTCAAGTGGCAATCAAGGCTAATAAAGAGCATGAGCCATAAGAGGATGCTATAAATGTGGATGTTCTCATGGTGGAGCCATTGGCGATGATACCATATGCACCACGTGTGGACCCAATTGTATTGTTGAGGGCCCAAGTGAGGCTACAGATGATAGAGTAGAGGTTGAGAGTTGTGGAGGCTAAGGTGCACAAACTTGGGGCTGAGACGAGTAGAGTATAAGCAGATGTAGCCAAGTTACAGGAAGAGGCACAAAGGGATTATGGATTCGTGTTTGACTATTTATCCGCATAGCTTCAAGATGTGTATAGGGAGAGAGATGACTTGCGAGTGGACGTGCAAAGAGGACACGATGAGTTGGTCATGGTGAGTTGGGATCGGGATAGACTACAGGTGGAGATGACTATATTACAGGCTAGGGGACAACAAGAGCCTGGAGAGGTGAAAAATTAGGTATCAACAAAGGTTGGGCAATAGGTAGAGAGGGAGATAGAGGAGTTGAGGGTACAGGTGATAGGGTTGCGAAGGGAGAGGTTTGAGCTCTAGGATAGGGTAGAGATAGCACTTGGGGATGTGAGGGTGACACTAATGAGGGCAGAGGCAATAGAGGCCTAGTTGGAGATTGTGCAAAGAGAGAGGGACACAACCCAGACAGAGGTGTAGGCCCTCTAGGGTGAGAGAGACAGAGCAAAGACACAAGCACAAGTGTTGCAGGGGGAGAGGGATACTACACAAGCACAAATATGGACATTGCAGAGTGATAGTGGTGAGACAGGGGCAGAGGTACAAAGACTATAGAGAGAGTGGGATGTCACAGAGGCACAAGCACATACTATGGAGGAGGATAGAGATACAGTGAGAGATCAGCTATAGGAAAGATTGCTCAGTTGCAGTTAGCCCAAGAGGCATGGGCACAGGAGAGGAGGGTCATCACCAGGGATCGAGATAGATATAGACATGAGATAAATATAGCCTGATATCAGGTTGTTGAGCAAGATGAGCATATGAGGGAGGCAGCTTTTTGGATGGTCGCTTATTAGCATGCAGTTCTAGATCCAACATAATGCACAGTCCACTATGTTTGACAGGCTCCTTAGATTCCTACACCATCCCAGTCACTAGGGGCACAAACCCAAGGATACAACGACTCTCAGGTAACCCCCCTATAGAGGGTTAGTGCCTGACTCTCCATAGAGGTCAGGCATGGGAAGCTCATTTGGAAGATGACAGGATACTATATTTTGATAGGTTTGGGGTGGGTGGACAATATAGAGTAGGAGTGGTTACATTTGATTCAAATCCTTGTACTTGTACTTTATCTTGTGATTATGATGTATATGATGGGTATGTATTTTGATGATATTGATGGACATTATTATGGACTATGTGATGTACATTTGATTTTGATATTTATATGAAATGCGACAACCCTTATTGAAACCATGTTATGTATATGATAGATGATTCTATGTATGTTGATGATTTTATGATGGGTGATCATGATGATGTAATACATGTACATGTTTATGATGTTATATGTTCATGCTGATATGGATGCAACTAACGTGTGCAATGTAGGATGTGATGCATGTTTTATGATTTTATCTATGATGATATGGACCTAACAATTTTTGATGTAGGTGGAAATGCATATAATATGTTCATGATATAAACTTAAATGGAAATGTATGGATATAAAAATGAATCTAAGATGCTTAGAATAACCAAACATGATTAATATAAACAACTTAATATGAGATGATAATGCACATGGGATAAAATGCAATGAACCTATAATGCAACATGCAATCAACATAAGTGTCAATAAGGACTTGCATGGGAATGCGGGTAGATGGTGTGAAACTAAACCTATCAAAAACCATTGATATCCTAAGAGGAACGAGAGAGAGAAGGTGAAAATTTGCACAACAAAAATCATAGGTTAATGGATAGGGATGGATGCAATGCAATGGAATTAATAATGAAATGCAATCCTAATTTAATTTTCCATCTTGGAAGCACTATTTTTTTCTATAGCATAAGACACTAGGTACCTGGGTATGTAAACCAATGAAAAATTAGTGTCCAATGCGTAAAAAAAACACAACAAACAAGAAGGCTATCCCAACACCCCAAAGTCACAAAGACCTTGGTCAAGCCAAGCATTGGGATAACCACAAGCACAAAGGGATGCCCCAGGGTAACAAAAGACCTTAGGGATCTTGGTTGGTACTACGTGGGACAACCCAAAAGACAACAACAAAGAAAAAAGATCAAGATATGTCCCTAGATTAACCGATCAAAACACACCATAATATGAGAGATTATGGAAATCCTGACAAGTGATAGGGAGCTCAAATGATAAATAAAAACCAAAAGTATCAAAAGATCATAATCAATTTCAAAATTTCCTTTTCCATAGGATCTAGGGGATGGATGGGATTGATGAGGTCTATTAGGAAGGATGCATCTTGTTGAGACCAAAGATGGATACTAAACTAAAAGGTCAATATGATGCAGGATATTCCAAAAAGTGATTGAATCTCATGCTACAAGTGGATCTCATTTGAGAATAACCAATGAGATAAGGACATACTTGATGACACAAAAGAAGACATGAGACATGAGACTAACACACCCTAACAACTTGGGGGCTCAGGGGAATATCAAAAGATTAGCTTTTCCTACATGAAAGAGGCAAAGCCCTCGTAGTTCAAGAAAAGACCATGGATGAAAGTGGAAAGTAGATGAATTGATATGAGCGATGGATGAAAATGACCAAAAAGATAAACAAAACAAAGCCCCCAGGGTGGATCAAGAGATTGAACTTTCCTATGTGCAAGTGCAAGGGAAACATAGTTTGAAAAATACCAAAGATGGACTAGGGATAAAAAAATAAAGAGGAAAATGAAGATCAAAATGGATGAAAAAAACTAGACGGACAAAATTCCCCAGGGTGGATCAAATGATCAACCTTTCCTACGTGAAAGAATAGGGGCAACATAGTTCGACAAGGACCAACAAGATCGACATGATAGTGTAGGGTCCATATGGAGACTGACACGATGGAGGGATCTAGATGGGAGGGAAGGACCAACAAGACGACAAGGTAGACGACACAAGCTCAGATTAGGATAAAATCTCAGGATGATAGATAGCAAATTATGTTCGTCCAATGCTCAACCAAAATATACCAAGTGACCTAGTGAAGGATGCAAATGAAAGGATAGAATTGATGGAATGATAAGATATGAGATCGGGATGGATGAAAGCATAAAGTAACTAGGACACAAGGTAGATAATTATTAATCCCTCTACAAATGGTGCCTGTGACTATGTTTTCACATAAGGTACTTATCCAAGGTGCCACCAAGGGTGGTTTTCACCATAGGATGAATTATTTCTCTTTACTATTTCAGATTTTTCTTATTTTTACTTATTTTTTTGTATTTTTTTGAATTTTGCAAGATAGGATACCCTAGCTAATTTAAGTGTAGAACCTTTTCAGATCCATGATGTTAATGGGCTCCTCTAGGGGCTCTCCTTTAGGTGTAGAAAGTCTATAGGCCCCTGATGCATATTTTGTAGTGATGACATAAGGACAAGCCAATTTGCTTCAAATTTTCCCTTCTTTTCTTGGTCGTACTGGGTGCCTTGATTTTCCATGAGGACTAAATCACCAATGTTGAATTAGTGAGGATGGACCTTCTTATTGTAGCTTCTTTTTTAGATGATTCTAATAGGCTTGAAGATGGCCATATCCTTTGATTCTTATTTCATCTAGAAGTTCTAATTGGCTAAGTTTTCCAACTCGAGCATCTTCATCAATGATAAGATTCTTTATGGAGATTCTTAGTGATGGGATTTCTACCTTAGTTGGAAAGATGGCATCGACAAAATAGACAAGAGAATATGGGGTGGCACTAGTAGGAGTGTAGATGGACATGCGATAGGCCCAAAGGGCAGGATGGATGTGAAGGTGAAAATATCAACCAATACTGTTGGCTACCTTTTTAATTATTTTGATGGGGGTTTTGTTGGTGGCTTCTGCTTGACCATTAACTTGGGGGTAATAAGGCATGGACCAATGATGCTGTATATGGAAGGTTTTGCAAAGGTGTTTCATATCTTGGTTCTTGAAAGGCTTTCCATTATCGAAAATGATGGTGGAGGGTATTCCATATCTACAAAGAATATGGAAGATTATAAATTTGGAAATCTGAGTACCAGTGATTTGTGAGAGTGGCATTGCTTCCACCCACTTAGTAAAGTACATAGTTGTAGTGATGATGAAGGTATTTCCATCAAAGGATGAGGGATATATCTTGCCAATTAGGTGAAAACCCCATTGAGAGAAGGGCCATGGGGCTATATGAGGCTATAGACCCTGTATAGGAGCATGTTTCAAATTTGTGTGTTGTTGACAGGGTAGGCACTTCATGATGAACTCACAAGAATCATGTTCTAATGTGGGCCAGTAATATCCTACTTTGAGAATTCTCTTTGCCAGGGCCATGCCATTTGAGTGGGCCCCACATACACCACTATGTACTTTTGTTAACACAGTATGGATTCAATCTCTTTCAGACACCAGAGGAGGGTTCCATCATACCCACATCAATAAAGTGTATCACCTATGATTATGTAATGGGATGTTTGTTGGATGAAAGACTTACATTGGTTTCATGTGAGATCGGGAGGTTGGATATTTTCATGAAGGTAGGTGTAGATATCATGATACCAAGGGGATGTGGGACCTACAATGTCACACACCATCTCACTTTTAGGGATATCATAGGATGGGATTAAGAGTTTTTCAACAAGGAACTCACACTCTGTTTTGTCTTTAGGCATGTCAATAAAGGAACTGATGGTAGCCATGGAATCTACTGCTTTGCTCTAGACTCTAGGAATCTAATTGAACTAGATGGAAGTGAAATACCTCTTGAAGTCATTCACCATGTGTTTATAGGCAATGGCTTATCATCCTTTGTGAGAAACTCACCGTTGACCTATTTAATGATTAATTGGGAATCACCAAAGACTCTAAGGTGAGTGATATGCCATTGGATTTCTATGTGGAGACTAGTAAGAAGGGATCCATAATCGGTTATGTTATTTGTGCCAAGAAAGGCCAATCTGAGTGAATTTAGTATATAATCTCCTTAGGGAGTAATGAGCAAGATTCCTATGCCTGATACATTGTGTGTGTACAACCCATCAAGGTATAGTGTCCATCTGGTCACTCCTATTACTGCAAAGAATCCCTCATTAGGAAACTCTATGTTTAGAGGATAAGCATCTATGAGAGGTGCAACTTCCAACTAATTAGCTATCACTTGTCCTTTAATAGCTTTCTAATCCACATATTCAATATCAAATTCACTTAGAAGTATGACCTACTTAGGCATGCGACCATTTAGAACTTTCTTGGATAACAATTATTTAAGTATATCAACCTTGGGGATTAGCTTTAGTGGATGACTGAGCATGTAATGCTTGAGTTTTTGTGAACTAAAAACCATGACTAGATAGGATTTCTCCATTGGAGAATAGTTGAGCTCATAACCCACAAGGGTTCGGCTAATGTAATAGATTTCACTTTCCTTTGATGATTCATCATGTTGTTCCAGTAATGCCCCTAGTGCCATTGAATTAGCATATCTATACAATAGGAGTGGCTTACCATGAATAGATGACATAAGGATTGGTGGGTGAGCCAAATATTATTTGATCTTGTCAAAGCCAAGTTGACATTGTTGATTCCACTTAAATGTTGTATTCTTCTCCAGGAGATGAGTGAATGATTGAAACTTGTTAGCTAATTGAGAAATAAAGCACCAAATGGATTTTAGCTTACCCTAATGGCTTCTTAACTATTTGAGATTGCATGGTGGAGAAATATCCATAATTTCTTTGACCTTCACTGGATCAACTTCTATACCTCTTTGGGAGATAATGAAACCCAATAGTTTGCCTGATGTTACCCCAAAGACATATTTCTTCGAATTTAGCCTTAGCTTGTACTACTCTAGCTACTCAAAGATCTTCTTGAGGACCATAGGATGCTATTCTCGTGTTCTTGATTTTCCTAATAGATCATCAACATAATCTTCCATTATTATGTGAATGAGATCATGGAAGATAACAGTCATAGCTCACTGATAGGTTTCCCCCGTATTCTTAAGTCCAAAGGGCATAACATTATAATAAAAGGTGCCCCATGGTGTGGTCAAAGTCATTTTATGTTGATCTTTAGGTGAAATCCTAATTTGATTGTATCCAAAGAAGCCATCCATAAGGGAAAGCATCTCATGCCCCACTGTGAGGTCAACCAACATGTCAATTTTTGGCAAAGGAAAATCATCTTTGGGACAAGCCATGTTGAGATCATGGAAGTCTGTACACACTTTGATAGCACCATTTTGTTTGGCTACGAGAACTATGTTGGAGATCTAGTCAGAGTAATCAATAGACCTTATAAATCTAGCATCTAATCACTTCTTCAACTCCTTAACAAGCAAAGCCACCTGAGGGTGCATATTTCTTAGTTTCTATTTGATGGGTTTGGTATTCGGATGTACATCTATATGATGGACTACTAATGTAGGATCAAGGCCTGACATGTATGAATAGGTCCATGCAAAATTAATGATACCTTCTTGAAGAATCTTGGTGATGGTAGAATGTTCTTCCTCTAACAATGCTTTGGCTACATATGTGATTTTTCGATCCTCTATTTTCCCAAATTTATCTCTTGAGTTTCCTTTAGCAGGATGGACAATCATTTAGAGAGTTGAGTTCCTAGTAGGGGGAGATGAACATCCTCATCTTCTAGTACCTCATCAAGGTTTTCACTATCAAATACACCCTTTGATTTTACTTTTTCTAGGTCAAGGAGCACCTCGGGGAGGTTTTCACTAGGTGAACTTTTTTATTTTGTTTCTTTTTACTTTTGTGGTTAGGATGTTCATCTTTCCCCGATCCCATAAGGTGTATGTATTGATCCATTGTAGGAAAGGTATCGATAGGATTTCTACCATGTAGGTCCCATTTTATGAGTTCAGGATGTTTAAGGGATAGGCTAATGGTGCAAATGTGTAAATAGTCAAACATGGAAGAGAGGTTAGTGTGATCTACATCATCGTATGTGTGTATGATGGATTCCTCCTCTGGTACATCCTCAAGCAGAGAATTGATTTCACTGACATTATTAGAAGCACTAGATGATGCTATAGGTCCTTTTTGTTTTTATGTCATGAACCAAGCCTAAGTTTCTTGGTCTTATTATAGACAAAATATGGTGTTTCCTTCCTTGATCTTCAGTGCCAAGGCCTCCCCCCTGATAATTGTACTTTTCTACAAACTTAGATGGCCAAGGATAGTTCTCCTAGAAATATTCTTTCAAAGGAGGGGAGGGATTAGGTTCCTCATGGTAGAACCATTGGATTATGTCATCTTTTGGTGCATCTTGTCTTAACCCAGGAGATTGAAAGGTGGTAGATCCCACACTCAAAAAATTAAAGGTCATTGTATTCTCTTCTTCCTTTAGTATAGACTAAGAGGGTTGGCTATATGTGTGTGGCGAGGGTGGCATGGTTGCCACATTCAATGTTGTGTGCATTTCGTACTCACCACACCCCTTTTAAATGATCTAGACCTTGGTAATGGTGGAATTAGATGTGGATGATGAAGTGGATGAAGTTGTGGCTAGTGCAGTGGTAGATGATTGGGATGATGATGTCTATGGTGGTCCCATTTCCACACAAGGAAAATAGTGGCAATGAGGAAAAGAAGCTTCTAATGCATGACAATATTTGAATGGTTGGGGATCCGTGTGAATGGTGACTTCTACCCCATTGAATGGGAATTTTAGACATTGATGGTATGTGGATGGAATGCCTTACATGGCATGGATCCATGGGTGGCCAAGGAGGAGGTTATATGGTAATTCCAAATCAAGGACATGACAAGTAGTGTATTGTACAACTGGCCCAACTTGGATTGGAAGATATATTGTTCCTTTAGAATCTCACTTTGCATTATCATACACCTTGGTTTTGATGACTTGATTATTTAAATCAGCATGGGTGTATCCCACCTGTTTTATAAATTTTAATGTACAAAGGTTCAGGGAAAAACCATTATCTTCCAAGGCCCTCTTTATTTTATGCCGATTTATGAGGACCTCTAGATGGAGGGGATGATTATGATAAGAGTCAATACAGAGCATGTTGTTTTGGCTAAAACCTAGTTGATAGGTGGTAGAAAGGTTCCCTACCAATGCTTTAAATTACATAGGGTCTATGTCATTAGGAACTTTGGTGTCTCATAAGGCCTTATTTAGGATTTCTTGGTGTGCGGGAGAAGACTTAAGCAAGTCCAAAATGGATATCTATACCAAAGTCTTTCCCAGATGGTGAAGAATGTTGTATTGGGAGTTCATAGGTCATAGCTAGGTGGATTCGGAGACTCTAGGGTTTGTGATGTAGGTTTGACAGGTCGTAACAACACATTGTGGATCCTTGCCCTTTATGTATATCATAGATACATTTGGTTCTGCTATTTGATATGCATGACGATACCCTGATAATTAAATGACACATTCTTATAACTAATATTATTGGTGGTGCTATCCTAACTATTGCTATTACTAGGCCCTAGGTTGGTGTCTGACATGCTAGGACCTTGGTTATGATTTAGGAATACATTCTGGTATATTTGAAATTAAGCATTGGACAAAGATGTCGCATTGGTGCCCACATGTATGTTACCCAGATCTATGAGATCCTCGATGTGTTTTTAAGCCTTGACACTAGTTTAAAGTATTCCCTTTAATCTTCTGAAATTCACAATACTCATTTTATTTGTACCATGCTAGTTTAGGCTTGGATTCATCAATGGGCTTAGTCACAGGATATTTGATCAAATATTTTTCTTGAAGGAATCTATTAAACATGACACTTAAGGGTTCTCTCAATTGAGTGAATTGATGTTTACCATTCCCTTGTTTATTCTAATTGGATTTTTTGGTTAGGATGAGGTGCCCCTTGAGGCACTAATATGGCATGAGGATTTTACCACTGAGGAGGGGGATATTGTGGCTTATGGGAAGCATTCGGTACTTGTACATGTTTAGTGTCAGTGACACCATCATTGATAATGTTTTTTTTTTGTTCTAGTAATGAAGTTTGTCTTTGGATGACTTCTCCTTGTTGGAGTTAATGATTTTGACTAGCCCTTTAGTGATAAGGGCTCTCTCAAGAATAGGACATTTCTCTACTATTGCTTCAAAGGTTTGACACAGTGGAGTTTGAAGTTGTGAGCCATATTCAAATGAGAGTTTTCAATGAACAAGGTGACCATATCCTTTTCCCTTAGCGGGGATTTCATGTGACTAGCTAGGGATCACCATCTTTGAAGATAGATCACAAAGGTTTTTCCCTCATGTTTCTTTTCCTTCAAGAGGTGTAGTGTATCGATGTCATCCAAATGAAAGGAGAAGTGGGAGACAAACTCTTTTCAGAGCTGTGCAAAGGACTTGATAGATCCTTTTTCAAGACCCATGAACCAATCAAGCACAATTCCTTGTAAACTCCTAAGAAACAATCTCATGAGATAGTTGTCATTATGCATGACTTCTTGACAGTGGGTGTAAAAATCTTGAATGTGAGCCTCGAGGTCTTTGGTTCCTTTATACTTATCAAATTTTGGCATTTTGAAATGCTTCATGAAAGGAACCAATGAAATTGAAGGATCAAATAGGTAAGGACAAATATCTTCAAATTTGAATGATTGTTTGTCGGTCCCTACTTGTAAGTCTTTTAACACAACTTTAACTTCTAGAGTTTTATTGATAGGGGATGTTGGAGTTGGATTGGATGGATTAGGTTGATTGTGTTGAGGATAATGCTAGTATGACGAGGATGGTGTTGAAGCATCTAGATCATAAGCGAGTTCAAACGTATAGGGACGTATTTTCTGGTATTGATTAGCGTAAGTGGATTGTGGATTGACATAATGTGGATATGAGGATGATGGATATTGATGGTAAGAGGTTGAAGTTGCTTGTTGGTATGGTGGTTGTTGTTGATAATATGAGGTTGATGGGGAACCCTTCTAGTATTGCATAGCAGTTTGGTAGTATGATGATATGGAAGCTCCTTGCTAATAAGGCAATTGTTGCTAATAATAAGAGGTGGATTGAGCACCCTGTTGCTATGGTGGTTGCTATTGCACGTAGGATGTGGATGAGGCATCCAATTGGTATGAAGGCTACCGATGAGCATAATATGAATTGGTTTGATAATTATATGTAACATTGGGTTGTTGTGTGATGTATGGAGGCTATTGTGGGTTGGATTGTAGAGGATTAGTGTAAGGAAATGGTTGTGTCTATGGTGGATTCTAAGTGATCACATAGATGTTTGGATTGGGATTAGACGTACGCAACATAAGCAGTATATGTACTAGATGGATGAAAAAGATATTATGTAAGGGGATTCCTTTGAGCTTGCATTGGAGCATGTGTATACTGGGGTGTTGCTGATAAATGGGATGGGATGGGATATGTTTCTATTATGGGACTGCTACAGAAGCACCATGGGGTGGTGGCAGCAACAACGATGTAGTTTGCATGACTTGATGTGTAGGAATAGTAGTGTGTTGCTGAGGAATTAGAATGTTTTGTTGTGGAATGGTGACATTATATAGTGGGATTATGACATTTTGTTGTGGAGGTTGTTGATGGGGTCATTAGGATCAAGTGGTGTTGTAGAGGTAGTGGATGGGAGGCGAGGATAAGTGGTGACTTGGTGTATCACAACATTTCCAAATTTAGTATGATACCAATTTTCTATAGGTGCACCTCTAAGGATATACACATTTCTTGGAACATTTTGCAAGGTCTGTGGATCTTGTGATGTAGGAAGGGATTGGGTGCTAGTATACTATGAAATATTGAAATCAGGTGGTGGTTTGAATCCTTTCATGATTAGAGTAGGAAGAATCTTATCCCCACGCTCGTTGACAAGGTGATCTATCATCTAAAAATTAGCGAGATTGCTTAGGTACATGTGAATAGTGACTTTAGGCTAATTGACCATGTTCTCATCTCTTGGTGGTGAGGTTTTTTAGATGTCAGTGTTGGATTGTGATGATGCACAATTATGGGGATCTTGTGGGATATTTGTAGTGTTATTGGGATATTTTTGGATGTTTACGATGTTGTTGGGATCTTGAGGGATATTCGGCTAGGAATCTTAGGCTTGTTCTTCAGCCATTTGCTTCTTGGCTTGTGATCGAGTCTGAATGGGCATGAAAGTGCAAAGCTACTATGTGAACTAAGATGGGACTAGAATCTTTGATGCAGTGCAAAGGTGACATAAACGATGATTGGAGGATTGATTAGATTGGATAAGGGATTGATTGATTGGATGATGATATTAGATAAGTGGATAAGAGTTGATTGGACGATTAGATATGATTGATTGGATGATTGGATCAAATTGAGATTGGCTGACTGGATAAGGATTGATCGGTGGAAAAATTGATAGGATTTGATGATTGGATGAGATTGGATGATGCAAGGGATTCTAAACTAGGTACAGAGATCACCCTAGGTGACTTAAGGTGTTGATTGATCAGATTAAGGATGGATTGATTATTATGGCACCGAATCCAACTTGAGATGGAAGTAGATTGATTGGGAAAACTGATGATGACAGACTCAGGATGGATAGTGATCCTAAGTAGATGTAGTAGGATGATGATTGATTTTAGAAACCTAGATCAGTTTGGATAATAACCTCTAAAACAAGGTTTAGGGAATTTGGATCGAGAGAACAATCATGAATGATACAACCTAGAGATGTTCTAAGAGTGCCTATATGATGCAGGTGATGACTGAATGATCTTTAGAAAGTGCAAATGGACTAAAGGATAAATTACAAGGGAACAAAAGAGGATGATAGTGTTTAGATCACAACAAATGACAAGATTTTAGGTCCCCAACTATTTGACTCCCTGGATTGGGCAGGGTTGCCTATTCAAGGGGCGAGGTCACCTATCAAAAGGATTTGGTCGCTTGTCTAAGGGGTGTGGTTGCCTGTTCCTAGGGCTTGGTCATCTGTTCCAAGGGCTAGGTCACCTGTTCCCAAGGCCTGGTTGCCCGACTTGTTTTTGGACTTGTTTAAATTAGAAATGAGGTCAAATGAGCCTGATAAGTGGTGAAACAAACTCACTAGATGATGGAATGGGTTCCCCGAATGGTGAACCAAGATCCCTAAACAATGAAATGGATTCCCTGAATGGTAAAACAATTTCCCTAAATGATGAAACAGG
This sequence comes from Sequoia sempervirens, assembly GCA_007258455.2. NCBI lineage: Eukaryota > Viridiplantae > Streptophyta > Pinopsida > Cupressales > Cupressaceae > Sequoia > Sequoia sempervirens. The sequence goes on along the minus strand of VDFB02193867.1, from coordinate 755,183,614 downwards.
TTCCCCAGATGGCAAAACAAAATCTCTAAACGGATGAACGTGTTCACAACATGGAAGAATAGACTTTCAAAATAGGGAAATGGATTGATGTAATGACGAAATAGATGCTCAGAATGGGAAAACAAATTGATAGAATGATAGAACAAATGACAAAAATAATTGTTCAGAGTGAAAAATAGATGTTTGGGTGGGATCGCCCCTATTCTGGGTGTGATCACCCCTTTCAGGGCATGGTTTCCCCTGGATAGGTCCTGGTTGTACCTTTCTAGGTGAAAATTGAACAATTTTGACTCAAAAATGACTGAGATGGAGGGAAAGGTTGCCCCTCTTGAGGCCGAGATCACCGCTAGTTAGGGTGTGGTCACCTCTATCAACAAACCTGAACTTGACTTATGAAAAATAGCTATGGAAAAGGATAGAAAACACTTCAAACAATAAGAAAAAAGGAAAAATTGACTTGACTAGTAAGATATGCACTCGTTTTTCATAGAAAATACAATTCAAGCAACACAATCCTCTAATTAGTATGAGGGGTATGGCCAACATAGTCCTCTAGCTAGGATAAACAAGGTAATCTAGGGATTCCTTGATATACACTCGGTACGCAAGGCACAACCATGAACACCAGCCTGTCACAAGCATTAGTTGGGAACCCAAACGAGATACTAAAGGCTTGAACCAACTCTTCACATCTATCTAGGTATCACCCTAGCTTTGACGCTATGCCAGACATGACATGACTAGATTGGGGTATAGCTTTAGCGTACCCCCTTTATATACCGTGCTGGTATGTGTGGTTGGAATCATCCCTTGGGGTGATAAAATTCCTAAGCAGGTCCAAATAAGAAGAGAATGCTAATCATTTTCAACTACTCCCTAGGCTCACATGAAGTGCAAGGGGAAATCTTGAATGATGTAATGCCCCCTTAGGTAACACAAATGACTTAAGTAAGCTATGATTTATCTTCAACTAGGATTGCCAAATGGCACAAGGGGATTAGATACGTCAATAGATTACTTACAAACAAAGCACATAATGTATTGACTCCCCTGCTTAGACTATGTTCCTAATTAGTGGAAAAATGAAAAAAATCAACTAACTAAATGCCTTGGTTTTTTCGTCTTGCAACAAACGTGTTAGTAGTCTTAACCTGTATTCTCCATCAAGCATGAATTAACTACACAAATGTTAGTAAAAACCTTCACAATAACCAACAAGACAAGTTATGGGGTTAATAATAATCAGAATGACAAAAAATGATCTGCAAAAATGACTCAAAACACTATTTTTTCCCTCAAAGAAGTTGTTATTTGGGTGGGGTCACCCCTGTTCAAGGCTTGATTTCCCCTATCAGGGCGTGGTCACCCCTCTGGAGGTCCTAATCACCCCCTTTATAGGTATTTGTCACCCTTGTTGCCAAAAAAGAGAGTGAAAACAACTATTGTCTTAGATAGGTGTCTGTGTTAGGTCATAGTCACCTCTCTATAGGTCCTAGTCACTCCTGTTGCCACAATAGAGAGTGAAACTGATTGTTTTGTCTTAGACAGGCATCTATGTCAGGTCTTGGTCACCCCTCTAAGGGCAGGGTTTCCTATCGGAGGGTGGGATTACCCCTATTCAGGTTGGAGTCACCTCTACTTAGGTAAGAGTCACCCCTATGTCACTTGTACCTATAAAAATTCAAAAAAAAAAAACATAAAAGAAAAAAAGACCCATTTGTGGGTCCCACCGGGAATTCTAGAAATGTGTTTAAGTGTTATTACCTCCTAATATTCAAAAATAACTAAGAAATACAAAGTAAATAACACTAGACCACCTCAAGATTGGGCTACGTTGAACACAAACAAAAGAAAAGATAAAGCAATTAAATATACCTTTTATCTGTGTTGATCCCTTCATTGGCCCTTGATTGAAACATGAGTGTGTGCTCCTTTGATGGAAATGTGATGAAAATTGGATGAAAGGTGAGTGCAATGAAGTATGTGAGTATGAGATAAGTGCAATAAAAGCTTAAGGATTCTACAATGGAGGATGAGAGCTAAGTATGCAAATGAAAAGGATGAGCAAGTGTTAAAGCTTGATGAATGCTTGAATGCCTTGAGAACATAAGTGTGATAAAATTCCTAATGTAAATAAATGAATGAGAAGGGAGGTTATTTATAGAATAAGTGAATTCTCTAGAGAATTCAACAGTCTAGATTGAGCCACCATGGCCAATATGGAGGGTTATGGTGAGTTGAGGACTCACAAGCCCTCACATATTTCCATGTGGAGGATGAAGTGTCCAAAGGACATGGTGAGATGGAAAGGGTACAAATGATTTGGAAGAAGGACAAATGCTTTGAAAGTAACTTGGGAGGGGAGAAGATTTCCCCAAAAAAGGAGCTTCTTGTTCCCATATGAGAGGAAAGTGACATATGGCGGATTTTAGTATTCCTCAAAAATATCCATGGGGAAGAGAAAAGTGGTTGGGGAAATAAATGTGAATTTTAAATTCACATAATTGGAAGGGATAAGGTGGTTGGTAGAATAAATATGAATTTTAAATTCATATGAGGAGCACCTTGTGGATAAGACAAGGTTCTTATGGAGGAGGCTGAAAAGTACCTTGTGGATAAGACAAATTCCTTATAATAGAAGGTTCTTGGCTTCATGTAACTGATGTGACCTTTCAATGATCACATGGGGAAGAGGAGAATCCTTGGAGGAATAAAAACTGAATTTTAAATTCACATGGGGAAGAGGGTCTAGGCTAAATCTGGAAAATGTGAAGGTTGACCAAAAAGATATGCTAAATGTAGCAAGGGAATTAGATTAAGGTTGTGAAAATACATGATTAAGAAGATTAATGAAGAATTAGAAGCAACTGGACAAAGTTGGAGGATGTGACATTAATCCCTGATGAAGGGTGTGCACATCTTAATCATGGATTAATTAAACTAATCTAGATTAGAAGAGGATTATGGAGGATGTGACAAGGAGAGAGAAAAATATAATTTAAAATTGATTTAAATGCAAAAGGCTAAATGATTAAATTAAATAGATTGATGTATTTATTTAATTTAGAGAGGAAAGGAATGAAAGGATAAAGTATTAATTATTAAATTAATACTTTATGAAACTTTAGGCAAAGAGGGGAATATTAATTTAATAAATCAATTTAATTAATATTAATGGAGGATATGAGATAGGTAGATAAAGAAGTGAATTTGACCATGTGGGAGTGGTTAAATTTAGATGTCTACACAAACAAAAATTGAAGAAACTGGAAACAGAATGTTGAAGACAGGTGCAAAATGTGTATTGGGACTAAGTCACCCAGGGTGGCGAATTAGTCTTATTATGGGAATTTTTGAAGTTTTTCTAATTTTTCTGATGGATATTGATGTGTTTTGTACTCTACCATGCAAATCTATAGTTCCAATATGTAATTTGACTATTTTGCGAGGAAATGAAATGCAATAATGCAAGCTTAAATGAGCTTTTCACTAATCCAATGTTTAAAACCCTATGATGCAAAGTAAACAATGTAACACCTAATGCAATGTTGATGCAAGTTAAAGATAGGATATAAATTCACTTGAGATTATAAATAAAATGTTCAAATGTTGGGTTCACCAAAATGTGGACACTGATTTTGGATATCCAAGGGTTCTCTAACTCTTCTAGGGGTTTTCACCTAAAAGGAGAGAAATGGACCCAAACTGCTAATATGTATACTTAAGATTAATGTAAATAGGGATGCAATATGCCTAAATATGATGTCTAAATACAATAAAATAAAATGGAAAGGTGATTATTAATGCAAAACCTAGGATATATGTAAGTTGTTTGAAAACACATTGTGATATGTAGAATGCTGAAATGAATGCAATAAAGAAAAAAATAAGGATGTTAAACTAAAAGTGTGCACCTAGAGACTAATGAAGAGAATAATTGAGATTGCATAGAACTCTAAAATTTTGGAAAACTTAATTTTTGAGCTAACTGGGACACTTACGCCAAGCTGGGAGACTTAGTCCCAGATCAAGGAAACTATCCAGAAAGCTATTTCTGCCAGATGGGTATCTAAAATTGTAAAAAATTCTGAAAAACCAGTGTAGTGGGACTAAGTCACCACTATTGGTGACTTATTCCACTTTGAATTTTCTACAAATGTGAAAGTGGAAACGAAAGCCCACAATCTGCACTCTATTTTCTTATGGGAACCCAGATATGAATCTGCAAAAATACCTGCAAAACAGAGCATAGATTGATTTCTAATGGGGGTTTTCCTTGGTACAACCCCTAGTTGGTATTCAAACTTTGAAAGAGATAAAATCTACATAAAACCCTAGTCTTAAGTGTGTCAAAGACTAGGAAGTATGAGAAAAAGATGCAACCCTATTCTAATGTGAAAGAATAAGATGCATAAATGGATTTAGAACAATGCAAGACTCATTCTAAGAGACACCAAATCACATTAGAAATGAATCTAAATGACATAAAAACCTTCCTTAGGCTGAAGATAGAGAGAAAATGGAAGATGGAATCACTTTGAAAATAAGTCTTTAGGTTTGATTTGATGGCTAGTTGCATCTCCTCAGCCTAGATTTCTCCATGATTCACTATAGGCATCCATGATTGACCCTTTGCAATGTCAGAGGTTTGATAAAAGGTGAGCTTGAAGACCTATAAAAACCCTAGTTTGTTGCCCTAAATCTTCCTTCTTTGCTATAGAAATTCTAGTGAATCTTCATGTGAAAGATATTTGGCTCTTGAATTTTGATTTTTCTTGATGAAAATGACTTAATGTTATGAAAAATGACCTAAAAAAATGTATTTATAGGCATTAACACCAAATTAGTCATTATTTTAACTTCATAGGGAGACATCTATCGAAAATTTGAATTAAGTTGGTGATCTTCCCATCAAAAGTGGAAAATACCTCAAAAGGGACTAAGTCACCAACCTAGGTGACTTAGTCCCACCATGGACTTTTGAGTTGGGTTTAACAAAATTTGAGTGGTTTGAATGTTTCTTTTCAGTACTTGTATGATTTGTGGGTGGAATAGGCCTTAAAGTCCAAAATCATGAGCATTAGGGGCCTATAAACATAGTTTTTAAGGGGTGATTGATGCAAGGGTGTCTAAAATAGGACCAAATTAATCACAAAATTGTATCTTTATTCAAGAGTATACAATTTTTGGCAACAAAAATGTTAAATAATTGGCATAGATCTCTTACATCGCGATTCTTAAAGGTTTTCCCATTATTTGAGATTAGGGCTTGCAGAACACCATAGTGGAAAATAAGGTAATTCAAGATAAACTTGGAGATTTACTTCCCTATTATGTAATCCATAAGAATAACTTCAACCCACTTGGTAAAGTATTTAGTGGCCGTGATGATGAATGTAAGGCCATTAGATGAGGTGAGGGTAATATTTCCTACGAGGTCAAGCCCCGACTATGAAAAAGGCCAAGGTGTGACCATTGGTTGTAACTCCTGAGCTGGAGGATGGATTAGATCTCCATGTTGTTGATGTTGAATAAATTTATGTACATACTACTGAGATTCTCTTTCTATGGTTGGAAAATAATACCCCATCCTTACTAGTTTCTAGGATAAGGTTATTCCACTAGAATGAAATTCAAATGCCTTCATGTACTTCTATTAATGTGGTCAAGGGTTCCTCTTGGTTGAGACATTGTAGTAATTTCCTCTTAATCCTTCTATGGTATAAGGTATCACCTAAGATGACAAATTGGGATGCCTTTTTAATGAATGTCTTCTTAATGTTAGAGATGATATCAGATGGGGTGGTACCTCTACTAAGATAGGTGAATATAACATGATACCATGGGGATCCAAAACCAATGATTACACACACCAATTCAAATTCAAGAATTTGGAAAGCTAGTATGAGAAGTTGTTCTATCAAGAATTCACATTGAGTGATGTGTGGCATGTCTAACAAATACCCAATTGTTGCCATGTAATCTACAACTCAATTGTTCATATGAGGTATTTTCTCAAAGGTTATATCAATAAAGAAGTCCTTAAGACTTTATACCTTCTTATAAGGAGTGAGTTTATCATCCTTGGTTTGGTAGTCATCATTGACTTGGTTAAAAATAAGATGAGTCCCAGAGTCGCAATAGACTTTTAACTCTTGTATCTACCACATGACTACTATTCTTAAACATGTTATTAGAGCTTCATACTCAACACTATTGTTGGTACATAGAAAGGATAGCCAGTATGAATTTGGAATAAAGTCACCTTGACGGGTGATAAAGAGAATGCTCACCCTTGATCCATTAAAGAAAATTTTCTATTGATCTACTACATTGAGAAGAAAGACCAATTTATCATGAAACTCATATATCAATGGATTTTCTGCATAAATGGGTGCTTCTGCTAGTTGATCCAAAATTAATTTTCCTTTGATAGCCTTGCGCTCGACATAATCTATGTTAGATTTTGTCAAGATCATTACCCATTCAGGAGGGTGTGCAAGAAGTTAAGTCCACTTTTTGGCCAAAAAGTAGAACTGTTTTCCCTGATTTTTTGAAATGTTTGATATTTGACCTTAAAAGTTGAAGCACTTAGAGATGGAATCTTCAAAATATTCATTGATCATAAAATGTAGTACTTGGAGTCTAGTTTCATAATATGTAATTTATTTCAATACTTTATGAAAAAATTTGATTTTGAATAGGCGTTCCGAAAAACCACTTTTTAAGTCACTTTTTTTGTACCATACCATGCACATGTACACCATCCATATTTTGACCTAAATAATCATATTTTTCTAAATCCTTTTGGGAAAATATTTGTAACTCATTGATACAAGTTTTCAATATTTTTTAATAATTTTTTATTGAATATTTATTTATTGTTAAATTTTTATTGGCCATATTTGTTGTTTTAAACAATTGTCATGTACATCACACATAAGATGATCTAAACTTATCATTTTTTGAAATTTTTTTTTTCAAATTGAAAAAATAAAATTGAAGTACATTTTTGGTGCAATTCATTTTACAAAAAAATATTTTAATAAAAAGTTATTAAAATACTAAAAAACCCTTATATTTCAAGTTTGTGGACTAGTTTCACAGGAAATAAATTAAAAAATAGAAAAAATAATCTAATTGTAAAAACAATTACATATTTGGAGTCTACGCTGTCTCATTTATAATGGGTTTTATTTTTGTCTAAAAATTTTTCAATTTAATAGTTCTTTAGACATATGTCCAAAGTCACTATTTTCTTGTGATATTTCCATGACCTTAAAGTTGCAGGTCAAACCAATTCCAAAGCTTAGGTTCGGGTCCCCAAGCCATTTCTAAATGAAAAAAAAAAAACTTGACCAAAAATTCATATTTTAAAAAATGGGATCTCGTCCTAAAATGAGATCCTGTTGCATAAAAAAAAATTGTTTATGGTTCTACGAAATGAGATCCCATTTTACAAAATGGGATCCCGTTTTGAAAAGATACCAAAAATAGAAAGTTTCCAAAAATGGAAAGGTTTCAAAACGGGATCTCGTTTTGAAAAGTTGCCAAAAATTGAAACTTTTCAAAAATAGAAAGTTTTCAAAATTGGATCCCATTTCAAATCAGGATCTCATTTTGAAAACTTTATATTTTTGGCAAATTTTCAAAACAAAATCTCATTTTGAAAAATGGGATCCCGATTTTTAAAAATGGGATCTTGATTTTAAAACAATGAGATCCTGTTTTAGTTTTAGGCTCAGGACCCCAAAGCTAAATGAGATCTCATTTTGTTGAAGTCGATTTCGAGTTTTTACTAAGGAAAAAGCTTTGAATTTTCGTGGAGTCATCTTCTTGCATTTACCCTTGGTCATTCGCCCAGTGAGGGTCACTTTAGATAACAAATATTTTAATGGGTCAATCTTAGCAAAAAGCTTGATTTTGTGTGAAAGCATGTAATGCCTAATTTTTTGTGAAGAAAATATCATTGATAGACATGCCTTCTCAATGGATGATTAATTCATTTCATAGCCTACGAAGGTCCTGTTGATGTAATAAATGGCTCTTTACTTTCCCATTTCATCATGTTAGGCTAGAAGAGCACCTAGTGTTGTTGATGTCACTGAGATGTATATGATCAATGGCTTGTTTGGTATTGGCAGTATGATAACTAGAGGTGATAATAAGTATTCCTTGATCTGCTAGAAGGATTTATCACACTTCTCATCCCACTTATATGTTATTCCTTTATGGTGAAGGTGTGTGGTGCAGGGCACCTAGGTCTTCATGTAACAAGGGGTCAAGTGTTAGTATTTTGTGTTGTTAAGTCAGTTTTCTTCTAAGAAGATATTTTAGACCATTTTTTATGTTTTTGTATGTCGATTGAGTCATTTGGGGTTAGCTTATTAAAATATGTCAATATTGCAAAAAGTTGCACAAGCAACTTTTGTATTTTTGTGTCTAAAGGGGAAGATGAACCATTGGGATTTGAAAAATAGTTGGGGAATGGTTAGGTTTTGTTGAAAAATGTTTAAATAAGCCTTGTTATGGTTGGGACAATGTTTTGGTGTTGAATTTTGAAGATTAATCAATAAGAAACTATGTTTTTCCTATGTTTTCAAGTTGTTTTTGCTGCTACGCAGATTGGTATGGCCCCGTATGGCCTGGAAATGATTTTAAATTCATTAGATCTGATAATGTATTGAATCTATTATATGTTGCTTTTGATTTCATTTTCCTTTATCAAGTTTGGAGTGAATTAGAGAAAAACAAATTAAACTTGAAACCCTAGTTAGGGTGAATTTTGATAGAATAAAATGGTTTTTGGTCCATTCCACTGGTGAAAAGGCCTCATAATTGGTGGAATCGATGTAGATGGGGTGTATTTTTTGTTCTTAATGTTGCAAGAGCAGGGGATGGATTTGGGTGCAAGTTTAGTTGCTGCCCTGACCTAATATCATCACGTATTAGGCTTAAGAGTTTAATAGATTTAGGGTTTTGTGGAAAAGCTATTTGGAAATTGTTCTAGTTGTTGGGAGTTGGTTATTTAGACCTCAAATGATAGGTTAAAGCCTTGGAGAAAAGATTGAAAGCCTGAAATTATTAAAACCATGTTGCTACCCAACCAAGTCAAAGAATTAGGCCTAATTTGAATGAGAATCTTCCAAAATTGAGGGCTTTCGTACAAAGTGACCTCATTTTCAAATTGGATATGTTGTCAAATGGCATAAAGGGTGTATGTAAATGTGTTCATATTTTGAGTATTATGTTTTCTCTGAGAGTTATGTTTGAAAACCCTTGTTTGAAGTACTACTATAGGAATTGAAGGATTATGCGAGAAACCCACCAAGTTAAGTTCTAAGATTGCAAAGTTTGATTGTTTGAGTTTTTTTTGAAGTTATCCACCCCTGATCTACATAAAATTGGTATCAGAGCATAGGTCTGATTTGAAGAGAAAAAATTAGTTAAAGGAAGAACAAGATGCCTTCAAAAGGAAATGCCATTGCTAGAGAATTGAGTGAGTTGAAGGAGAGGATTTATGTCTTGGAAACAAGTTAGAAGAGAGGTATGGTCACAAGAGATTTGAGTGACCAAGAAGAAAGGGAAGAGGAAAGTTCTGAAGGGTTCGACAAAGAGATGGATCTTGATGACTTGAGGATGGAAAAGCTCTTGAAAGTAGTCAAGGGAGATGAGCATAAGATCAAGATAGAATTACCTATGTATGGAGGAAATATGGATAGTGAAGAGCTCCTAGATTGGATAGGAGAATTGGATAGATACTTTGACTATGAAGATGTGCCAGAGGATCAAAGGGTGAAGTTGGCCAAGAAAAAAATAAAGGGCCACACTTTGCTATGGTGGGATTATGTAGAAAGTGAAAGGAGAAAGAATGGAAAGTCTAAAACCACCTCTTGGGATAGGATGGTGGCTAAAATCAAAGGAAAGTCCCTACATGTTGATTACACTATTCAATTGTTTAAGACGAGCTTCAAAATCTCAAGCAAAAGGAGATGGATGTGCAAACTTACATAGAGGAATTCTCAAAATTGATTATAAGGGAAGGTCATACAAAATATGATGAAGAAACTGTAGAAAGATATATGAATGAGTTGAGATATAACCTCCAAGATGAATTAAGCCTCACCACCCCAAGAATGGTGGAAGAATGTTACTAGTAGGCCATCAAGGTTGAGGATAAGTTGAAGAAAAGGAAAGAGAATCAAGGTAGGGGTAGAGGAAGAAGTTTCAAAGGTAGGGGAACATTTGGAGAAAGAGGGTAGTCCCAGAAACCACAAGGAGAGACAAGTCTTCCTCAAGAATTTTTTTTTGAAACAAGTGGTAGTTTTAGGGGAAGGAGACCTAATAATAGGGGCAGATTTGGAGGTCAAGGAAGAGGATCAAATGAATTCACAAGGAAGTGTTATTAGTGAAATAAGTTTTTCCATCAAGTATGGAAATGTCTTGAAAAGTATCCCTCTACTTCACATGGAGGGTAAAGAAGAACTCAATTAGTACAAGAAGAGGACAATGAAAGTGTAAACTCTCCATCACAACATGTTGGTCTAGAAATTTGTGAATCTCTTATGGTAAGGAGAACATTGATTAAAGTTCCTATGGTGAAAGATCCTCCAGAAAGGAAATATCTCTTTAGAACCAAATGTACGTCTCAAGGTAAGGTTTTCAAAGTTGTTGAATAAAGTAGCATAGATAACTTGGTTTCCCCTAAAATGGTAGAAGATTTGAAAATGAAAAGAATACCACATCCCACTCCATACAAGGTCTCCTAGTTGAATAAAGGACAATAGGTCCTAGTAAATGAACAAACTTGGGTGGAATTTAACATAGGAGGGTACAAGGAGAAGATTTTTTGTGACATCATCCCTATGGATGTTTTTCATGTGCTTTTAGGGAGGCCTTGGCAATATAATAGGAAGGCCAAGCATGGTGGGTGAAAGAACACCTATGTTATTGAAAAAGATGGGTTTTCTTCAATCTCACACCATTGCAAGATGAAGGCATAGATACAGAAGTAGGGTCTAGTGTAATGCTTGTAGGAGAAAAGGAGTTTTTGAAAACCATGAAGGAAGAGGGAGGAGAAGGTTTAGCCATTGTGGTCAAACCAAAGACTATTATGAAAGTAAAAAAGGTTGATGATGTTCCTAAAGAGGTCCAAGAATTTTTGAAAAAGTATAAGGAAATTGTGGTAGATGAGCTCTCTAACTCTTTACCACCAATAAGATATTTGAGCTATCATATAGACCTCATACCAAGGGAAAACCTACCTAACAAAGAAACATACAAAATAACTCAAAAACATAATGAAGAGATTAGGAAGCAAATCCAAGAGTTGCTTGACAAGGGCATACTAAGAGAGAGCCTTAGCCCATGTGTTGTCCCCACTATTTTAGCACCAAAGAAGTGAGGATATTGGATAATGTGCACCGACTCAAGGGAAATTAACAAGATTACCATATTAAGGTATAGGTTTCCAATACTAAGAATGGAAGACTTAATGGATTCTCTAGGAGGGGCATGCTACTTTTCTAAGATAGACCTCAAGAGTGGATACCATCAAATCATAATTAGAGAGGGGGATGAATGTAAAAATACCTTCAAGACAAATGATGGGTTGTATGAATGGCTTGTCATGCATTTTGGACTCTCAAATGCACTAGGTACCTTTAAGACATTGATGAATGAAGTCCTAAAACCATTCATTGGTAAGTTTGTGGTTGTCTATTTGGATGATATTCCTGTTTTTAGCAAAACTAAAGAACAACATTTGCAACATTTAGATTTTGTTTTGAAAAGATTGCATGAAGAAAATTTGATAATAAAATTGAATAAATATGAATTTATGAAGGAGGATTGGTGTATCTTGGCTTTGTAATAAAAAAGGGCTCTTTGAAGATGGATCTTAGTGAGGTGGAAGCTATCCTAAGCTGGCCTACACCAACATTAATAAGTGAGGTAAGCAGTTTCCATGGTTTGGAAATTTTTACAGAAAATATCTTAAGAATTTTAGTCACATATGTGATCTAATCATTGACACAATAAAAGTGCACAAAATAAAGAAGTTTGTTTGGTCTGAAGAGGAAAAAAAGAGTTTCCAATATCTGAAACAAAGGCTAGGAAAACAACCTATCTTAAGATTGCCTGATTTTAAAAAGGTTTTCACCATTGAATGTGATGCTAGTGGGTATGCCATTGGGGCAATTTTGAGCCGAAAGGGCTAGCCTATTGCCTTCTTTAGTTGAAAAATAAATGAGGAAAAGAAAAAGTATTCATCTTATGATTTGGAGTCGTATGTTATGGTGCAATCATTGAAGAAGTGGAGATACTATCAACTTCTTAAAGAATTAATTATTTTTACTAATAATCATACTCTTTAATTCCTAAATAGCTTGGATAAACTCATCCAAATACATGTGAAATTGGTGGAGTACCTACAAAGTTTCACCCTCACCATCAAGCATAAGAAGGAGCAATCAAACAAGGTGGTAGATGCATTGAGCAGGAGGAGATTGTTGGTCTAGGAATTTTAGTTACAAAGTGTATGGGTTGACGATATAAAAGGTATGTATGTAGAGGATGATGATTTCAAAGAGATTTATGCTTCTTGTAATCAATTCAATGGAACTTTTCATGAAGACAATTCTAATTTTCTGATTCAAGAAGGTTTAGTAAGATGACACACTTTATACCATGTAAGAGCACCAATGATGCCTCATACATTGCAAGGTTGTTCTTCAAAGAGGTGGTTAGAATCCATGGATTACCTTTGACCATTATTTCAGACAGGGAAAATAAATTTGTGGGTCACTTTTGGAGAACCCTACAGAAGAAACTAGGCACAAATCTAGCTTTTATCTCTACATATCACCCCCAAACTGATGGGAAGATTGAAGTAGTGAATATGATCCTTAGAAACCTTGTGTATGGGTATGTGTACGATCATCATGGAAAAAATAGGCCCTTAAGTAGAAATAAATTCAAAACAATCAGAGTTAGGCAACTTCACATAAAAATTCAAATAAGTTATCTATATTATTTCAAAATATGTAAGAATACAATCTGTAGAAAATTGAATGTAGTTTCTAAACTACTAGGTTTATTTTATTTTATTTTTTAATCTATTTGGTGAAAAATTGAAATTTCAATGCAGTAGTACTTAAATTTCAGGGAAAAAAGAAGTAGGTGTGTGTCTGACCACCATAACCACAATAAAATGATAATAATTTTTATAATATTTAAGATATAAGTAGACGAATCATGTTCGTATGTGATGAATATTTTTTTGTAATTGTTTTCCAAGTAAATAATTAATTATGAATTTTTTATTACAACTTTTAAAAAATATAAAAAACTTGTATGTCTGACCACCTTAACTTGGTCAAAACTTCATGAAATTCAATATTTCTTTTTGTAATCCTATTGTATGTGAATCATAAAATGTGATGCATGTTTTGGATTCAAAAAATGTGATAGAGTTTGAAAGCTATAGATGTTTTCCAATCAGCCTATCTATCAAGACTTTAATTGTAATTCAAATAGAAAATGAATAATAATTATTTATTAAATTCAAAGTAAAGCATAATTTATATTGGTGGAAATTTGAGAATATCCTTTAAAAACCCTTTTCGTTTCATCAATTTTGGGTATAAAAAAAAGTCGTCAGCCACATACCCATCATATTGGAACTTTTTGGCCCATCATGATCCTGCACATACCCGGATGCTTGGAAAAAGAACACTCAATGCAATGGGATCTGATCCTACCCCAAGCTGAGTATGGATACAATGATTCTATGAACATAAGTGTGGGTAAAATCCCTTTTGAGATTGTGTATGGCTTGTAACCTAGAGGGGTGTTTGAAATGAGAGATGTGAGTGGAATGGAAAGGAGTGTCGAGGGTGAGGAGTTTGCAGTAGCCATGCAAGAAATACACCAACAAGTCAAAGACAATCTCCAAAAGAGTGTAGAAAAATACAAGCACAATGTTGATAAGAGGAGAGAGGTTCACTTCAAAGTTGGAGATGTAGTCTTGGTTCATTTGAGGAAGAAAAGGTTCTCTAGAGGACAGTATTCAAAGCTCCACATGAAGAAGATAGGGCCATGCAAAGTGGTGCACAAGTTTGGAGACAATGCTTATGAAATTGAAATTCCTCCTAATGTTGCCATTTATCCTATTTTTAATGTTTCTGACCTTTACCCTTATAAAGGGGATGTGGTTGTAGGTGAAAATGTAGGTTCATCAACACATTCAGATGAAGAATAGATCAGAGATTTGTCACCAAGTCAACCCTTGAAGTTGGAATGCATTTTAGATACCAAAGAGGCCAAAAGGACAAGGAATAAGGTGTTATTAGTACTTAGTCAAGTGGAAAGGCCTTCCTATGGAGGATGCCACTTGGATGAATAAGGAGGACATCATAAAGCATGGTGCTATAGTTGCATATTTTCTCTCAAGTGGAACTTGAGATTTGTTTTCCCTGGGAGTATGGTGCAGGGAACCTAAATCTTCATGTAAGAAGTGGTCAAGCATTACTATTTTATTTTTTTATGTTATTTTTCTTGTAATAAGGTCTCTTAGACCATTTTTTATGTTTTTGTGTATCAATTGAGTCATTTGAGGTCAGTTTGCAAAAAGTTTCCAAAAAATTGCATAAGGAACTTTTGCTTTTTTGTGTTTAAAGTGGAAGATGAACTGTTGGGATTTGAAAAATAATTGGGGAGCAATTGGGTTTTATTGGAAAATGTTTAAATAAGCTTTTTTGAGGTTGGGACAAGGTTCTAGTGTTGAATGTTGAAGATTGAGCAATAAGAAACTCTGGTTTTCCTACATTTTCAAGTTGTTTTTGCTACTGCATAGATTGGTATAGCCTCGTACAACCTAGAAATGATCTAAAATTCATTGGAACTAATAATGTATTGAATTTATTATCTGTTTCTTTTTATTTTATTTTCTTTCATTAAGTTTTGAGTGAATTCGAGCAATTTTTTTGTAAACAACCAAAAACCCTACTTAAGGTGAGTTTTGATTGAATAAAATGGTTTTTGGGAAATTCCACTAATGAAAAGGCCTCATAATCAGTTGAATCAATGTAGATAGGGTGTATTTTTGTTCTTAATGTTGCAGGAGTAGGGGATGGAGTTGGTTGCATGTTTAGTTGTTTCCCTAGCCTAATATAATCACATATTAGGGTTAGGAGTTTAATAGATTTATGGTTTTGTGGAAAATCTATTTGGAAATTGTTCTAGTTGTTGGGAGTTTGTTATTTAGACCTCAAGTGACATGTTAAATCCTTATAGAAAAGATTCAAAGCCCGCATTTAAGAAAACCCTGCTGTTACCTAGCAAAGTCAAAGAATTAAGCCTAATTTGAATGAGAACAGTCCAAAATTGAGGGCTTTTGTATAAAGTGACCTCATCTAAAAATTGGATATGTTGTCAAATGGAATAAAGGGTGTCTGTAAATGTGTTCATATTTTGAGTATCATGTCTGATCTGAGAGTTAGGTTGGAAAACCCTTGTTTGAAGTATTACTAGAGAAATTGGAGGATTATGAGGGCAACCCACCAAGTTAAGTTCTAAGATTGCAAATTTTGATTTTTTGAGTTTTTGTTGAAGTTATGCACCCTTTCTCTACATCATTGTGAGAAAAGATGCATCTTGTCTAACAGTTGTACTATGATTCTCCTAATGGATTGTAACCTTCCTTGTAGCCATCTCATCTATTTCAATGTTTGTGGTGGCCAATTTTCTAAGATTTCTTTCACCTTTGCTGGATCTATTTCTATCCCTCTTTGTGACATGATGTAACCAAGAATCTTGCCTAATGTAACCCCAAAGACACAGTTTTTTGTATTCATTCTTATCTTGTATTCTTTGAGTCTATTGAAGATTGGCCCCAGTACCTCTATGTGCTCCCTTCTTGTCTTTGATTTGGCTAAAATAAAATGCACGCAATCTTCAACTATTTTATGGATCATATCATGAAATATTAGGGTCATCGCCCTTTGATAGGTTGCTCCATCATTTTTAATCCCAAACGAGATCGTGTTACAACAATATGTTCCCCATGGACAAGCAAATGTAGATTTATGTTGAGAAATCACAATTTGGTTATAGCTTGAAAGTCCATCCATGAGAAATAACATTTCATGTCCTATGATTAAATTGATAATGATGTCAATCTTGGGAAGGAGGAAATCATCCTTCAAACATGCTTTGTTCGAGTCCTTGAAGTTTTTCCATATTCAGATGCACCTAGTAGGTTTGGAGATTGGTAGTAGGTTGGAAACCCACTCAGGATAGTCAATTGGTCAGATAAATCTAATGTCAAGGAGCTTTTGTAGTTCTAGTTTAACTAGTAGTGTTATCTAAAGGTGCATCTTTCTCAATTTCTATTTCATTGGTTTGGCTTTAGGATAAACTGCTAAGTGATGCATAGCTACTTCAGGATCGAGCCCCAACATATTTGTGTGTGACCATGTGAAGTTTTCTCTTCTTTCTTTCAGGAATTTTGCTAAGTTTTTTTGTTCTTCATCTAACAAGGATTCAACATAAAAGGTTATCTTAGGTGCATCTTTTATCCTTACATTAGCTGGAGTAGTCTTCTTTGCAAGTACTTCTAATTTTCTTGGATGTATTTTACTAAAGGGGAGATTGAATCCCTCATATGTAGGCACATTAGAGAGGTTTTCACCTTTGGATGCATCCTTTCTCTTTACTATTTTGTGATTGAAAGTGCCATGGTGTGGTTTTCACTTAAAGATCTACATGTTATTCTCATGTCATCAATTTTGTGACTGAGGGATTCAATTGTCTCCCCATAGTATTCCTATGTGTCTAGCTCTATATCAAATACTACTCTGTGGTCCCGACATGGTAAGTTGTTGTGGAGTTCCATGAATTATGAGATCGATTGATCATTTTAAATAATATCTAGCTTTGGTGGTCCTCATTGGTTAGTAAATGAGTTGGGGGTATACTAGGCTTAATTCAATGGCTTGGCCATTTGGGGTAAAAGATGTTGTGGATATCATAAAGAGAGATTTGTTCTCAAATAGAATAGTGATGTGAAGGGGGAAGTCACCTAGGGTAGTACTATGTAATGTTGGTAACCAAGAGGAAGTATCAACCCATTTATTAGAATTACCCTTGCCAAGAAGGGTAACCTTGCTAGAAGTACATTCTTATCAAAGATTCTTTGGAATCTCATAGGAAAAATGGGTTGTAGTAAACCATTGTCATTTTGTACCAACATTTTGTTCTTGTTGTACCCCCATCCCATCATTTACTGTAGACCATTATTATCATCTTCCATGGGAAGAATGAGCATGTGTAGGTTTTCTTGATAGAGAAATTTAGATATATCTTCACCATTGACATCCTCTTTGTTACAGTCCCCCACTTGGTGAAGGTGGTAGATGCAATCTTTAATGTTTCAGTCACTTTTTTGATAGGTGTGGGTTTCCCATGAGATTTGGAGGAAAGAGGTAATTCACCCAAGATAAATTTTTCCTTCTTTAGATTATAATCTCCACAACCATTTTCCTTGATAACTGCCTTGATATTGGGTTTATTTTGCATAATGGGTGTTTTGGATTTCGAGGTGGATGCAAGGGAAGACAGGTCAACAAATGAGGATGAGGATGTAGGGCCTTCATAATTATTTGTTATTTGGGGGATCTTATGGAACTTAGCCTCAAGGTTATTGCAATAGTAGAAAGGCTCAGGATCTCCATGGATAGTCACTTCTTTATCCTCAAAAGGAAACTTGACACATTGGTGATAGGTGGAAGCTATAGTTTGCATGGCATAAATCCATGGTCAACTAAGCAATACATTGTAGAAGAGATCAAGATTTAGTACTTGGAATGTGGTCTCAGTAATGATATGTCCCACTTGGATAGGTAGCATGATAATGCCTTGCAATACTCTTTCTTGATCATCATATGCCCTTATGGTTGTACTCTTTGTCCTTTCAATAGCATCCTTTGGATAACCCAAGTTCTTGACCAACTAAAGGGTACAAATGTTTAGACCAACACCTCCATCTACTAAGAATATTTTAACCTTGTTCTTCGGTATGTGTAGGATCATGATGTGCTAAAAAGTGGCAATATGATGGGTATGTGGCTGATGACTTTTTTTAACCCAAAATTGATGAAACAAAAAGGATTTTTAAAGGAGATTCTCAACTTTCCACCAATATAAATTATGCTTTACTTTTAATTTAATAAGTAATTATTATTCATTTTCTATTCAAATTACGACTAAAGTCCTGATCGATGAGCTAATTGAAAAACATCTATAACTTTCCAATGGTATCACATTTTTTAAATCCAAAACATGCATCACATTCTATGTTTGTCATACTATAGGATTAAAAAAAGAAAAAATTAATTTCATGAAGTTTTGACCAAGTTAAGGTGGTTAGACATATGAGTTTTTTATACTTTTTAAAAGTTGTAATAAAAAATTCATAATTAATTATTTACTAGGAAAAAAATTACAAAAAAATGCATCACATGGGACATGAGTCCTCTAATTATATCTAAAATATTATAAAAAATATTATCATTTTATTGTGGTTAGGGTGGTCGAATACACCTACTTCTTATTTTCCCCTAAAATTTAAGTACTTGCATTGGAATTTAAAATTTTCACCAAATAGTTTTTTCAAAAAAATAACCTAGTAGTTTAGAAACTACATCCAATTTGCTAGAGATTCTATTCTTACATATTTTTAAAATAATATAGATAACTTATTCAAATTTTTACGTCAAGTTTCCTAACTCCTATTTTTCTAAATTTTTTGCCACTTAAGCGCCTATTTTTTCCATGATGATCTTGCACATACCCTCTTATGAAAAATGATCTCAAGGTGCAAAGAATGATTGTGGGATGGCTACACTGGTAGGTCTTGTTCTGAGAAGGTGAGAAGATGAGGGGTAGTGACATGTCCTACCATAGCTTGAAACTACTTGGTATCAATATTTTTAGGGATGAAGGATGTTGATAAAGCCTTTTCTAATATCTCCCTATGTGTAGGGGATAACCTCAATAGTTCCAAGATAGAGATTTGTGTGGTGTTCTTCTTTAGTTGATCTAGGAGACTATATTTACTAGGGTTTGACATTGGCAATGTGGGTTCTACCCTAGGTTAAGATGAAGCTCCTTGGATGGTGACCTTTCCATGTCATGTGGTGACTCCACACTCCACATTAGGTCCTCAAATGGTGACGATGGTTATGAAATTGTCACAAGAGGTGATTACATTGGAATAGACATGCTGCATGTTATTGTAATTCTTCCCTTTTCCATTGTTGTTCCCTTTTTGTGTTCTAGCATTGGATTCTTGTAAATCTTGAGGTCTTGGTTACCTACTAGTACATCAATAGTTATGTCTATATTCTTGATAAGGTATTGGATAACATTCTTTAGTTTCATGTAGTTTGGCATTTTATTCCCTTTAATCTTGTGAAAGTTGCAAAGATCATTTTCATTGTACCAAGGTGGTTTTTCTTTAGTTTCAAGTTGGACTATAACACTTTCTACATGACTGATTCAATAGGCTCCCCCAATGCTGTGTATTTGTGTTTATGGTAGTTATTCCTCTTAAGGGGTCCTCTTTCTTGCGTGTTGGTGTTGTTGATTGGTTATTCTATCGTGGTGGTGTGATTTTTTGTACAATTGCTTGCAGATTGTTTGGTTGATTTGTATTTTTCCTAGGAGCACTTATCACCACTTTAGCATCCATAATACCCTCATTTGTCACATTCTTGTTCTTAGCCAATTCTCAAGGCTTATTATTTGAACTAGTATATGGGCGGTTGTCTTTATATGCTTGTGTGTTTCCCTATGAGATTATGGCTCTCTCAATTTTGAGGGCCCTAGGGACACGCTCATCATAAGTAGTGATACATTGCATTTTTAAGTTGAAGGATAGCTCGAGATCTATATTTTCTATGGTAATCCCCACTTGTTGCTTGTCGCGAATGGGCCACTTGCTCTTACTAACTCTTTGCCTCCACCTTTGTAGAAAATTAGTGAAGGATCATCCTTTATTTTTCTAAAGTGTGTACGATTCTTCTAAGCTTACATCCATGTCAGGATTGAAGGAGAAGTGATCTATGAATCTATCGATGATTTATTAAAAGTTCTTAATCCCTAGAGGAAATTGTGAAAACCAATCAATGGTGGGGCATGCCAAACTCCATGGAAAGAGCCCCATCAAGAATGAATCATCATAGAAAACCTTCATACACATGACATGGAATTGTTTGATATGATCCACAAGATTTCCTCTCCCTTTGTATTTATCAAACTTAGGGACCTCAAAAGTCGGTGAGAAAGGTACCATTGCAATGTTCCTATCAAATGGGTAGGAGCACAAGTTTTGTTGTGTATGGGGCTTCTTTATTTTTCCCATTTGAATATCTTGGAATTATTGTGTGAGTTCCTTAAGTTGTGATGACACATCATCTTGCAGATTTCGAGGAGGAGCATATGCTGTGTATTGTGGCATGGAGGATGATTTGTAAGTGGGATTATGTTATGATGACAGGTTATAAGGTTTGTAGGGTGGAGTTTGATGCTATGAAGGTGATGGTGGTAGAGATGTATATGCTCCTAATTGATGATTTTTTGGGGATTATAGTATAAACCTTGTTGATGTTGTTGTTGTTGTTGCATGAGCACTTGTTGTTTGACGTATTTTTGTGCTAGTAGTGCTCGTTGTTATGCTTGTTGTTGTTGTGTGACTAAGTCTTTTTGTTCAGCTTGATGTTGTTATTGTGTGACTAAGGCTTGTTATTGAGCTTGTTGTTGTTTTTGTGTGACTAAGGCTTGTTGTTGAGCTTGTTTTTGTGTAGCTAAGGATTGTTGTCGATCTTGTTATTGTTGCAAGGTTTTTTGATAAGTTTATTATGCTTGAAGGGCTTGAGCTTGAGCTTATTACTGTTGCAGCGCTTGTTGATAAATTTTTTGTACTTTTTGAAAAGCTAGTGTGTGAGCTTGTTGCACTTTCAATGTGGAGGTTTTTTGTTGTGATACAAGAGATAGGTTTTGGTTGATCATGCGGTGTGTTGGTTTTTTTTCTTGCAACCTTCAACCCTAAGGAGAAACACAATGCCTAAAATAGGGGATTAAATGTTTAGGACAAGGAATTTTCACTATCAATAGATTGAAGACAAGAAAAGGCAATGAACAAGGTTATGAATGCCTTATGTTGTTTGAGCTCCATAGGACTCAGGAGGGTGTTTCTAGTTGTAGGCCTAAATGTATGATAAACTTTTGCAAAAAATCAAACCATAGACCTATGAAAGTGGATATTTCTCAGATATATGAATAATGGGTAGTTTATATTCCTCTAGGTTCAAGCATAACCCCATTTGCATTGAACATTGTTGAGAACACATACCTTAGATATCTTCATCTCAAACACATAGAGAGTTAATAGATTAAATTCTCTCAAATTTAGCCTCTATCCTCTTTCAAATACCATGAAGATACAAGGAACTTAGATAACTTAAACATTAAAGCAAACAAACATCAAAGTAAAAGGGGTTTTAGATTTCAAGATTTGTGACCAAACTAAAAATAGTAGATGCACAAGATTGACCAAGAAAAAATGACTACAAAGTCATATAACCAACATTTTATCCTACAATGTTAAACATGTTTTGAAGATCTTAAAAAATGTTATCACGTTATGATACACAAGATCACTGAAGCTTATCAAATGACCATTCTTATTAATCCACCTAAAAACAAAATACTCCTATTACATTCATTAAAGCAATTGCACTACTCCTTGAACATAAGGCAATAACAAATGCAAGTCAAATACAACAAATGTGCATGAAAAACCCAAATAACCCCTGATTATTGAATTTAAAGAGTATCACATCTTAGTCATAGAGATAGCCACAAGATAAAATATACCCATGAAGCACAATTCAAAACACATAAACATATCAAACTAATGGCTAATAGTTATATACCTTACCCTAAATTTATAGTTTATACAAAGCTTATGTCTTCCTTCCAAACTCAAAAAAAGATGGAACCCCTACAAAATGAGAAAGAATGAGAATAAGAAGAAGAAGAGGAAGTCCTAAAACTAAATCTGAATGTGACACCTGGATCCTTCATCTTCCGTTGATTTATAGTTGCAAACGTTTTCTTTGTTTCTCTCATGAAAGCTTTCACCATTTACCTTATAGGGGAAAATATTCTATTTTTCCTATGAAAGCCCCTTTTACTCTACTTTTACCTCATTGGACTTTACATATTCACTTCCTAGAAAATAAAGTTTCCTAAATTTTTAATGGAGGCTTTTATTTTTGTTACTTGGCAATATAAAATGTTTTATCTATGCACTTTTATTTTGCACTTCGAATTTAAAACCTTTTCCATTTAAATGGTGAAGATTTTTAATTTTTTGTCCATCGAGCTAAGAATATATTTCACCGTGCACTTTAATTATTTTCCCAACAAATTTTAAAATATTTTTATTTTAAAAAATGCTAAAGGAATTTAAAATATTTATTGGGCCACTTAAAACCCTTTGCAATTTATATTTTAATGTTCTTTATACTTTTCTCAGGGCCACCTCAACTTTCCCTACACACCCCGCTAATTTTATGTGACATCATCACTCATTCTTGCGGAGATTTGTCCATGCTACCACTTCATACTGGTCGTTGATTTAGCTCTGCTTCTTCTTTTTCATGGTGGTTTCAAAAAAAGTTTTGCAGTGGTCACCATGCCACTCTATCTTCTTTACATCAAAGCCCATGTGAGATGTGGGCCTACCACAACCAACACTTAGCTGAACATACATAGCGCTTTTGTGAGTCTTGATACTGTTTGACTTCTGATTATTAGGGCATCTTGGAATGAATTGCATATCATTTATGCAATATCAAGCGATGTTTAAAATGCTATCTTCGTCTGTGATAATAGGTCGGCTTTTTTTGAGTTCTGATGTTTTCCTATCCTGCAGAGCCTAGATGGAGATACTATTGACTGTGTGCACATTTCTCACCAACCAGCTTTTGATAACTCTATTCTACAAAACCACATCATTCAGGTCTTTGGATTTTTGGGTTGGAATTATATGGGTGTCGTAGAAAGGATTAGCCAAGGTAGTGAGTCTTAATATGGCCTTGGAAATCCTTGTTGTCTACAGATGAGTCGTAATGGACTTCCAAATGGGTTGTTTACAACTGGCAAGGCTGTGATGTCTAATGGTAATAGTTCATGGGCCCTTTCAAGTTGGCTACCAAATTCTTTAACTCCTTCATTTCAAAAATCTTGAATCTCTTAAGGAATATCAACATCAGAATTCTTTCAATCTGATTCACTTTATGCAAACTTATATGTTTTCTTTTACTTCAAGCCATTTAGCAATTTTCGTCTCCATGTTGCTTCGCATACATAAAACTTTTGGTGAGTTTTTATCCACCTTAAGTGCATCTGTAGCAAAGTTAAAGCTTAATTGGATCTCATTTAGAGCCTGTACCATGGCTTCTTCATGAAGATATGCATCCACACAAATACGAAACCTAAACAATATTGGCCTATGTAAAGTTTTCCTTTTTCACTATCAAATTGACTCATTTCGTTGGCATTCTTTACTAGTGAACAATCCTATTAAGTATTGTCATCAACATTATGTTCAAAGACAACAAACATTATCAACTTTTATCTTCTCATTTACACATTTGTCTTCAAATGATGCTATAATCACATGGTCAATTACAACCACACAACTACTATTTATACCAATGCTTGTGGATAGTAAATCTTGTATGTACTCATCTCTCATTTTCTCTGCATTATCTAAAAACTTTCAAGCCTAAAGTCAGAACTTGCGAAGGATGCTCATACAAGTAATCATAATCAATTAAGAATTGATCATATTGGGTTTTTGCAATATCATGGGGGTCCAAAAAGTGGCGATGTGAAAAAATGCATTTTTAACATGCTCAAAAACATGGAATTTCTGCCTTTGATTTTTTGCAAGCTTGGGTACAATATCCGTTTCAGTTTGGTAATACTAAATTGAAACATATATCCATTAGAAATGGATATCTGTTTCAAAATAGATATCTGCTAAAAATGAGTATCTATTTCAAAATAGATCTTTGTTTAGTTTAAGTCAAATTTTTTAATTTTGTTAGGCTCGGGCTCAACCGATTTTTTTATTTTATATATTACAATAATTTTTTAAATATATTTATCATAAAGAGCATTAAATTAATTTTTTTTTATAATATTGTTTGTTAATTCTATATTATATAATAATATATTTAATATATTATAATATTTATATATTATTAAATTTATTATATTTTATGATTATATTATATTACTATATAATAATATAATATAATATAATATAATATTATTACAAAATATTATATCATATTATCTTATAATATAATATATATTATACATATTATAATGTATATTATATTATAATATATATTATATTTTTATATTATACATTTGAAAAAAGCGTCAATTAATATATGGTCGGGTCCCAGACCTAACCATATCTTAAAAAAAGTATAAAACAAGAAATAGATATATGTTTCCCGTGTTATAAATTTTTTTAAAAAAACTGAGAGCTCATATTATATAATATTATATTCTTGTATAATAATATATTACTTTATAATAAAATAATATTATATAATAATATTATATTATATTATATTATAATATTATACTATATTATATTATATTATATTATATTATAATATATATTACTATGTATTTAATAGTATAATATAATATAATTATAAAATATTATAATTAAAATAACATATAGTATATTATATAATGTGTCACCAAGAAGTGTATATCTTGCTTGATATAAGAATAATTGATGTCAAACTAGACTTAATATCACCTTGATTTAGTGTTGTGAGGTATTTTACACATCCACACTAGGTCTTGGACCCTTGTAAACTGAATAAAATGCATTTAACGATGTCTTGTGAAGGTGTTGTAAAGTGTTGTAAAAGACTTTCATGCCTCTCTAGACCTAATGGAACCATCTTTCCCTAATTCAATTTTGAAAAATGTATTTAATGACATTTTCACATTAATCTAGAAGGCTTTTGAATTAAACTTAACTCCAATCTAGTGTTCTAATCTGTCTTACACATTAACATTGGATGTTATACCTTTCTAGGCTATATGGACCTTATTTTAATGATGTAAAGTGTATTTAATCACTCTTTCACATTGAAATTTGTGTCCCTAGCCCTAATTACTCTTTACATCATCATTAATAGGCCCTTATGGCCCCATATTGTGCATCTGAAGGCTTAATTTGATCAAATAACTAACTAAAACAACCTAGAAGCTCAATTTCTTCATTCTCGGACAATCAAATTGGTAAAAGGGCCCTATGGGACCAAGTCACCCATCTATGTGACTTAGTCCCTACCAGGTGGAATATGTCACCCAGCTTGGCGACTTCATCCAATTTGGGCTATTTTCAAGGTTCAAGTAGGAAAAATTGGAATTCAAGTTTATTTTTCCTTCATGTCACCTTGGGAAAAAATTAATAGAAAAACTAGGTGGATTTCCTATAAATACAAGCCTTTAAGCCCTAATTCACAATAATCATCTTAACTCATTCATCATTTATCTTCTATCTCAAGTCAAGCAAGCTAGGGTTTTAACATTTCAATTCATCAAGATAGCTTATTTAGACATTTAAAGGAAAATTCTTCATATCTTGCTACAAAAAATTAGGATCTATCATCATGGTAAGTCTCTAATTCTATTGCTTAGTTATTCATTGTCTTCTTTCTTCATTTTGGTTTAATTACCTAAAAAGGGGTTTGACAAGGGCAAACCTCCATGCCCTAGCATCCTACATTTATTTCTCTTTCATTGTGTGTTTGCAGATTTAGGTATCTTGAAGACTTGGAAATCATTCAAGATTAGGTTGAAGAACCATTGAAGACATCTCCTTGATTTCAAAGCCAAAATATTCACTAAAAGTCATTTTCAGGCCTAAAAATTAGAGTTTCAAAACCCGACACCTGTTAGGAACCAGAGTGCAAACCAAGGGCTTTTGTTTCCACTTTCAAAATTTTAGAAATTCAGAAGTGGACTAAGTCACCAACAGTGATGACTTAGTCCCACTAAACTTTTTTTTAGATGTTTCTATTTATTTGGATACCCATTTGGCTGAAACAGACTCCAAAGTAGTTTTTCCAAATTTAGGACTAAGCTGACCAGATTGGCACAAGTGTCTTAGTTGACTTCTGCATCAAATTTTTTAGGATTCTAGACCTTCATTCCATCTATTTTTAGCTTCCAGGTGCACACATTTGGTTTTCTTAAATTTTTGTTACAATTTTCCTTAATTTCTAGGGGTTTTTGCATATCTCAATGTGTTTTCAAACATCTTGGATTTCTTTAGTTTTACATTAATATTCATTATCTTTTATTAGTTCTTTGCATTTAGTACATTGCATCTATAAATATTGCATCCACTCTTGCATTGATTTTGAGTGTAGACATTATGCATTTTGTTTCCATTTCTCTCCTTCTAGGTGAAAAACCCTAGAAGAGTTAGAGAACCCTTGGATACCAAAATTGGTGTCCACATTTTGGTGAACCTAGCTTTAGAACATCACATTTTTTAATTTTCGAGTCCATCATCATCCTAGAATTAGCTTGCATTAACATTGCATTGGATTTTGCATTAGTTAATTTGGATTCTAGGGTTTTAAAATTTTACATTAGTGAAAGTGCATGAAGTTTGCATTTTTGCATTTTAAATCATTGCACAACATCTAAAAACTACATTTTCTTATAGTATTCAAGTCATGCATACTAAAAAGAATCAAAACCAATTAATTTTTTTTGAAAATTTTGAAAAAAACCTTAATTGGGAGTAATTTGCCATTCTGGGTGACTTAGTCCCAATCCATATTTTTTGTTGTCCATTATAGTGAAAAATATCTAAAAACTGTATTTTCTTTTAGTATTTAGGTCATACATACTAAAAAGAATCAAAACCAATTAATTTTTTTTGAATATTTTGAAAAAACCCTAACTGGGACTAATTCACCATTCTAGGTGACTTAGTCCCAATCCATATCTATCTAGCTCAAAAACATCAATGTAGGGTAGTCATTTTTGAAATCATTTCAATTACAAGCATCATTAGACCTGAAAAATACTCACATTTCTAAAGTTTTACATAACATGGATAAAAGTACTTTTCACTTTTTCATACAAAATGTTTCTATTCATAAAACTTTGCATAAGTTTGATAAAAGTGCTTTTCATTCTTGCATATACATTGTTTTCATTCATAGAAATCTGCATATATTCGATAAAAGTGTTTTACATCTTTGGATATACATTGTTTACATTGCTGAAACATTGCATAAAATGGTTAAAGGTGATTTTCTTTTTTGTTCAAACAATGTTAGTGTCTTACATACATAGGCATGCTAATAAACAAACCCATTACTATGAAAGTGTTCTATTGAAAGAGAATACAACCTTGGACATTCCTAGTGATCATATTTTTTCCTCTCCTAATATCTTTCCTATTGGTGACAAAGATATTTTTGGTAAAAGAATCAAATGATGATAGTTTTGAGAATCCTAGTTATTTCTCTCCTCTTACCTCTCTTAGAGGACAAGAAATTGATGAACAAGACAAAAAACCATAGGTAATCATGATACTCACATTTGTTCTTCTCCTAGTATCTCCCCTAGTTGTGAAGAAGATGCTTTAATGTTAGAAAACACAATCAATGACGGTCATGAGAATCTTAGTTGTCCCCCTTCACCTAGTGAATCCCTTATTAAACAAGACAATTCAACCATTGATCATTCCCCTACTTGCGATGAGGTCATTTTAGAAGAACCAATCCTTGAATGTCAAGAACATTTGGTTTGTAGTTCTCCTAACAACTATCCTCCTAGGGAGAATATCATGGTACTAGAAAATGAAAACAATAGTAATATGTCTTCCTTTGATAATGATAAAAATGTGCTTATCGATTTCCCTTTATTAGAGATACATCACACCAAGACCACCGAGATTATGAATGCACAAGTGGCTATGTGTAGGATCATGATGGGCCAAAAAGTGGCAATATGATGGGTATGTGTAGGGTATGTGGCTAAGGAATTTTTTTTACCCAAAATTGATGAAACCAAAAGGGTTTTTAAAAGAGATTCTCAACTTTCCACCAATATAAATAATGCTTTACTTTGAATTTAATAAATAATTATTATTCATTTTCTATTTAAATTATGACTAAAGTCTTGATTAATAGGATAATTGAAAAACATCTATAGCTTTCAAACGGTATCACATTTTTTGAATCCAAAACATGCGTCAAATTCTTTGCTTCAAATACTATAGGATTAAAAAAATTTAAAAAATAATGAAGTTTTGACCAAGTTAAGGTGGTCAGACATACAAGTTTTTATATTGTTTAAAAGTTGTAATAAAAAATGCATAGTTAATTATTACATGGAAAAAAATTACAAAAAAATATGCATCACATCGGGACATGAGTACTCTACTTATATCTAAAATAATTTTTAAAAATATTATCATTTTATTGTTGTTAGGGTGGTCAAATAGACACCTACTTCTTATTTTTTCCCTGTAATTTAAGTACTAGTGCATTGAAATTTCAAATTTTCACCAAATAGATTTTAAAAAATAAATAAACCTAGTAGTTTAGAAACTACATTCAATTTTCTACAGATTCTATTCTTACATATTTTTTAAATAATATAGATAACTTATTCAAATTTTCATGAAAAGTTGCCTAACTCTGATTTTTCTAAATTTTTTGCCACTTAAGGGCCTATTTTTTCCATGATGATCCTACACATACCCAAGTGTCTGTTAGATCCCCCATGATTAATGGACCTCATACATACCTTGTTGGACATCCTTAGAACCCTCTAATTCCCTACCCACCTTCATGCACAAACAACAAACTCAAAACCAACCTAAACTCATTCTTTACCCACCATCGCACAAACCTCACACTCACAAAAAACTTGAACTTATCCTTTACCCACCTCAGAATAATTTGTCATACCTACCGATTCATATTACCATTGCTCATACATACAAAACTAGAAACAATCCGCAACCACAACAACCCACCCCAACACCATTACCTTTTCCTAATCCCATCTTGCTTAGTGCTCTAAAATTAACTCCTATAGAGTATGATCTTGTTGTAAAACTCAAGAAAACTCTTGCAAAGATATCCCTATGGGATTTACTTCAAAATTCACCTAACTATCATACTATGCTTCAAACAACCTTACAAAAAATTCCTATCCCTTCTAATGCGCAACCAAATAACATATTTTCCCTAATTCAAGGATTGAATACTGACATTGTTTTCCACCAAAGTGAATTCCCTCCTTTGGAAGTACAAAAAAAAATGATTCTTTCAGGAGCATATCTCAATACAATAGGATAGGGATAAAGTGAACCATTATTGAAAATGGCTCCACTCTTAATGTGTGTAGTGTAAACCTTCTGGACAAGCTTAGAGTGGATAAATCAAACATTCAACCTAATTCTTTATCTATCAAGGGATTTCACAATGTAGGAAAACAAACATTGGGTGTGATTACTCTAGTTATTACAGTTGGACAGACCACATTGCAAACACTTATCCATGTTATTCCTAATGATCTTTCATATAATATTCTTTTAGGAAGACTATGGATTCAAGAGATGATTTACACAATGCCTTCAACTATTAATTGTAAAATGAAATATGTTTAAAATAACATAGTCTACATAGTTGATGTTGATCATGAGCCTTATAGTGTCTTGCAACTTGATCAAAACAAAGAGAACCCCTTGAAAACTTTAACCCCAACCACATAAGTGGAACCTATGCAACAAAAAGCCAAAACAAAACATATTGAACAGGTCACAAAGCTATTAGACGATGATTTGGGTTCCTTAAATTTCACACCAAAACTCATGGGAGAATACAAGATCACAACAAAAGACTCTAACAAGGGCAATGAAAAGGAAGTCATATCAACGTAAAACCTAGAAGACACTTCGAAAGAATCCACCTCTACCACTTTAGAAGTAGAATCAAATTACACAAAAAACTTTGATGAAATTAATCATGAACAACCACCTATAGTGGAAAAGGATGTGGTTCTAGAGAACAAGGTATTTGTGTGCCTATCGATTATAACACGCAAGAAGCAACTCATGGTCTTGATTATTGTCCTCTAATAGAAATCACCAAGCCTTCACTCAACATCAACACTATCACAAACCATCCTCCTAAGACAACTTTAATTGTAAAGCATCCTGAACTATAGACACTAGTGGTCTTGATGTTTATCCTTTGTATATAATGGCATCTTCGCTTAATTTCAATGTCATCTCGCAAAACACTAATGATTTAAGTTTTTTATATTTTATAGCCTCCTACAAAGGAGAGAAGAACATATCACAATCTAAAGAGTCTTGCATATATATGGCATCTTGTAGATCTAAGCAAGAGATATCTTTGTTGCAAACTATAGGAACACCTTCTACCATTGATCGAGAGGGTATCTTTTCAAGACTCCTCCAATATCACTTGATAACCCTTATGCCAAGAACTCACAATAAATCTAATTACAAGACTTCATTTTGTTCCTATCATAGAGTTCGCGGTCATTCTACTAATGAATGTAACACTTTGAGTAGTAAAATTTAACATCTTAAGGATTTTGGTATTCTTTCTTATGTGTGGGCACCCCATTTCTCTAATTGATACTGATTTTCACTTTATCATGCATTTCATTCATCATTTTAGCTCACATTTGTCCTGCACTAAGTGGGGGCAAGGGGATAGGAAGTCTTATCCATGTATGTCACCTATCACTATCTATTTTGGCTAGTCATTGACCTTTCATGAACATATAAGAGCAAGCTTGGGATGTGAATGAAATGTGTTAAGTTGGATCTCATGTGACATACTTCCCTTTTTCATGACGTAGTTTATTCGAAGCATATGACTTGGCATAGGGCTTTCTGAGTAAACTCTCATGTCTTCTTCTTCTACTTTAAAACACTTTCTCACAGTAATGGTGTTAGCAACCACTTTAAAGTTGGGGCATAAATCGACACTCATAATCAATTGTGTGATTTCTTCCTTCTTGAGATGCATCCTTTTTCTTGGTGATGTCATTAGGTCTGATTCCCTCCAAGAGCGTCATACTTCTTTTACACATCCTCTCTTGGAGACACTAAGCATGATGTTCCCTAAGATGAGTACTTACATGAACTAACCAAAATCCATTTGAACACTCCTTACACTATTTTGCATTTACAATTCCTATGAGTGTCAAGCATACATATTTTTTCTTACCTCATAGAGCTCAAAAATCATTTTTGTGTGGCACCTTATTAAATTTAACAGAAGGTATAACTTTGGTATGGTTAAGTAGGAAGCCAATTTTGAGGCATGACTTTTCCCCATAGCCACTCACGTGCATGTGAGCACATATCGGTCATATGTGTCTCACCTTTTAGGACTTCTCACTCAAAAGACAACCAAGAGTTCCATCACCTCAGAATGAGTATGCATTTTTGGAAAAATAGCCTAGATTTGATCCACATTGTGTTGGAAAAATGGTTGAAGCTTGATCCACCCTTTTATTTTTTCTTTTCTCTTCCTTCTAGTTGTTGCCATTGTATGATCATGTATCTTGTCTAATTGCATATTACACACCTTGTGTGTGTCCTTTTGTGCTCATGTTGGTTTAACTTAGGATCATAGATCCTATGGGATTGACTACCTCCTTCATCTTAGTTATCCTAGACCATTTGCATTGGTACAATTGGTACTTTAGTGTGATTTTGAAGCAAGTTCATCCTCTCATCAAAGTGGGGGCCTAATGTGTCACCAAAAAGTATATATTGCTTGATATAGGAATAATTGATGACAAAGTGGACTTAATATCACCTTGATTTAGTGTTGTGAGGTGTTCTACACATGCACACAAATTCTTGGACCCTTGCAAACTAAATAAAATTCATTTAATGATGTCTTGTGAAGGTGTTGTAAAGTGTTGTAAAATACTTTCAGGCCTCTCTAGACTTAATGGACCCATCTTTCCCTAATTCAATGTTGCAAAATATATTTAATGGAATTCTCACATTAATCTAGAAGGCTTGCGAATTAAACTTAACTCTAATCTAGTGTTGTAATGTGTCTTACACATTCACATTGGATGTTGTACCTTTCTAGGCTATGTGGACATCAGTTTAATGATGTAAAGTGTTATTAATCACACTTTCACATTGAACTTTGTGTCCCTATCCCTAATTACTCTTTACATCATCATTAATAGGCTCCTATGGCCCCATATTGTGTATCCCAAGGCTTAATTTGATCAAAGAACTGACTAAAACAACCTAGAAGCTCAATTTCTTCATTCCTAGATAATGCAACTAGAAAAATGGCCCTTGTGGAACCAAGTTGTCCATCTAGGCAACTTAGTCCCTGCCAAGTGGGAGTAAGTCACCTAGCTTGGTGACTTAGTCCCATTTGGGCTATTTTTGAGGTGTAGACAGGAAAAATTGGAATTTAAGTTTATTTTTCCTTCATGTTGGCCTTGGGAATCAAATTAATAGGAAAATTAGGTGGATTTCCTATAAATACAAGCCTATAAACTGTAATTCATAATAATAATCTTAACTCATTCATCATTTATCTTCTCTCTCAAGTCAAGCAAGCTAGGGTTTTAACATTTCAAGTCATCGAGATAGATTTTTCAGACATTCATGGGAAAATTCTTCATCTTTTGTTGTGAAAAAATAAAGATTTATCATCATGGAAAGTCTCTAAATATAGTGATTCATGCTTCATCATATTATTTCTTCATTTTGGTTTAATTACCTAAAAAGGGGTTTGACTAAGAAAAATCCCCATGCCCTAACATTCAACATTTCTTTCTCTTTCATTGTGTGTTTGCATATTTAGGTATCTTGAAGACTTGGATATCATGGAAGATTAGGTTAAAGACCCATTGAAGATTAGGTTGAAGACCCATTGAAGATTAGGTTGAAGACCCATTGAAGACATCTCCTTGTTTTCAAAGCCAAAATATTCACTAAAAGTCACATTCAGGAGCAAAAATTAAAGTTTCAAAACTAGACACCTGTTAGGAACTGAACGAGGGCTTCCATTTCCACTTTTGGATTTTTAGAAATTTAGAAGTGGACTGTCACCAATAGTGGTGACATAGTCCTACTAAACCTAATTTTGGGAGGTTTCTATAGATTTGGATACCCATTTGGCCGAAACGAGGTCCAAAATAGTTTTCCAGATCTAGGACTGTCACCCAGATTGACACAAGTGTCCCAATTGACTTCTTCATCAGATTTTTCAAGATTCTAGACATTCATTCCATCCATTGTTAGCTTCCAACTGCACACCTTCAATTTCATCAATTTCTATTACAATTTTCCTTTATTTCTAGGTATTTTTGCATATCTCAATGTGTTTTCAAACATCTTACATTTATTTAGTTTTGTATTAATATTCATTATCTTTTATCAATTCTTTGCATTTAGGACATTGCATCTAGACATACTGCATCCATTCTTGCATTGATTTTGAGTATAGAAAATACACATTTGGATCCATTTCTCTCCTAGGTGAAAATCCCTAGAAGAGTTAGAGAACCCTTGGATACCAAAATCGGTGTCCACATATAATAATATAATGTATAATATAATATATATTATATATTATATTTTTCTATTATACATTTAAAAAAATGCTGCCAATTAAATATGGTCTGGTCTCAGACCCGACCATATATTAAAAAAAATTAAAACAAGAAACATATATCTATTTTAAAATTGATATCTGTTTTGAAATGGATATATGTTTCCTATGTTATCAATTAAAAAAGAAAATTTTGAGAGCTCATATTTAACTCATTGTGCATAGGTTTTTTCACTCTCCAACTTGGATATCCATTCATAGGGGATCATTTTGCTCAAAATCAATCGAATTTCAAAGGTATGTTCGGATTTTTATGTTTTTATTCAATTTATATTCTTTTTGATTTTTTTTTTTGAATTTTAGTCAAAAATAGGGTAAATTTGATAGGTTTTTTATTGCATTAAAATCATTGTCAATTTTGATTTTTTTTTATCAATTAACAAGTTTAAAATGGATCAACATGAAAACCATAACCTTGCACAAGACAAAAACCCTAACCCTACATGAGATGAAAACCCTGTTCCCTCACAAGATGAAAACCCTCAAAATCCTCCTTCACCACAACTATTGTTTCAAAACCAAAACATGCCAAAAATACATGAATTAGTTAATATAAATTTAGATCAATTGAGAAATGTATGTCAAATATATGAGACACTTGATGAGCTATCAGACGTGAAAAAAACTTTGGAAACAATCATTTCAAATGTTGAAACTTTGGCAACTCAACACAATAGATTTGCATAGTGGCAAGATGAACACATACAATTTTATGATGATGGTTTATCATATGATGAGATGAAGGCACTTGATATTGAGAAATCCCAATTAGCCCAGTTATTCATTGATCGCAGAACAAGACAACCTATTACTGTTCAAAAACCAAAAAATTTAGTTAAATGGTGCACCCATAGAGGCATATTAGATAATTTTTGGAGACATTGGTGGATGGTTTTGGATAAACCACCCAACAAAAATCTTGATGTCCCTCAGTATTTTCTCTAAAAATTATATGCTGAGTTTGTGCTAGGGAAACATGTCAATTACTTTGACATGTGAGATTTCTAAGGTGTTGGTAGGGGGATGCCATAGGATAGGCCTAGAGCACACTGAGTCACCCCAGTTCATCCTACTCCAACTATTGTTGCCCTAACACCACTACCTTACCCTGAGATTGTTGTAGATTCAAGGACTCTAAGCATTTATGCCTTACATTCATTGAGTGATCATTTGGTCATGTAGAGCCATCATGTTGCACAACCATTTCATGGTGTATCCCATCACCATGGTGTTGGAATTGATGCATCCCAACATGATGGTGTTGCACCTATTGCATCAGATCCCACTGGTACACTATCCTCTTCAGAACATATTTGTGTCCCTCATCATTGCATGACATGCAACAATTTATGTTTGGGTCCTCTCTGATAGTCCACTGAGGCTTCCATAGACACATCCAATTATGAGTTTCATGATATGTTGGATGTAGGAGATGATAGAGCAGAGAGTGGACCATTTGCAAGAGAAACATTGATTGCAAGGGATGATATGGGAGGACCGGTAAGACTTAAAGTAATTTCATAATGTGTTTTAAGTAAATTCTTTCATATGTTATGAGAGATATTTGTACTAATATCTATTTATGTGTTGGAATTTTTAACAGTTGTTGACAAAGGAATAGATGTTGCAAGTGCACGAGGCTATGCATACTATCATTTCATTTTCCCTAGAGAATCATTATACAATATTATTTAAATTATTATTTTAGATGTTATTTTATCAAATCTATTATGATTAAATACATGTACTACATATATTGATAGTCTAATGTAATCTTGTCTTTTTATGCAACAACCTGGTTCTTATAGAGCCTTGTTGACTAGGTCTGACCCATTGGATGAAGTTGCACAATAGCTGTATATACATATTTTTATTCCTGAAATTATGAATATTGTAGACACATAAAAATGACCTAGGCCTGCAAGCTCTATTATCACCATCTTCTTCCTAGCATAATTAAAACATTTTAATTATGTGCTTGGTCCAATTTCAACTATTAATTAAACAATTCATAATTATTTAATTAATTCATGTCCTTTTATTCATCTTGATTATTTAAATAAATAAATTTTGTTTATTTATTTAAATACGTCACTAATTGTCTCTCCATAATTAAATAAATTTCTTAATTTATTTAATTATCCTTTTCCAAATGTATTTCCTTCTGATTATTTAAATAAATAAATTTCATTTATTTATTTGTTTAAATACAACATTAATTCCAAAAACTCTTCTTATAATTAAAAAAAATATTTAATTTATTTAATTATTGTCCACCTTGCCATTTTCCCCATTTTAAATAAAATTATTTATTGAAAATAGTCCCACTTTCTAATTTTCCCTCTTTTAGTAAATAATTCAAATTAATTATTTACTGTCATGTGACCCCACTTTTTGAATTAAATTAATTTTTAATTCAAAATAGCTTTTTTGCTCCATAAATCAAGTAATTTCTAATATTATTTGATTTTCCAACTCTTTTTTTTTTGTGCCATTATTATCTCCTTGTCACATGCATTGTCAACCCTTGATTTGATTTTCTCAAATTAAATCTTGTCCACTCATGTAAAATTTAACGTAATGTTTCCCTAACCCTAATTGTGGGTTGCCACATTGAATCTTGTCCATTGATTCTAGGGAACTTGTCAATCTTCAATCTTGACTATTCATTCAAAATTGATTTTTTTTTAAATGGCAATTTTGGTGTCATTTTAAAATCTCATGCAATCTTGTTATCATCTTGCAATCTTGTCAGCTTAGTTCTTGTCTTAAGCGTACATCATCATTCTTGGAATTTTGGCATACTTTAGTCATAGTTTAGAGTTGCATTACTAGTTGCATAGTTTCATAGTGTTGCATTTTACATCAAATCCTTCAATATTTTCTTTGGTCTTGGCATTGTCACATATTGCTCACACCAAATATGAGGGAAAACTCCATATTGCAGCAAATAGAGAAGGTATAATGGAGGCCAATCATGGAGGTTGAAGAATCAAGGTGATATATTTTTATTTTTTTTCATGTTTTCCTCCTTTGTGCTTCATTATTACTTTGGGTTTTAATTTATTTAGCTAGTAATCTACCAACCTAGCATTTTCCCCATAGTTACATTGGTGAACCCAATGCCAAAATCATGCATGTTCATTTTTTTTCGTATGGATTTTTTTGTATTTTGTAGGTACAGGTATGGAAAGTCATATTCATAGTTTCCAACAATGTAATTGCTACATCATGACACATTCAGCCAGTAGAATGACACATCTGTAGACGTGAATTGCATTTTCTTTTTGTAGAGATGCATTCACCAAGAATTTGACACATTCAACATCCAGAGTGACGTATTTGTAGACAATGATGCATCTGTTCTACATATCGACACATTCATCTGACATAGTTCAACATATAGAACCAAGTCACATTTGTTGTGTACAATGACACATTTTCTTTGTTGCGATGCATTCATTTGGTAAAAAAATAAAATTAGTTTCTTCTAGAATTTTCTAGATTTAATCTTTTCAGGTTAGTAGTTAGGGGTTTTTCTAGTAACTAATTGGTTGTTGCACCATGTGGCTTTGAAAATTTGTGAGTCTAAGAAATCTTTTTGAGACTACTAACAAGTGGTTTTGTAGGTTCGAATTTCCAAGGATTTTCCTTTTGAAGCCTCTTGTGTTTATTTTTTTAGATTAGAAAACACTTCCATTGGTGCTCTAAAAAGAACATTTGCTTGTCTCAGTTAGGATTAATTAGAGGTTTAAAGAACTTTGCTTGATTTTTCTTGAAGGTGGTAGGTGATTATGCTCTCACCTTGTGCAAACTAGGTCATTAGAAAACCAAACCCATCTATTTTATGTGTTACCCCAATTCAATAATTGAAGTATCCTCTCCCCTTACACACTTACGTGATCCTAGGTGCAAGAGAAATGGTTATTGACTCTAGGAATTATCCTTTCCTTGGTAGAAAAAGTACTCACCCCAAGGTGACTTAAACTAGCAATGGAGCTATTTGGCTGAGCTAACCCCAACTGGTATATAAATATGAATCCTAACAAAAATCCTACTATTACAAGTGTGGATGTGTCACACAGACAAGTGAACTCACCAAAACCCTATTTAGTGTAACCTCTTCAGGCTAGAGTTTGTCATTTTTAGAGCTAATCTTGCCCCATGTGTGGCCACTCAAACAAGGGTCCCAAACTAAAAGCTTTTGTTTAGTTTCCAAAATCCTTTCTATTTGCTAGTGCAACAATGGTCATTGTGAAGACATCCAAATTCTTGTAGTTCTTAGTAGAGGTGATCAACCTACCATGAGAAATTTATGGGGATTGGAAGTTTGGTTGACCTGAGAAGTAGTTCACTATAAGGGGAAGCATGTGTGGCCAAGCTTCTAGATTCATCCGCTAAGAATAAATTGTGCGGTTAGGGAAACCCACATGGAATCTAGCAAATATTGTCCTTGCCTAACCTAGGGTTGTGCTTGTCTTATTTGAGCATGATCAAGACAAAATATTGTGTATTCCAAGTGTTTTTTGAAACATTCAAACAAACAAACACTATTTTATAGATCTAGAAACAAACATTCAACTTGAGACCATTTCAAAAAAATTCCAAAAATTGCAAACAAGCTTGACTTATTCTATTGCAACACATGTACTGCAACACATTTGCCTTTTTGCACTGCATTTTCTATAATATGTGATGCATTAGCTCTGATAATCCATATTTTCTATTTTTGGTGATGCATTTTCCTTTCTTGAACTGTATTTGCTTAACACAATGCCACAATTGTTTTTTAAGTTGCATTTTCCATCTATAAAACCACATTCATTGAAACTGTGATGCATCTGCTAAACTGAAATGCATTTGAAACTTGGAATGACACATTTACCTAGTAGAAATTAAAACAATGTTGCAGTCTAAAACCCAAAACCAAACTTGTCCTATCTGCCATTAAATAGCTTTTTTCTAGTAGCCTCTATAAAAAACTAGAAAGAAAACTACACAAAGTTTTCATCATTTGCATCTTTAGCTTGCATTTACCCATAGGTTTAACTTTGCAAATTTTAGTTACATCCTTTAGAGTCCATCATCTTCACTTTTAGTCATAAACCAGTCCTTAGGTCCTCATTTCATTTGTAGATTTTGGGCTCAGGAAACCTTACCATACTTTGCAAAATCTTTGCCTTCAAGAGTAGGTGGTCATTGGATCTAGTCATCATAATTACTTTTAGTCATTGTCCTTTTGTGAGACTTTACAACTTAAAAGTGTATTAGGAAACCTCACCTTTTCATCTTGTTATCTTGTCCTTTAGTCACTTTAGTAAGCCCTTTGATGACCCAAATTGAGAAATAGATCAAGCTTAGGGTTAAGGAACATTCTTCCAAGTCATTTAGACCTTTGCATTTGCATACCTTAGCACATTTAAGTCATCTTAGTCCTCATCTTGCATACCTTATTCCTAAAAATTAAAAAAAAATAGTCCTTATTGTCCTTTGGAATTTGTCATTCCCTTTACGCAACATCGCCATATTGCATTGTCATCCCTTATAATCAAAAATCCAAAAAAATAGTTTTCATTGTCATCCCTTATAACCAAAAATACAAAAGAAATAAAAAACATAGTTTGCACTTGCATCCATTATTGTTAAAATCCCATAAACATAGTGTCATCATCTAGTTTTCATTTTCATCCTCTTCATAATTTGAGCAATTCCTTATATGGTTGAGACTAGGCTTCAAATAAAAAGAATACAAATGGCTAATTTTGGACAAGAAAACACTTCTATCTTTTCCAATGACATGAATCAAAACATGTACCAAGACACTTCCTTTATCAATCCTTTTAGTGAAATGAACATGCTATCTTTGTCACATAATCCCTTTGAATCATTGCTGCATAGAGATGAACACAACCATGTATTTATGGAAGACCTAGAAGTTGTAGCCAAAAATCCTAATGTAGCCTCCTTTGTGGAAGACTTCGTCTTACATGACCCCCAAAGATATTTAGCCATGCTCTTGGACCAAGGGTTAAATTTCCACATGGCTTCGACATTAACACTTTAAGACCAACATCACCTAATCATAATAGCAACAACAACAATAAAAACAACGTCCAACACTAGTCAACCTCAAAAAAATACAAGCAATGCTTTTGTTGGTGCCACCTCAAAAATTTCCACAAGCACCATTGATGCCACTTCTAATGACATGACGAATCAAAACAATGCCAATTCAATCAATTCAACATCTGTTGGATGGACACCAATTATGTCACAAGCCATGTCACAATCAATGCCAACAATGTCAACAACATCCTCACAATTAATTGGAGCTACCTTTGGACCCTCATCAATGGGGGAAAGTTCTTGAAACCCTCTATTTGGAGCTTCATCTGGTGCCATGGGGGCATCCTCATCAAATAATTTCATTGGATCTTCATTCAATTCCTTTGGTAGAAGTAAACGGCACATCTTCATTCAAGTACCACAACCAAATTTCCACACGACATCAAAATTTAACACTAATACTTCCCAAGGTCAAAACACCAATGTTCCCCATTGACAATTTCAACAATCTAGACAAGGAAATCCAAATACATAGCATATGACTTCATTTGGACACCAAAATAGTCCAAGTCAACACATCCCTCAAATATTGGTTCAAATGGTTGCAGGGCACATTCCTACATATGATTCACACATTGATACCCGTCAACATATCCCTAACCAAAAATTGCAATACCAACAACATTCAAATCAGAACCTGTCATACATCTCACAACAACGTATCCCACAACAAAATTAGAACACCTCTTTGCAACAAATAAGGACTCATGGGATACCTATCACCCCCATGTGTGATGCAAAGAACAATCCTATAATTGATGCCTTGACAACTCAAGTGGCGAACTTGCAAAAGACAATAGAGACTATGCAGATGTCCAATAAAAAGTCACATATTTCATATGATCTATGTCCATATCCTTTTGACATGAGTCTATAAATGCCATCATTCCCTCCTGGGTATGTAGCACCAAATTTCACCAAGTACTAGGGAAAGACAAATCCTATTGAACATGTTCGAGAATTCATTACCAACTGTATGGACATTGCCTATGAACATACTTACTTGATGAGACTCTTCTCTAAGAGTCTTATAGGACCCGCACTTGAATGGTTTCCCACTTTAAAGGGAAGAAAAACGTCAAAAGAACCTATAGACAAATTTGTTTGAAATTAGGCCTATAACATTGGCATAGACACCTCCATCACTAGCTTATGCACACTTACACAAGAAGAAATTGGTTAAAATTTTATCCCATTCTTCCAAATATGGAGAAGCCTAGCAAGTTGTCATATTGACATACCCAAGAAAGAAAAAGTCAACATGTTGGTCCAAACCCTCCTAGGGCCATTGAAATATGGATTGCAAGTTCATTGTTACACAACCTTCACAGACTTAGTCAAAAATGGTGTCCAACTTGAGAAGGCCCGTATTGCTAAAGGATAATTAAAATATGGCCCTAAAATAACAAACAAAAACCCACCCACAGACAAGAATAAATATTGGCTCAAGAATAAACATGTTACCAAGGAAAGCATTGTTGATGCCAAGGTAGTGAACACAATGGGTCTTGTACTTGCCCTTAAAGGAGCTCGGCCACAAAACAAACCAACTACACTAACACCTCCTACCAATGTCATTCAAAATAACCAAAATGGTCAAAACAATCAAAGTCAATGATAACCCTGCCAGACAAGGTAATTCTGAAAAATACAAACATACATTGCTTTTGGGGAACCAATCGAAGAGATCCTTAAGAAGCTCCTTCAAACTGGCCTCATTACACTAGAGGATCCTAAGCCATATGACCCAGGACAATTGAAACCATCATGGTAGGATGACAATGCTTTCTGTGATTACCATTGGGCTAAAGGGCATAAGACATCCTCTTGTCGACAACTAAGAAGTATTGTGCAAGACCTTATTGAAAATTGCACAATTAAATTGGGTGGGCCACAATTTGTCTCAAATGCAGACCATACTATTCACAAAAAGCCACTACAAGACCATGGTTTGAATAATCCCTCCACATCAAGTCCTAAGACAATAAATTATCGTGCCAACTATACCCGGACAACATTTGACTATTTAGGTGAGACCATTATCAACCACGTCTGAACCAATGATGAATATGTCAATACCATAACTATCAAAAGAGAACCTAAATGCAATGTCACTACCCATGGTGGAAAAGTCACCATAGCTAGTCCTCCTCCTCCTCAATAGTCAAAAATTACAATACTTGGTCCCTCTACTAAGCAATCACAATTAGGCTCAACCACAAAGCAATCTCAATCTAAGGCACATGTTAACCTCATTGATCAACTAGGAAAAACCCCTACACAAATTTCCATACTTGAATTACTATGCATTTCTCCCATGCATAAAGCTGTACTTGAAAAAACATTGCAAGAGTCCTCTATCCCTCAAGACATTGATGTCAACCAGTTTGAGGCCATGGTGGGCTACCTCACTACACCCCATCATGTAACATTTTCAAACCAATATTATTCATCACCAAAGTCCAATCATAACAATGCTTTACACATTGAATTCTTCATCCATAAGAATAAGGTCAGATGAGTTTTAGTAGATAGTGAAGCAAGACTTAACATATGCTCCTTAAAACTGGTTAAGGCTCTAGGATTTTTTTATGCTTGCATAGATGCTACCAAGAGTATAGTTATAAAGGTGTATGATGACGAAGAACTTTCCTCCTGAGGTGTTATCTTTCTTTCTATCAGAGTTGGGCCGGTCATTGTAGACACAACTTTCCAAGTCCTCGATCTTGAATTACCCTATAACATCTTGATTGGCTGATGTTGGATTCACGCCCTCAAAGTCGTTCCATCCACCTATCACAAATGCTTGAAGTTTCCCTTTGACGACACAAAAAACACCATATATGGAGACCCCAATCCTTTTCAATATTGCACCAATCTAAGGGGTATTTCAAAACATCAAGTGCCCATCAACTGAGAAGCTCCAAGTTCCTCCTCTTCCAAATTCATTAACCCATCCACACTCCCCTCTTCATCCATGTCCACTCCTTCCACGTCTTTCACCACAACATCCTCCTCCTCACTTCCTAAGGCAGAGTCTAATGTCAAGATCCGGGACCTAGGTTGTGGGGAATTTAAATTAAGCATTGCCTATTGCATCACCAAAATTACCAAGTCTCCTAAGGTCTATGGTTGACTGTATTTTAGAATGGAACCTAAAGAAATTTTTAGGGTTCCTCCATCATGAATTTTTATAAAATGGGTTGAAATGAGCAAAGACGACATCAAGGATATATCTACATGGATTTATAAGGATGAAGAAAATCCATCACCATTACTAGTTCAGATATACAAGAAAGGCTATGATGGGTCTAGTGGCCTTCACATAAACAAGATTGGAAGGTGAGAACTCATAATGCCTTTCCGAAGACCAAAAATTTTAAGATTAGGATATGGACTGCCTGAAAATGACAATCGATGTACAAATGTACTTTCGAGTGAGAGCATGAATGCTTCGGAAAGTCTTGAGACTATTAAGGAATCCCTTACCAAAACTGACTCCCATGAATGGGAATTTGGTTCCCAACAATGCTTAAGTGACTATTTCCTTGATGAATTATTCCTTGAACTTGGATAACTTACTTCTAAAGAAATATTTTGGAAAATATTTAAGACTGATCCAACATCGAATAATGA
Source organism: Sequoia sempervirens (assembly GCA_007258455.2). Classification (NCBI taxonomy): domain Eukaryota; kingdom Viridiplantae; phylum Streptophyta; class Pinopsida; order Cupressales; family Cupressaceae; genus Sequoia; species Sequoia sempervirens. The sequence goes on along the minus strand of VDFB02193867.1, from coordinate 755,140,019 downwards.
AAATCCTAATATCCCAAAGAAACAAGAAGATGGGGATAAGCTCTTCTCCCCGAGGAATAATGACAAGTATGACATCTCTTTCTAGCCATCTAAAAATAACGACCATTAGTTGGATTCATTCAAATTTCCACATGACACTACCAACCCTAATGCTAGTCTATTTGTCCCTTATTTTGACAATGAGTATGAATCAAGTGAAGGAGAATATTGGATAGAGTTCGATTGGGAGTTAGATGATGATAATTTCATATTTAACCTATCTGAATCCATTTGCATGCTTTTTGTATCTTCTCTACCATTCACCAATACTAATGATGGTATCTCCTTAGTCTACCTATAACTAATCGATTGGAATCAACAAGGCCTACCAGTTATGGATATATTTTAGAATCATGAGGCCACTACAGAATTCATGGGACTACATGAGGGTATACCTAGTGGTGATCACATGGCTATATTTTCCATTAACTTAGTGCAACTTACTTTGGGGAGACTACTTTGTCCTCTAGTTGCAAAATGAAAAATAAAAATAAAACAAAAAATGACACATCCTTAGGTGAAAACTGAAAGGCACCTTCTGACGATAAAAAAGTAAAAATAAAGGACATATTTGTGGGTGAAAACATCTCTGAGGCCCCCAAAGATGGAGGACTATAATTTCTTCTTGTGACTCAAGAGCGATAGGAAATGATTATAGAGGATACCATAGAATCAACAAATCTACAATAGAAGATCCTAAAATTGTCCACTTTGTGACATCCTTGACAGAGGAAGAAAGACCTGAATTCCACAAATTCTTTTTAGAGCGTAAGATTAATTTTGAATGGTCCTATGCCAATATGCCTGGGTTAGATCTGGAACTGGTCTTACACCATTTTCCACTAGTACTAGATGCCAAGCAAATAAAATAGAAGTTACGTAAAATGCATCCTCAGATCACCTTGTTAGTCAAGTTCAAACTTAAGAAATTGTTGGATGTGGGATTTATACGGTCTATAGATTATGCTAAATGGATATGTAATCTTGTACCAATCACAAAGCCAATTGGTCAGATCCATATCTACATAGATTTTAGAGAATTGAACAAAGCGTGTCCAAAATATGACTTTCTATTGCCGATCATAGACATCATAGTTGACCTTACAATAGGATACGAAATGTTGCCCCTCATGGACAGTTTCTCGAGCTATAATCAGATTTGTATTTCCCTTGAAGATCAACATAAAATAGCATTCACATGTCCTTGGGGTACATACTGTTGGAACTTCATGCCTTTTGGTCTCAAGAATGTAGGCACCACTTATCAGAGAGCCATGACAACAATATTCCATGACATGATGCACAAGCTAATGGAAGATTATGTGGATAAACTTTTCGAAAAATATTTGACATGAAAAGATCATTTCAATGTGTTAGAGAAAATCTCCAAGAGACCGGAAGAATACAAAGTCCACTTGAATCCCAAGAAATGCATCTTTGGTGTGACATCAAAAAATCTTTTGGGGTACATATTTTCTGAAAGAGGCATTGAGGTCGATCGTACCAAAGTGAAAGCCATATTAGACATTCCTCCTCCAAAAGGAATAAGTGAACTAAGGATGTTGCAAGGCAACCTTAGTCCATAATAAATACCCACTTTTCTGACACCCCATCCCAAAACCCCTCCATTCCTTTCATGGCTAACAAGGGTTGACATCAAGTCCTGCATATCATCCATATGTCACCCCAAGCATGTCCTTTTTTCATCCTTCAAACTTGGCTAGTCTAGGAATTGACTAGGGCCATTCCTTTATTATACGACTGGAGTGGGCATCACATATGGTTCTGCCAATCAAAAAATGTCTTGAAAAAAGACCTAAAATTTTGAAAAAAGTCTTGAAAAAAGACCTAAAAATAAAAAAAATTCTTGAAGAAATACAAAAAAATCAAAATATCTTAAAGAAAAAAAAAAACAGAGTCATATCTCATCAAGTCAGTCATGTCAGTTAGTCGTTGTCATTATCTTCGTGCATTTTCTACATATGAAAGGCTCATATTTGGTCCCCCAAGACATTAGATCAGTCCTTTTAGGTTTGTAAAAATAAAAATCATGACTCAATCTTTGGTCATCAAGACAAAGTCATTGGTCATGTCAAACTATGAGGTATTTAAGTGTATGATGTAGGAAAGTCCATCAATCAATGAGCCCCTGAGGTCACACTAGGTCAACCCATTAGGGTTCATGGCACTGCACTAGCACACATGTCAAAAGTCTTCAAGTCAAACAAGTCATTCTAGAATAGACAAACTCCTAAATAAAACTTTGGAAATCATTTAATTAGCATGTCAATTCTATCAACATGTCAAGCATCAACATGTAGTCAATTCTATCAACTCAAGTCAACTTCATCAACAAAAGTCAAAGTGAGTCAAATTAATTCAATGTTAGTCAAAACCTATCAAAACTATCAACTCTTGGTTATTCTTTAGATGGGTCCTTCTGAAGAATCGCCCTTGTTATTTAATTATACCTTAGGATGTGTCCTTCCCAGGTATCATCACTATCATTTGGAAATTTGAGGGATTCTCTTGACATCAAAATTATTCAAGATGTGACCTTCCTAAATTCAACAAACTCTATCATTCAACACCTTGCAATCGTCAAACCTAACAACTTTGGCATTTGAAATTGTCAAACCTAGCATCTTGACATCAAAACACTTGACATTTAGACACACTTTGCAAACACTTTGGAAAACATTGTATTTTGACAATTTTCCTTTCATTTGTCATTGTGCTACTAGTTCCTCGAGGATGTCCTGACAATAAGATTTAGAGGAGCAATGAAATATCATGATGATTGTCTTGTCTTGTCTTTTTCAAATAGTCATGTTGCTAGTTCCTTGAGGTTGTCCTGACACTAGGTTTTAGAGGAGCAACAAAATTTAATGACTTGTCTTTCTTGCCTATGGTTGGTTGTGACAAAAATACTGAGGCAATTGCAATCTTAGTATGATTCAAGACCATCCTTGTCTATGAATACTTGTCTCATGTGATGGTATGACCTTGCACACCTTGATCTATGTCATATCATGGTTTTTGTTGGCCATTACAATAATCCACCCAATGATGATTAAGACCAATAATTGTTAAGTCCTATGGAAAAATGTTGAAGGATTTGGTCTTTGTGCTAACATTCATGTCCTTTTTTCTCACCATCTCGTCTCATCTGTCTCATGATGATATCATGTGACATGCAAAAAAATTAGTCCTTACATGATCATATAGGTATCACATTAAGTAACTAGATACATCATCCATATCATTAAAACACATATATCACATCATGAGATTGTGTTGTACATATATATATATAGTCATGCATTAACATATCCATAATCATACATCCATTACAATCATACATTATGCATCCATATAATCATCATTAGAAAATAATGTCATCATGACATATAAGCATAAAAAACCATCACATCATCATGGAATCTCAACATAAGTATATATCATAAATGCATACATGGCATAGCATATAAAATACATCATCATAGGAATCATAAATACATAAATCACATCATATAGGCATCATATGGTCATCATAATTGCATCATCATAATCATCATCAAATAATCATATGTCATAAACATGGTCAAAACATAACGTAAAGCATATAGGCTATGTCAAAACTACATCACACATATAAGCTCAAAAAATATATAATGTCACAAGATAGAGTCATGGGATATCTCAAAAATAGAGCTCATGGGCTTGATAGTCAATATATAAAGTGTCATAACAATGAATGTCTGAAACATGATAATAAGAGAACAATATCAAATATCCTAGGAAGTGCTCTCCTCGTCCCCTTATGTAGAAGATCATGGTGATTGATGCCCTATAGTGGGAACTTGAATAAGCTATGAGGAAATGGTAACCTGTGTTTGTGAGGCTGACAGAACGGACACTGATGACATCATCTCTACAGTAACCTAAGGCTACGAGGATACGATGGAATGTGTCTACAAGGCTGATGGATATGTCAATAGCGGCTAACTATGTGTTGATTTGTGCCCTGACCCTAATGATCCATGCAAGTGGCTTGACCTATGACTAGAGGAATGCATGTGATGGGACTTGTGATCCGATGTGTTCCTTGAGGAAATTGAGCCACCCACACTGCTCTAGTTGTGACTGTTATGAGTGCGGATATTCCCTGACCCTATTCATATCTTGCTAGATGATCTAGATAATTTGGGATCCCTCTGATCAGCTGGAACTATGCACTCGTATAACATCCTGTACTATCCTCTGCTAGTGCTAAATGTAGCCAACTCTCGAGCAACATCTACAACTAGACCTGTACATAGCTGCAGAAACTAACTGCACCAGATCTTTGTCTCTCACCATTGGATCTCTGCATAATCCCTCTCAAACCAAGTCACCTCGAGCTCTACTCATAGGGAACTAATGTCTAGTGTGGCCTCATCTAGCCTCCTCTACATATCCACCAATTGCTGATCTATAATGGCGTCCTGTGGATATAATGGCACACTGGTTATCTTTGGATCCCCATCGATTATCCTCTCATGAAGCTGCCTCTCCACCTCATCCATCTCATCCTTGATGTCTACCTCCTCCTCATCACTAGTGTCCTCCTCACCCCCAAAACCTCCATCCTCTCCTCCTCCAACCTAAAGGACCTCCTCTTCTATGTGCACCTCCATCTTTTCCTCCTCTCTAATATCCTCCTCCTATTGTCCCTCTCCCTCTAGCTATCTCTCTACCTCCTATCTCTCTTCCTCCTCCTATCTCACCTCCTGCTATCTTGGTCCCTCATCTTTCTCCTCCTTCTATCTCACATCCTCCTATCTTGGTCCCTCATCTCTCTCCTCCTCCTTCGACACCTCACGAATAACATTTAGTGGTGCTCTCTCCGCACGCTATCTTACTCTCCTGGCCTATTTCCCTCTATCCCCTCCTCTCCTCCTCTACCTGACACCACTACCATCTCCTCTATCTCCTTTTTCATCTCTGCTTCCTCACCCTCCATCCCCTCTACCACCATCTCCCCAACCTGCATCCCTACCTCTTCCCCTGCCTCTCTAACCTCCTCACTATACCCTCAGGATAACAGATCTCTGGTCCACAAGTGTTGGTGCATCATGATCGATCAAGGGAATCAAACTATGATTCTGCCACCACAAGTCATAATCTAGAGTTGTCCCTATATTTTTTGCTCCTTCACTCCATCCCCATGGCTAGGTTGCCAATCCATTGATCTACTATTGAGAAAATGACACTGATATAGCAGGACCCCACCTAGGCTCTCACAATGTCCTCACATACTCGGCTATCGCTATAGGCACACCCTATTGCTCGCCAAACTATCAAAGAACCCATTGGGACAGGTACATCTCTATGATCAATTGGGACTAAAAAATGTGACCAATCAACTACCGAAACTGTCCACAAAAGGGCAAGTGGTCTCCCTCATCATACCACAGTGAATAATCTTTGTATGGCCTCTAAACAAATACTGTCATCATTTCAATCTTGTGTGTCTAGAAGCCGGTCTCTCTAACTTTGGTCTACTGCAAGGATCCTGCATAGAGATATACATACAATATCCCATATGCTAGTTGTGGTCTCTGAATCAGTGGCTGAAAGACAATGATATGCTCCGACCCCCAGATCATTAGTAAAGTCGTACCACAACTAATGCTACTCCCACCCTTGTAGGCTACCTCATGAAACTAGTGGTATAGCATGCCAAGAAAACAAGGCCCCCATGCAGAAACAACTCTATCTCACTGTATCTTGACTAGCACATTGCCCCATCTGATTAGGAATCCATGTCCTTGGCAATCTGGAATCAGGACCTTGATAATCAATGTGCATAGCATAGCATCCCACCATGGGTAGTACTTGGTTAGGTACTCCCACCAAATCTCATAACCATCCACACCAAGGCTCATGCTGTCATCCATCTCATACAAATTTTTCATGGCTTGCACTCCCCACTGAGGATTGTACACCACCCACTCTCCTCTAATCAGAATATGCAGAATCTGGTACACTTCCTCCAAGGTGATTGTCTCCTCTCCTATCAATAAGTGGAAGGAAGCAGTCTTAGAGTGCCATTGCTTGACCAATGCTATCAACAGTCTCCTATTAGCCTAAATAATGGGCATATAGGTGACATAGTATAACCCCAACCACATCAATTTTCTTCCCTCTCGATCTATCAACTAATCCTAAAATGCATAGGTGGATGGCTTAAACTCTCGAGCGTAGATTGACACTAGTCATTTCTGCACATGTAGAAACAAGAGTTAGCACATTATTACAAATCATTATTACCATGTATCTAGCTAAACATGAGCAAAAAAGTGAGTCTAAATCTAAGTCAACCCTAGTCAAAGTCAAATGTGTCACATTGACTTTGTTTGTATCATAGTTTAGCATTTGCATCGTTTCGTACATCAGTTGTGTCGTACTATGGCACTTATGTCATTTGGCATCACAGATGTGTCATCCTCAGTTGATTGTGTTGCTCCATAATCAATGCATCATTGTCAAAACAAATGTGTTGTTTGGATCCACATATGCATTGCAGTATTGTGATTGCATTGTTGAACTTATCATTTACGCTGCAAGACGATGAATGTGTCTCTACATTTGAAAAATGCATTGCATTAATATGAAAATCTAATAGACCCTTGTATTTTGTGTCACAACACATTAAATGCATTGAACGCGACCTCAAATGTGACTTATGTGAATGCATACGTGTTGTGGTGCATTTGTCTAACTACCCTAAAACCGTAAAAAATGCATGAAAAATGATAAATTGCAAGGTGGGTACAGGTCTGTGCCCTCTGGCCATCAGAATGTCCTGATGATGTAGCTATGGTACTTTGTGACTAGAATCACCATGTTTGTGTGTGCTCTCCTTTCTCTGAGCTTTCCAAATTTAATAATGTGAATGTGAAAATGAATTGGCTTTCACCCCATTTTCAACATTTCTATTAATGGAAGCTCTTTTGACCACCTTTGACTGGCTCGTTGACCACTTAACCATGTCAAAATCTGAAATCTCCTGTGCCATTCACTTTCTAGTCATCAAATTAACTTGTTGGGACACTATCCAATTTTTTCTGTGACCAGGCCAAAATTTGAAAATTTTCCCGAGCGGGCATAGATACTCCCTACGTTCACCGGGGCATGTTTCTAACTAAATTTTCTTTGTCACATTGCGATAGGTTGCATTATAACAAAGAGGGGGAAAATGTAGACACATAAAAATGAGCTAGGCTTGCAAGCTCTATTGTTGCCATCTTCTTCCTAGCATAATTAAAACATTTTAATTATGTCCTTGGTCCACTTTCAACTATTAATTAAATAATTCATAATTATTTAATTAATTCATGTCTTTTTATTCCTCTTGATTATTTAAATAAATAAATTTTGTTTATTTATTTAAATACATCACTAATTGTCTCTCCATAATTAAATAAATTTCTTAATTTATTTAATTATCCTTGTCCATTATTTCCCCGTGATTAATTAAATAAATAAGTTTCATTTATTTATTTATTTAAATACGTCATTAATTCTTAAAATTCTTCTTATAATTAAATAAACTCTTTAATTTATTTAATTATTGTCCACCTTGTCATTTTCCCTATTTTAAATAAAATTATTTAATTAAAATGGTCTCACTTTCTAATTTTCCCTCTTTTAATAAATAATTCAAATTAATTATTTACTATCATATGACCCCACTTTCTGAATTAAATTAATTTTTAATTCAAAATAGTATTTTTCCTCCATAAATCAAGTAATTTCTAATATTATTTTATTTTCCAAATCTTTCATTTTCTATGCCATTATTATCTCCTTGTCACATGCATTGTCAACCCTTGATTTGATTTTCTCAATTTGAATCTTTTCCACTCATTTCAAATTTGACCTAATGTTTCTCTAACCCCAATTGTGGGTTGTCACATTGAATCTTGTCCTTTGATTCTAGGGTGCTTATCAATCTTCAATCTTGGCCATTCATTCAAAATTGCATTTTCTATAAAATGACAATTTTTTTCTCATTTTGACATCTCATGCAATCTTTTTATCATCTTGAAATTTTGTCATCTTAGTTCTTGTCTTAGGTATACTTCATCATTCTTGGCATTTTGGCATACTTTAGTCATAGTTTAGAGTTGCATTACTAGTTGCATAGTTGCATAGTGTTACAATTTACATCAAATCCTTCAACATTTGCTTTGGTCTTGGCATTGTCACATATTGCTCACACAAAATCTAAGGGAAAACTCCATATTGTAGAAAATTGAGAAGGGATAATGGAGGTCAATCATGGAGGTTGAAGACTCAAGGTGATATCTTTCTTTGTTTTTCATGTTTTCCTCCTTTGTGCTTCATTGTTACTTTGGGTTTTGATTTATTTGGCTACTAAAATGCTAACCTAGATTTTCCCCATAGTTACAATTATATGTGCATGTGCATTTAAATTGTGATACATTCTTTCCATTTTTTATATAGGAAACCATCTTAGCTTATTCATCCACTATGAGCCCATCTAGTGTTGTAGCATCACAGTAGGTATGTGTTTATTTTATATTGTAGATATTTACATTTAGATAGGAGTAGATATGATTATTTTCCAACAATTATATGCTAATTTATATTAGTTTTATTTTATTTTCTATAGACCTTTTCTCGACTCAGCATTGTGATGAGTGTGAGACCATTACTTTATATGAGGACTCTCGATCATCCTAAGGGACAATAATATGTAGACTGTCTTGTAGAAATGAGAGCAAGACTCTAGGTAAACATGAATTGCATTATTGATATAATAAAGTACACGTATACTAATTTTGATGTTAAATTTGAAATTTGTAATGATGGTATATAAGTTTCTATTTACTAGTCTATCTTGTCAACCATTCACATAATTAATCTAATTTGTGGTTTGAAATGTTATTATGCAGAAAACTTCAGAGAAAGTAACTTCTTCGAGGAGGCTCAATTTTGATGGTCCAAGATAGGATTAGGATATGATATAGATTTATATGTACTTAGGGTTTGATATATCTTGACATGGCATATATGCCACATTTTATAAAACTTATTGTAAAAATTCTTTTGAGTAGGAATATGCCAAATTTGTATATGCAAACACACAATTATTCTATAGTTTGATATATAAGAATTGATATTTGATCTAATTTGTTCCTCGTGTGCACATGTCTTTCTAATTTGAAAGTTCAAAATGGAATTTATTTAATTATCTTAGAATGGTTTAAAGCTATGATTGATAATGTATGCTATAGAGTAACAAAATTGCATTTTAATAGAACTTATGAATTACAATTGGTAATCCATCTATGTTAGATTTCATTTAAATTAAGGTTCACACATACATCACATTCCATGAGACCATATTTCATTGAGAATTTTTTTTCAAACAATTCATTATCTTTTCTATTGTACCATATTTTTCATACATGTCTACCAAACATTTTTATCAAACACTCAATTTGAGAATACCAATGATTTCAAGCTCTATTGAATGAATTTACATTTTACATTATTTTGTTTTTTGAACTCATGTAATGAAGTGGGAAGCTAATTTTTATTTCAAAAGAAGTTAAAATTAATGAAAAATGGATACAACTTAATGAAATACATGCCATGTTATAGTGTTCATTTGAAAGTAATATAATCATTTTGATAAAAATAAATGTCACTCAATGTTTATTCAAGCTTAATAATGTGTAAAAGGTATAAAATCATTTTGAATAAGAATCAATATCTTTCAACCATAGGGGTTTGATGCAACCTTCAAAGAAAGTCCTTACAACTAATCAAGATACATGTTCATTAGATTCTTCATGTGAAATCTATACAATAATCATGATCAACAATTAAGACATCACTCAACCATGATGCAACCATTAAACAAACCAGATGAGTGTGATAGTAGACCATTAAACAAACCAAATTCAACTCCATGATATACATGTTATTTGACCTTCAACGTGCAATTTGTATTATCGTAATGCATAACAATGAATGTTGCTAACCATAATGCATCAATAAGAAAACTAAGCATACTATATGGGTATTTTCATGTTAGGAATGGTCATCTTTTGCACTGAAACACACCAAATCACTGTAAGCTACATTGGACCGTTGATTTCCCTTAAGAGTTCAAATTGTAAAAAAAGAAACAATATTTGATAGTCTATTACCTAGAAAGCGTGATTCTTACAGACTCTCCATCTGAGGCTATGGGATCGTGTTGGGACCTTGTTCAATAACCTCTCTTGGTTTTTTCTATCTCAGAGGAATTTTTTCATGGTGTCAAGTTTTCACTTGAGGAAAAAGTTGTCAAATGAAAGTAGTGTAAAGTTGCAAAGTGGTGCAACTTGCATTCTGCAACTCGTACAACCAAATGGACTATTTCAACACATCCAAATGGGTAAATTTACACTAGGCATGGTACTCTTTTGCACCCAAACATGCCGAATCACTTTGAGCTACATTCGACTAGTGATTTACCTTAAGATTCCAAAGTGATAAAAGAAAACAATCTTAGATGGGTTATTACCCAGAAACCATGGGGCTTACAGACTCTCCGTTTGAGGCTATGGGATCATGTTGGGACCCTCTATCATTTTCCCATGGTGATGAGTTTTTAGTTGAGGAAAAATTTGTTAGATGCAAGCTGTGTAAAGTTGCAAAGTGGTATAACTATGAAAAAATGGACTATCCCTACATGTCTAGATGGGTATGTTTAAACTAGGCATGGTCCTCTTTTTCACCCAAACACATTCAATCACTTCTAGCTATATTGAAGTGGTGATTTCCCTTAAGATTCCAAAGTGCTAAAAAGAAACAATCTTTGAAGAGCTATTTATCGTAAACCATGATGCTTACAAAATCTGTATCTGAGGCTATGGGATTTTGTTGGGACCCTCTACAATAACCTCTCTTGGTTTTTGTTATCTTGAAGGAATTTTCCTATGGTGATGAGTTTTTAGTTAAGAAAAATGTTGTCAAATGCTAGTGTAAATTTTTAAAGTGGTGCAACTTTCATTTTGAAACTCGTATGACCAAACACACTATTCTAACACATCTAGATCTGTAAATTTACGCCATGCATGGTCCTCTTTTTTACCCAAACATTTTGAATCAATTAGAAATACATTGGACAGATTATTTCCCTTAAGAGTTCAAAGTGCTAAAATGCAACAATATTTGAATGGTTATTTCTCATAAACCATGATGCTTATAGGCTCTCCATCTAAGGCTATGGAATTTTTTTGGGACCCTCTATAATAACCTCTCTCATTTTTTACTATCTTGGAGGTGTTTTCCCATGGTGACGATTTTTCAATTAAGGAAAAAGTTGTCATATGCAAGTAGTGTAAAGTTGCAAAGTGGTGCAACTTTCATTCTGTAACTAGTACGACCAAATGGACTATTCCAACAAGTAAGTTTACACTAGGCATGGTCCTCTTTTGCACCTAAACACACTAAACCACTACAAACTACATTGGATTGATGATTTCCCTTAAGAGTCCAAAGTGTTAAAAGACATCAATCTTTGAAGGGCTATTTCATGGAAATCGCGATACTTATAGACTTTCTGTTTAAGGCTATGGGATGTTGTTGGGACCCTCTAGAATAAACTCTCTTGGTTTTTTCTATCTCAAAGGAGTTTTCCTATGGTGACGACTTTTTAGTTAAGGAAAAAGTTGTTAGATGCAAGTAGTGTAAAGTTACAAAGTGGTGCAACTTTCATTCAGCAACTCGTACAAACAAGGGGTTGTTCCAACACATCCAGATGGGTACATTTACGCTAGGAATAGTCCTCTTTTGTACCTAAACATGATGAACCACTCTCAAATACATTGGACCAATGATTTCCCTTAAGAGTTGAAAGTGCTAAAAGGAAGCAATCTTTGACAGGCTATTACTCGCAAATTGTGTCACCTAGAAACAATATGTTTGAGTCTATAGGATCATGTAGGGACCCTCTATAATAACCTCTATCATTTTTTTATATCTCTAAGACATTTTCCTATGGTGTCAAGTTTTTAGTTGATGGAAAAAGGGTCAAATGGATGTGATGTAAAGGTGCAAAGGGGTTTAGGGTTTATTTTGTTCCTAGTGAGTAAGTGAAAAAGTGATTCATTTACTCAAATACACTTAAGTCATGAACTACACACATGAATACAAAGTATAGACATTAAAACATGTAGCTCGTAAAGTATACATTAGAATAACTTATAAATGACAAAGTATACACTTGAATACACGTGAAGTATACACAATACACATCACTTGAAAAAATCCACCACTTCAAAACACATTCACTACCCCCCCATCCACAAATAAAGTTGCTCTCACAAGTGCTAGATCTTCAGTCAAGAAAAACTACAAAAACACCAAGCAACTTGTGCCCCTATCCTTTCAATAGGAGCCTTGCAATGTTACCATTCCCAAAGGGGTTTGAAATCCATAAATTTGACAATATCATGGATAGAAAACCCTAAAGATCACATCAGGGAATTCCAAGTACATTGCATGGAGGTCGCATATGACGATACGTATCTGATGTGACTATTGTCTCAAAGTTTGGTTGGTCCTACCATGGAATGGTTCTCTCACCTTCCTCCTGGAATCAAAAAGTTCCAAGAAATCGTAGACACATTCATAAAGAACTATGCATTCAACATAGGTATGGATGTCAAGTTAGAGAAACTATCTGCTCTTAGAAAAGCTAAGGGAGAATCATTCACTTCCTTCTTGCAACAATGGTGATCCAAGGACAATAAGAGAAAATGGGTGATGCCAGAAGAACAATAAGTTTGCACCATCATTGCTAATCTTGAGAAAACCTTAGCATTCCATCTTAAGATGGAATGTATCACCACATATGACCATTTGATCCCCAAGGTGCTTAACATCGAACAAGCCCTTATTGCAAAAGGGCGGACACCAATGTATCAAGAACATCAAGACAATTGTCCATCCACCAACTATAATGAAAAACCTTGCATGTGGGTGAAGAAAAAAAATGTCACCAATTATGGTGTGGTGGATGCCAAGGTCATAATCAGTGCTCCAAAATAAAACACCCAAACATACTAACAACTGTATGGAAAAAATTGAAACAAAACACAAGCCAACGTAGTATCACAACAATGACCCAAAAATTAAATCAACAATTTGAACAATCAAGGAGGACCACCCTCGCAAAACAAAAATCTCGCCAAGAAAAAATATATTGCCCTTGGAGAACCAATTGAATCGGTCATGAAGAAATTGATAAATGAAAATATCATCAAAATTCCCACCTATGAGAATTATCAAGAACCCCAAGTGAAACCACCATGGTACAATGAAAAACACCTTTGTGATTTTCACAAAATCAAGGGGCATACAACAAGCAACTATATGAGGTTGAAGAATCTAATCCAAGACCTCATCAATGACAGTAAAAAATGTTTAACAACCAGCTAGAAATTAGGACCTAAAAATATACACAAATCTGATGGCTAATCATAACAGAGGGAACAACCATGGAAAGACCAAGTATGCCAATGTGAACCATGTGCACAATCATGTTGTTGAATCCCTAGATGAATGGCTCACTTTTGTTAACATCAAGGGAGCCAAAGTTGATTGTGGAGTCGCCACATGTAATGGAAAAGTCACCATTGTTCGACCATCACAGCCACCTAGGGCATCCACCTCCAATCTAAAATTCATTCCTAATGAATACAATATCCTAGACTAGTTGAAAACAACCCCCGCTCAGATCTCCATCATGGAGTTGTTGAAGATATCACCCACATAGAAAAATCCTAGAGGAAGCATTGGCTTCATCTACCATCTCTACGGATCTTGATGATAACCAGTTCCAAGCTATGGTTGGACGCATCACAACCCCAAGTATCCTAACATTTTTTGATCAAGACTTCCCCACCCAACCATCTCACAATCACACACTCCACCTTGAAGTCCTAGTTCACAAGAAAAATTCAAAAGGGTCTCAATGGATATGTGGGTGAAAGTCTAAATATGTGTTCCCTCAAACTAATAAAGAATATGGGATTCTCAAAGGATTCCATTGAAAAGGGTAAGTGTATCACAATAAAAGCATATCATGATCAGGAAAGAGTGTCTTAAGGCACTATTCAGCTCCCTATTCAAGTAGGGCTAGCCATTATGGAAACCACATGCCAGGTTCTTGACCTTGATTTTCCTTATAACATCCTCCTTGGGTGTCCATGTATCCATGGGATGCAAGCAGTCGCATCAAACTTCCATCAGTGTGTCAAGTTCCCATATCAAAATCAAGAGGTCACGGTCCATGGTGATCCCAAGCCCTTTGCCTAATGCAAGAACCTAGAATCAAAATATTATAAAATCTCCCAAGTCTCGAAGAATGATGAAGGCCCCACAACTTCGCATATAGACCTGACTCCATTAGCCTCCACTTTTGAGATAGAGACACCCGCCATTCCTGATATATCTAAAATCAAGGTCATTATCCAAGACAATGGGTGTGGGGATTATAGAATAAATAAAAGTGATTTCATCATAGGAGAGTTACCTCAATCTCAGAGGACTCACGGGTAACCCCAACGAGCTGAAACATTATGACACACCTTCAAAGTAGACCCCTCTAGATTCAAATGTTGGGAAGATATAAGTTGGGAAATAGTAGATGAAAGAGACATATCCAGACTCATATATCTAGATGAAAGGCTCATGTGTGATCTAATTGATGAGAGTATCAAAGGTCAACAAATGATGCTCGATATGGGCTATGACAAAAACAAGAAACTTGGATAGAATGACAATAGCCTGTTAGAATCCCTTATCATTGAGAAGCATATAAGAAATCTTGGCCTTGGATTTACCCCTCCAAAGGTAACCATACTTGAAAAGGGTTCCTCAGTTAGAAAGGTTTAAAATACCCCTCAACAATCAACATCCACCCTTCAATTACTAGTTTCCATAGGTCAAGTCATAGACAACTTTACCTTTAACATAACTAATGTGTGTAGTAGTGATGAGGATCCTATAATATATTTTCCCATGCTTTTCGAAGATTCCTCCCTACTCATGATTAGCACCTTGTCCTTTGAGTTAGACCATCAAACCCATGAAATAAACTTAGTATACCCCAACTCATCAATTACAAACAATGAGGACCACCAATTTTGGACACATTCAAAAATGATGACGCACTCTTGGAATTCATGGGATTGTGGGTTACTATACCATACATAAATCACAAGGTCAGGTTTGATATCATACTGGAAACACACACATACTATATGAAAACAATTGAATCCTTTAGTCACAAAAGTGAAAATTTGAGAATAATCTCTAGGTCTTTGAGTGAAAACCACACTATGGAACTCTCTAACTCAAAAATAGTAAAAATAAAGGATGTATCCAACGGTGAAAACCTCTCTGAGGCACCGAAGGATGAAGGATTCAATCTTTCTCTCAGTTTAATTCATTAGGAGAAGTCAGTGGTCTTAGCAGAGAAGTACAACCTAGTCAACCTGGGAACAAAAGAACTACCACACATAACATTCTATGCAGAGTCATTTCTCACAGAAGAACAAGAACTTCTAGCTACATTCCTAAAAGAAAGAAAGAAAAAATTTGCATGGACCTATGTCAACATGCCTAGGTTGGATCTAGAGGTTATGGTTCATCACCTATTTGTATATCTTGAAGCCAAGCCAGTGAGACAAAAGCTAAGAAAGACATATCCCTAGATTGCATTGTTGGTCAAAATGGAATTACAAAATCACCTAGATGTAAGGTTCATACGCTCGATCGATTACCTAGAGTGGGTCTCAAACCTTGTACCTAGTTCAAATCCCACTTAGGGCATCTGCATCTACATAGACTTCAGAGACCTTAACAAAGCATGTCCCAAGGATGACTTTCCACTTCCAAACATCGACATGATTGTGGATATGAGAGAAGGGCGTGATATGTTATCATTGATGGAAAGATTCTCAAGTTACAACTAGATCATGATAACAAAAGATGACCAACATAAAATGTCCTTCACTTGCCCATGGGGGACATATTGCTAGAATATGATTTTGTTCGGGTTGAAGAATGCGAGAGCTACCTATCAAAAGGACATGATACCAATATTTTACAATATGATTTAGAAGAATATGGAGGATTATGTGGATGATATATTGGCTAAGTCAAAAAAATGATGAGATCACATAGTAGCATTATGCTTCATCTTTGATCAGTTAGAGGAACACAAAGTCAGAATCAATCCAAAGAAGTGTGTCTTTAGAGTACAGTTAGGAAAAATTGTCAGGCATATCATGTCTATGAGAGGAATTGAGATAGATCCTTCTAAGGTTAAGGAAATTCTTGAAATGGAGGCACTGAAAACATTGAAATAGATAAGAGGCCTACAAGGAAGACTATGGTCCATCCACCGATTCATAGTCCAACTAGTAGACAAGGTTTTTCCATATTCTCATCTACTCCACAAGGAGGTAGCACACAAGTGGGACAAGAAATTTGATCGGTCCTTCAAAAAGTTCAAGGAGTACTTACTCATGCCACCAGTCCTCATGTTGCCAATTCCATGCAAACAATTGATCTTATATATATTAGCAACAACAACATCTCTTGGCACTCTCTTGGCATAGCATGATGAAAATGGGAAAGAGAGTGCCATCTATTATATCAGTAGAACTAGGGTAGGGCATGAGCTGAATTATACATCCATTGAGAAATCTTGTCTAGCAGTTGTGTTTGTAGCACAAAAATTTAGACATTACATGTTGGGTATGTACATGATCATCATGGAAAAAATAGGCCCTTAAGTGGCAAAAAATTCAAAAAAATCAGAGTTAGGGAACTTGACGTAAAAATTTGAATAATTTATCTCTATTATTTCAAAAATATGTAAGAATAGAATTTTTAGAAAATTGAATGTAGTTTCTAAACTACTAACCTTTTTTTTTTTAAAAACAAAATCTATTTGGTGAAATTTTGAAATTTCAATGCAGTAGTACTTAAATTTCAGGAAAAAAATAAGTAGGTGTTTGTTTGACCACCCTAACCACAATAAAAGGATAACATTTTTTTATAATATTTTAGATTTAAGTAGAGGACTCATGTCCTGATGTGATGCATTATTTTTTGTAATTTTTTTGCAAGTAATAAGTAATTATGATTTTTTAATACAAATTTTTAAAAATATAAAAACTCGTACATCTAACCACCTTAACTTGGTCAATACTTCATGAAATTAATTTGTTTTTTAATCCTATAGTATACGAAGCATAGAATGTGACACATGTCTCAGATTCAAAAAAGTTGATACTGTTTGAAAGCTATAGATGTTTTTCAATCAACCTATCAATCAAGACTTTAGTCGTAATTCAAATAGAAAATGAATAATAATTATTTATTAAATTCAAAGTAAAGAATAATTTATATTGTTGGAAAGCTGAGAATCGCCTTTAAAAACCCTTTTTGTTTTATTAATTTAGGGTAAAAATAATTTGTCAGCCACATACCCTACAAATACCCATCATATCGCCACTTTTTGGCCCATCATGATCCTGCACATACCCTACTAGCACATTAAATAAAACTCATTGAAAACATAGATCCACTCAAGTACCTACTTTCTAAAACAATTCTCACAACACAAATGACTTAATGGGTTATGATCCTGACAGAGCATGAAATTGAGTATGTGGAACACAAGGCCATTAAAGGACAAGCAATTGTAGATCAACTAGCGAAGGCAACAATATACTCGGAGAACCCACTTGTATTAGAATTCCCCAATGAATCTATTTTCAAATTAACTACAGTGGATCACTAAAAAATGTACTTTGATGGATCCTACACACAACACGGGTTAGGAGAAGGGATCTTCTTCATCACTCCACAAGGGGATTGCTTACCTAAATCATACAAGTTGTCATTTCCATTCATAAATAACATTGCAGAATATGAGGCTATTTTCATAGGGCTAGGAATTGCAATGTAGTGGTAGATCATGGCACTCAAAATCTATGGAGAATCACAACTCGTAATTAACTAGGTAAATGATGAGTATCAAACAAAGGATGACAAGTTGAATCCCTACAAGAAACTAGTGGAAAGATTCAAAGAGTTCTTCATTGATATCACATTTGTGCAGCTACGAAGAGAAAACAACAAAGCAACAAATGTTATGGTGATGATCGAGTAACTATTGGATATCCCACACAACATCCCAAAGAAAGAATTCCTAATAGAGTAGCTTCTCGTACCAACATTCAAGGTACTAGAGTCCAATTTTTTGTGCAAAATTATTGGTCCTCGTGATCCCTGGTACCATGATATAAACACTTACCTAAGAATAGGAGTCCTCCCTGCTAACATAACCCTAAACCTCAAAAGAGCCTTTGTCAAAAACTTATCTTGTTTTGCCATCCTAGGAGATACCCTTTATTGTAGAAGCATTGAAGGGAACCTTTTACGTTTCCTAAACATTGAGGAAGCTTTGACCACTTTAACCGAGATACAAAATGACATTTGTGGTTCAAATTTGAGTGGTATGACCTTGGCCAAGAAACTATTGAGGATGGGGTACTATTTGCCTACAATGGAAAGAGAAGCCCTCGACTATGTTAGAAGGTGTTTGCAATGTTAGTAGCATGGAGACCCCATCCATGCACTAGCTCTAGAACTCCATACGATTGTAACACCTTAGCCCTTTTCACAGTGGGGATCAACCTCATTGGAAAAATTACCCCCAACTCATCCAGTGGACATAAGTTAATCATCACTACCATTGAGTACTTCACCAAGTTGGTGGAAGCCATACCCATGACCTATATTAAAGGAAATAAAAATATAAAAGTTAATCCTAAACTACTTAATTTTCCACTATGGTGTCCCTCAAGCCATTATCTCAGATAACAAAACACCATTCAAAAATCGAGATGTTCATGACTTATGCCACAAGTTTAATATCCAACATCTCTTTTCAACCCCATACTACCCCCAAGGAAATGAAAAAGTTGAGGTTACAAAGAAGACCATCTTAAAAATCCTCAAGAAGATGGTCAATGAAGTTGGTCATGATTGGCACCTCCAATTGAATCTCGCCCTATGGGCCTACCAAACAAGCATGCATGCACCAACAAGTGCCACCACTTTCTCCTTGGTCTACAAATCAGAAGCCATACTCCCCATTGAGATCAAGCTCCTGTCATTGAGAATATCATTGTAAAATCTCATCACATATGAAGAATATTTGGTGTCAAGATTAAATGAGCTAGAATTACTAGATGAGTGGCCTATGGATGCCTTAAACCATTTGAAAGTGTACCAAAATTGACTAGGAAGAAGTTATAACAATAAGAACAGGAGTCAGACCTTCCAAGTAGGGGAGCTTGTGTTGAAGGAGAACTAGAAGAATGCTCCAAATCCATATGGAAAGGGAAAATTTGAACCCAATTGGTTGGGACCCTTCGGCATCACAATGAGCTATAAGTCAGGGGCATATCAGTTGTCAATGCTTGAAGGGGAACCTCTGTAGGAGCCCATGAACAATTCCCATCTCAAATATTTTTATGCCTAATCTTTCAAGGTATAAAACAAAAAATACAATAAAATAAGAAAAACATAACAATAAAAAATAAAAAATAAAAAAAAGGATTAAAAATAGTAAAGATAAAAATCATCCTCTAGTGAAAACCACTTTGGTGGCACATTGGGCAAGTACCTTGGTGAAAACTTAGCAAACAGGCACCTTGTGTAAATAAGCACTTTCCATCCACTAGGATCTTCATGGCTTGTTTTGCATGATCCATCCATCATGATTCTATTATCCATTTCATTTCATATCACCATATGTCACCTGTCCATGCCTACATCATAGCTTGGCTCTATGTTTGTCATGATCCCTCCTAGTACTACTCGATCCATTCTCAAGGTCAGTTTCTCCTGCCTATATCGGAGTAGTCAATTATATCACGCTGGGGGCATGTTCTCATCAGATTGTATTTATGCATATTCTTGAAGTCTTCTCTAAATTAGAAAATCCTAGAACATCAAAAAATCTAGAAAATCCAAAAACATTCATAAAATCAAAAAATCCAAAAATATTCAAAACATATCAAAATCCAAAACTAGGTCAAAAATAAAGTCGTCTTGTTGAAATATGGGTCTCGGAGCTCTAAATGTAGTCAAGGTTGATCTTTGTTCATCCCCCAAGACACTTAGGTAAGTCCTTTAGGAGTCTGGCATAATAAACTGACAATCCATTTGTTCATATCTCATCGATAATTGAGTTTGTGTTAGTTGAACTATGTGGTCTCTACGTGCATAACGTACATAAGGATAATATTTGATCAACCCATGAGGCCCCTAGGATAGGTCTTTAAGTTAGTCTCTTGGTTAAAATCTCAGAAAACCCCAAATCATTGGAAAATTCAAAAATCGAAACATTTGCAAAACCTTGAAAATACCAAAAAATAGCCTCAAAACATTTCAAAACATCAAAAAAATCTAAATATTTAAAAAAATCCATCCATCTCATCTCTCTTTCACCTACAATAAACATTCACTCATAATAAACAATCATAATCTTCACCGTTTGGAAAAATAGTTGGAAACAAGTCTAGTACGTCACAAAGTGAAAACTAAAACATCAAAGTCTCAAGTATAGGTTAGTAAATAAACAAGTTGGGAAATTCTTGGTATCAATAGTCTATTATCCAGTAAACCCAAAATCATTTGATAACATCATGTCCTGGGATGCATCCTTCCTACAATGGACATCAATATCAGGCATAACCGTAGTTTAGTCTTGGCTAGTAGTATGAAGAAAATTAGCTTGTTTGTTTACTTGGTCTTTTCCTTTCGGCTTATCTCATTGTGCTCATTTTGATGACCTCTTGATGATGTATAAACAAAGGGATTTAGATAGAAAGGAATGGGGCAATGATCATTATCTTTTTATTTGCTATGCTTGTTGGATGTTCTTGTGATATAACCTTGGTCATGCATGCTTTGTTTAGTTTGTAGGGAGGGTGTGTTAAGTGTCTTGTTGACCATAGAGGAAGGATTTAGTTTCTATATTTTGGTCTGAGATGTTTGAGATATCTAAACTAAATTTTAAAGAGGGTTTTGTATGTCAAGTGTGAATAGGAGTACTCCTATTTGATTGTTGAGTCAAATTCCATCACACTAGGTGCAACGCCATCCTGGTTCTTTATACCTTGATGCATCACACTTATGTGTGTTATCAAAAATAAAGTAATTAGCCCTTTTAAAGTCCCAATTCTTTATAAGTGAATCATCATCATCATAATGTGGGCTTGCTGGATTCTCTTATTTCTTCTATCTTCTTTCCATGCTAACATGGTACCATGATAGTTAATCAAGAACATCACTAATGAATTAATCCTACATCCACAAAGCATCAACATAATATCACATATCATATCATATATGAAACATTGATTATCTCACATGCATGTAATTTGATCATTGCATAATATAGATCAGTTATTCTAAGCATCTCACAAACCATACATTTGCATCCATTTCATGAACATAAAAGTATCATCACATAGGAATTATTAAATCATATCATATGCATCATCAAAAAATCCGTTGCATAATCACATAGGCATTATCATATGCATCATCATATCATCATATAAGCATTATCATATCATGTGCATCATCATGACATCTATAAACCCATCATCGTATCATACATGGAAAAGCTACTAAAACAGAGAAAAGAGAATCTCATACATCTCATGACCATAGCATATAACATCATCATCCATATAGATTAGTTAGTATAAGCTTTTTAAATCATTTTCATATCATAACTTCATACATCATCATAAAAAGTACATAGAAAAGATACTAAAAAAGAAATGCATCCATCATATGCATCTACATAAATCACTGCATCACATCACATAAAACCATGCACTGCATTACATCACATAATATAGAATCATACATTGCATTGCATCACATAAAATAAATTCATATCATATCATTGCATCGCATATAGAACATCGCATATAGAAAATTAAATGCATCCATCCATCATGCATAAATATAAAATAGGACACACCATATATCAAATCCAATCATCTCATATCATATATATCATCAATAATGCAACTATCATGGTACAAAGAATTAGGATCAAATGTTTGTATCAATTAATATATACAAATTACCATGGGGCTATCAAAAAATGGAGCCCACGGATCGTAGAAAGAATGGTGTCCCTAATAAAAAATGAGCTAGCCCTGATGGTTGCTCCCCTCACCTAGCTTTCTCTTGGGTTGGTCCCGCCTTTTCCCAGTTTGCTATGAGAAATCTGGCACCCTGGTTGCTTGAGGCACTGCCTGATGATAATGTACTCTATAGTACTCTGCCTCTCTGATCGCATCCCGATCCATACATACCAAGATAGTCCTACCTTGTGCTGTCATGGCCATTCTCTCGAGCTACTACTGGTGGCTCACCTCTTGCACTAACTAAAGATCGGCAACCTATCTCTACTGCATAGCCTAATCTTGCTCAGCTTGGGCTTGATCCCTCTTAGCTGTCATTGTAGCCACTTGTACCTCCAACTAGTGAATAAGAGCATTCCTCTAGTCTGGTTGAGGTCATGGTGGCTACTGCTAGTCTCTTGGAGACTGTTGTGGATCCCTCAGGGCATCTCTCTTCCCATCCCTCTACCCTTGTTGATTGGGAGGTGGTACACCTCCTACCCTACCTTCGTCTTTGTCTCCATCACCATCTCCTCAGCCTCCTCACCCCCACCATCGCCCCTGCCCTGTTGTTCAACCTCAAGGTCTCCATCATGGTAACACTATACTAGGAACTGTCAGTCTAATGGTTGGCTAGAACCAACCATGATATGATTGTGTAGTCCTTGGTTCTACATGTGCATGATCATATGGCTATGGCCTGGCCACTAGCTATCAAAAACTATCCACTGCATCATCGGGAAAAATCGGTTGACCCCATGTAGTCTCTCTTGTAGTACAAGAAAATATGGTCATGTACTAGTCATTGGGCCTATCCTACACATCTCCAAACTTCATGGCCACCCGATTCAATAGGTAACACTTGATCATAGTGTGCTCCTTGCCTTGCTTGAGTGTTTCCTACCTCGCAAAGAATTTTTTTTGAATGTCATCATCCCAGGTGGGCATCCCAAGCTAGGGCCTCTAGGTAAATACTATCATATCATCAATCACCCTCCTCTAGTGAGGGATGTTAGCTGCTCCTATATGTGTAAATGTCAAGCCACCCCTATAGTACAAGAATTTTGGATTGTCTGACTCGACATCAACAATTGTAACCTATGGGGAAAGCATGGTAATGTACTCCCAAGACCAGATGTGCAAAAGTGTCACTCTAGCCCTAATAAAGTGAGGCTAGCATCTTTGGTCCCCACATGAAGCAATCTCACCTAAAGATCATCCACTCCCAAGCTAAGCCCCATCCTAGACTAAAATATCAACTACACCGATTCGGTGCCACAAGGCTAGATATAATGGCTACCACAATCAATCAGAAAATGGACCCTGAGCTCTTTTACCTCTCTAGCTCGATCTTTCCCTTATAAAAATGATCTCATCAAGACCCATAACCTCATAACAGGCATCTCTCCCAGTGTCCATGTCATAGATCACTCATTCTTCGTGGATCAACAAACAAAGAATACACAAGACATCCTCCAGTGTGACTATCACCTTTCCTGTGGGGAAGTGAAATGATGATGTCTCACTCTGCCATTGCTCTACTAGTGCTGTCATCATGCCTAGATGTGTCATAATGGTTGGTGCATAGGCAACATACCATAAGCTAATCACCCCAATATGCTCCTAAAGAAAATCATGTAAACTAGTTAGTCTGTTAATAATTAAGGACTTATGCTCATGTGAATGTACCAGCCGTGCATCCTCATGCACCAGTAAAGCCACAATGTCAAGTTTCATAAAAAATCAGGATCCCATTTGAAGTTTTCATGATTGAAAAAGAGAAGGCATCACTTTTGGAAATTGTGTCATTGTTTGAAGGCTCAAAACTATGTTGTTGGAACCCTCTAAATTCCAAACTCCATTGTGGTAGTGCTATTTGACCCTAAACCTTAAATTCCTAACTGGCTCACTGCAACACCATTTGCAAAAGTGGCACACTTTAAGGCCACGCGACATTGATTTGACCCGTTCAATAGTGCTAAATAGCATTGTTGGACTAGTGTGACTTTTGAACCCTAATTAATGTGCACAAAAATGAAACAAAAAGGTGAGTTAGGGTGACATACCATTGGTCTTGTGCTTGGAAGTCGCTGGTACACTCATAATCACTTCGAAATTTGTTGTGGAAGCACTCTTTGGGCCATCTTGAATCAAGGTCAAAGCTCAACAAGTAATAAATCTCTAAAGGTTGAATGTGTAAATGAATTGGAAGTGACCCCGTGAGGGCTATTTAAGCATGAAAGTTAGGGTTTTTTATCCTATTTAGCCGTCCACCTAGTGTTTTAGACCCCTGATCTTGATTTCGTCAAACTGAGGTTTGTTTTGCATCATTTTTTTTTTGTTTATGCATTTTTAGCATCCTTAAAGCTTTTTGGACCCATCATGCAGCCTCTCCTCTTTTTTTCCCTGAAATTTAAGTACTACTGCATTGAAATTTCAAATTTTCACCAAATAGATTTTTAAAAAGAAAAATAAACCTATTAGTTTAGAAGCTACATTCAATTTTCTACAGATTCCATTCTTAAATATTTTTGAAATAATATAGATAACTTATTCAATTTTTTACGTCAACTTTCCTAACTTTGATTTTTTTGAATTTTTTGCCTCTTAAGGGCCTATTTTTTCCATGATGATCTTGCACATACCTTGATTGTATTAATCCATTTTGGTTTTGTTCCTAGTGTTTTGATGTAGAAATATTTGATTAGTTAGTTTAGTTTACGAATCTCTTTAATTGCTTATAACAAAGGGAACCTCAATTTGAAGTTTTTTAATCTCTTGGATCAATGAAGTTTCGTTAGATAAGGTCATTTCTAGAGGGATTTTAAAGGTGATTGGTTTGATACGCTCCAAAATAGGAACTTGATTTTTCTCTTTTAATGTGGAGTCCTTTAAAACATTAGTTGGATGCTGACTACCCTCCTCTTGAGGTAACTTAGAAGTTCCAGTTGAGGATTGTGGAATGGTCTTGTCTTGATTATTCACTAGGTCTTGATCTAAAGGTGTGGAAGGTGTCTTAGCTATTTCAATATATTCTTTAATCAGCGTGTCTATGATCACAACTATGGTAGGCTATTGGAGTATTTTTCCTAACCTTAACTATAGGTTTCCATAATGGAGAGCATTCAGTCCAATAACATTTTCTTGTTCTATAGAATATAGTTGGGTATTTTGATGATTATTCTTTGGATTAGGGACAAGTTGTGCTAGAAGTTGTGGTTGGTTGACTTACAATTTTTTTTGAGGATTCTAAGGGGTTGGTAAAAGATTATGCTATTGATTAGGCATCCTGCTTGGCCTAGTATAAAACTAATTTTGAGGTTGATTCCATTGAGGAGCACAATTTTGAGGATACCATTATCGTTGAGTTTGGTTTAACCATTGGGGGTTTCCAAAGAATAATTTTCCCATTCAGGTTGTCCACAAGGGTAAGCTCCCAAGTTAGGTGGTACTTGAGGCCAAGGTGCCACCCACTGATTATTCTTCCAATTGTTTGGGGATTTCCAAGTAAGATTTGAGTTTTGGCCATAAGAAAAATTCCCTCCAAGTCTTTGATTTACAATCTTAATCTCCTCTTCAACCTAAGCTTTCCTTTTCTTGGAATTCTTGATCTCATTTAGGATCTCACATTGATCAATAGAATGACTCTTGTCACAAACTTGGAAAACATCAATTTTGTCCAAGGGACATTCTCTAAACAAATGTTTGTTTCGACACCTAGGACAATAGATGGATAAGGTATCAGGATTATGTGTTTTGGCATATATTCCACCTAGTGTGGTGTTTAGTTGAACGAGAATGTTAGTCCTAATTTTTTCTATCTCTCATGTAGTTTTCCTATTTCATTAGAAACTCTAAAAGGAGTATACTTACAGATACCTCCTCGAGTGTGAGAAATTCTAGCATAGTTTAGTGATATCATCAAGTCCAAGTTGGGACACGTATCCTTTTCCCATCAAATCTAGGCTTCTCCTAGCATCTTCATCAAGTCCCTTGAGAAATATGGTCTTCAAAATTTCTAGACTAATGGCTTCCCCACCACATCATTTAGATAAGAAGATAAACCTATCTAGGTAATATTCTAGGCTTTTATCTTCATTCTGCCTTAGCTTGAAAAACTCCTCTTTCCTATCACTAACTCTACAATAACTTTGGTATTTTTCCAAAAAGACAGACACCATATCATCCCAAGAGGTTATTTAACTTCAAGCTAATACCATGAACCAACACATTGCAATGTCCTTTAGGGTGGAGGGAAAAAGTTTCAGTTTTTGGTTATCATTCTTGTAATCATATTTCTGACACAAAAATTTAAATTGGAATATGAACTCATTAGTATCTTTGGAGGATAAACCTCTAAAATCTGGAAAAAAGGTTGGTGAAGTTTTTTTCATAGGTGTACTGTCATCTGCATCGATAGCAATAGGTTAAGTAAATGTGTGTTCTCCCCCTATTGGGTTAGTGCCATTTATTCAGTCACTCATGATGTTGAAAGGAATTTTTTCTTCTTCAAAAGTTTGTTCCTCTTCAAAGTTGTGTTCTATTTGTTGAGGTTCTGGGGTACACAAAGGGATACTTTCCTCTACAAATTTTGGTTCTAATGGGTGAATTGTTGGGGTATACTAGAAGGTCTCAGGTTGATCCTACTCGATCAATTCATCAATTTTTTCTTCAACTGATACTTCTTCCTCCCTTCTTGTGGTTGCAACATCTTTTGGGGGGTTTTGGTATGTACCTTCCATGGGGGCTTCATTTCTTGACCATGTAGAGAAAGAAGCCTGACAACTATATATACATTTTTAAAAGAGGTATTCACGAAATTTCATACTAACACTAGAAAAGGAAGGTCCCCAAAAATAACACCAAAAAGTGATAGGCTATCATGAGGTCCTATCAATTTATTTGAAAATGGGTATGTGCAGGATCATGATGGGCCAAAAAGTGGCAATATGATGGGTATTTGTAGGGTATGTGGCTGATGAATTTTTTTTACCCAAAATTAATTAAATGAAAAGGGTTTCTAAAGGAGATTCTCATATTTCTACAAATATAAATTATTCTTTACTTTGAATTTAACAATTAATTATTATTCATTTTCTATTTGAATTACGACTAAAAGCCTGATTGATAGGCTAATTGAAAAATATTTATAGCTTTCAAACGATATCACATTTTTTGAATCCAAAACATGTGGCACATTCTATGCTTTGAATAATGTAGGATTAAAAAAAATAAAATTGAATTTCATGAAGTTTTGATCGAGTTAAGGTGGTTAGACATACGAGTTTTTATATTTTTTTAAATTTGTAATTAAAAAATCATAATTAATTATTTACTTGGAAAAAAATTACAAAAAAATATGCATCACATTGGGACATGAGTCTTCTACTTACATCTAAAATATTATAAAAAAATATTACCATTTTATTGTGGTTAGGGTGGTCAGACAGACACCTACTTCTTATTTTTTCCCTGAATTTTAAGTACTACTGCATTGAAATTTCAAATCTTCACCAAATAGATTTTGTTTTAAAAAAAATAAACCTAGTAGTTTAGAAACTACATTCAATTTACTACAAATTATATTCTTAAATATTTTTGAAATAATATAGATAACTTATTCAAATTTTTACGTCAAGTTTCCTAATCTGATGTTTCAGAATTTTTTGCCACTTAAGGGCCTGTTTTTTCCATAATGATCCTGCACATAGCTAAATATATCAAATATATCAACCGAGTAGTGTTCAAAGTTTGTATGGAATAGGAAACATCTCAACTAACTCTCCTAGACTTTTTTAATGTTGGAATAGTTGTAAATAGAACTTAAAATAAAAGGCCATTAAACTAGAAAGGATAAAGTTGTTTTAAGCTAGAAAGTATGAAATCGTTAAGCTAGAAAGCATAAAATGATTAAAATAGAAAGAATATAAATTATCTAAAATTCTTGCAATAAAAATATAAATTTTAAATGATAACAACCATCAACTAACATCTAATTGTTAACAGAAAGTAAACTTAAGGGTATGTGTAGGATCATGATGGGCCAAAAAGTGGCAATATGATGGGTATGTGTAGGGTATGTGGCTGATGACTTTTTTTTACCCAAAATTGATGAAATGAAAAGGATTTTTAAAGGATATTCTCAACTTTCCACTAATATAAATTATGATTTACTTTGAATTTAATAAATAATTATTATTCATTTTCTATTTGAATTATGACTAAAGTCATGATTGATAGGTTGATTGAAAAACATCTATAGCCTTCAAATGGTATCACATTTTTTTGAATCTAAAACATGTGTCACATTCTATACTTCATATACTATAGGATTAAAAAAAATGAAATTCATGAAGTTTTGACCAAGTTAAGGTGGTTAGACATACGAGTTTTATATTTTTTAAAAGTTGTAATAAAAAATTATATAATTATTTTCTTGGAAAAAAATTACAAAAAAATATGCATCACATTGGGAAATGAGTCCTCTACTTATATCTAAAATCTTATAAAATAATATTATCATTTTATTGTGGTTAGGGTGGTCAAACAGACACCTACTTTTTATTTTTTCCCTTAAATTTAAGTACTACTGCATTGAAATTTCAAATTTTCACCAAATAGAACTTTTTTTTCTTAACTAAACCTATTAGTTTATAAAATACATTCAATTTTCTACAAATTCTATTCTTACATATTTTTGAAATAATATAGATAACTTATTCAAATATTTACGTCAAGTTGCCTAACTCTGAGTTTTCTAAAATTTTCACCACTTAAGGCCATGTTTTTTCCAAGATGATCCTGCACATACCCTTAACAACCTATAACTGACAACTAGAATGGGTGCTCCAAAATTTCAAATAAACATAACTAAATATTGTAAACTTGAACTACAAGCTGGAGGAGTAACTAACTGAGCTTGACACATACAAAATAAAAGTAACAAAATTTGAAAATAAAGATACTTATCTATCCTATGAGATTCTCTCGAGTGACTAGTTCGTAGGTATTTTAATGCTTAACTTAGATCACATGAACTTCTCTATCTTCAAAATGAATTCGTCCATAACAATTCCATTGAATAGAACTAGTAATTCAAGATAAGATTGGAAAAGCATATTTTATTCATATCAATAAAAGTGTAACATATAGAACATAGTTCAAAGCATATTACAATAGCATAATGGTATAACTGTTTCATTGTTTCTGGCAGTTATATATATATATATATATATATATTAAACTGCTTTACAAAATCCTAGATTTCAGATGGTGGAAGATCACCATTTAAAAAGTCTTCTAACAAAATTTTAACTAACCAATAGACTTAGGTCCATAACATAAAGCATATTAAAGGCTTAAAGATGAGCCATAAAAATTTTAAATAGAAAGTAAACAAAAATATTTAAAAGACTCATTCCATTATGCACTCTAGAATTTTGGGGCTTTATCTTCAACTTTTTGAAGTCCTCTTTAAAGTCCACTCGACTATGAATAATGACCTGTATAATGACTAAATGCTACACCATTACATCAATGTTAGTTAGCTAATTTCAATTGATTTAGGAAATAAAGATTATACATCTTTTTACAAAAAGTAAGTAATTATTAATCTTAAAAATAAATGATTTGTAGGGTAAAAGTGATTGGGAGAAATAAGGAAGAGTATTTGGCTTATTATATTCATGAGGTTATTTATACCTCAACAAAGGATACATACCTATAAATACAAGGTTATTTCTCAAAGTTTTACCTATAGTTTTCAAGCTAGGAATTTTATGAGATTACAAGAGCAATCAAAGCCATTCAATAGCAGATATATCAAAGATTTATTGCAGCATTCAAGAACCATTCATTACATCAAATTCTATTAAATCATGCATGTTTTTGGACCTAACATTGTGATGTAGGTTTCATGATCAAGTCAAGCATTCAAAGTATCATTTTAAGCAAGATTCAAGTGTCAAGATCCACATCTAGTTCAACCATCTCATGCAAGTTGCTGACTTCCTAAGATCTCCATTATCAAGGTTTTAATCAAGGTTTTTTTGAGTGGTAACATATCTTTATTCATTCTTCATTCCCTTTTTCATGTTTCATTTCAATTCAAGGTTTGATTACCAAAATAGGGTTTGACCAAGGAAAATTCATATTCACCCAAAACAAACAAATTTCTCTCTTGTATGTGTGATTGCTTATTTAGGTTAAAAAAGAATTGAATACCTTTTAAAGTGCAAGATTTACAAAGTTGTGAAAGTTGCAAAAAATTTCAAAATTATCATAATTTCATTTCAACTGTGAAACCTAGGAAATTTCGAAGATTCAAATCTGCATTAGAGGCTCCTAAAATTTAGAGAAAAATCCTACACATGGACCCATTCACCCATGGGTGGATGAGTCTCATATTAGATTCTAAAAAGCACTTTTGGTGACTGTTACATAGGTTTTTTCCCTTCTCTGATCTACAATATGTTTTTTTGTTCTACTAGTATTGAATTTAATATTTTTGTTTCAAGTGTTAGATAGTATTTTGGTGTTGGTTTTCTATTTTTAGTTTTTCTCCCCAAATGTGTTGTTTGAACTCGACCCTCATCCTTCAGTCATAAGGAAATCTAAAGATTCTCACTTTGAATTGATTCACCTAAGGGTTGATAATAAATTCATTATGTGGATCTCATTTCCTAATTAAATAAAGGAAGATAGGTCCTTCACCCCACATATTTTCATCAATCCATATTTAAATCACCCTATTTTTCTTTATTTCACTACTGTGAAAAGGGACATAATTAATTAGGTAAATACCTCTAACTTTAATAGCCCCTCTTAACTATAACTTAGGAAGAAGCTAAAACCCCATATTTTGAATGTATGCAAATAAAAAATGGGTCCTAACAACTAGGTTCAAATGAAGTAAAAATTTGTAAATCAACATGAATAAGCTAGGAAACTATAAATATTTTTCAAAATCATGTTACAAAAATCCCCAAAGGTAGTTCCTAAATTGGACAAACTTTATATCACCACCCATGAAGATTAGTACTCAATGAAAATAGTAAATCACTATTTCACTCATAACCTCTACCTTAACCTACTCAACATGTGCATTCAACATGGAATAATATTATAATTTGAAATAGACACCATATGGAAAATAAAAGGTTTTATCATAGCTAGTAATGATTCAAAACTAACACTCTCTATTTTAGATTTTACATATCATAATATGTCATAAATTATCATAGAATCCTCAATAGAAGAGGGGGAATATGCATGCAAATGGTATATAAAAACCTACTCAAATGAAAAATATTTTACATAACATGCTCATGTTATGCTCAAAATCACATAACACAATTGTGTTATGGCCTAATAAATATTGATTCATAAAGCACTCACATTTTTATGCCTTATAAAATATGAGTGTAAATTCTACCTTATAAAATTTGAGCATGCTTTTATGAGTCATGAAATACAAGTATGTTTTGTGAGCCATAAAACACATAAAATATTTATGAGCCATAATGTGAGTGTTTTGTGGCTCATATAACTTACTCGATTTTTATCACTTATAAAATGATATAGATAGAGAGGAAGTGGGAGAGGGAGAGAAGAGGAGTGATAGAGAGAGGGAGAGGGGGGATAATGATAAAGGAAGGATAGAGGGATAATTATATAGAGGGAGAGATAAATATATAGAGAGGGAGGGGGCAGGAGGGAGGGAGGGAGAGAGGGAGAGATAGAGATGGTGAGAGAGAAAAATATATGGGGAAAGATAGATGGGGAGATAGGATAGGGAAATATACACAAAGAGGTGGAGATAGAGATAGAGAGATAGAGAGGGGGAGAGATATAAAGGGAGATGTAAAGAGATAGTGGTAGAGAAGGATAAAAAAATATAGAGTAAGATGATGAGATATACAGATAAAGAAGAGGGAGAGGGAGAAAGATATATAGAGATAATGAGAGATAGATAGAGAGGGAGAGGGAGAGAAAGAAAGATGTAATAGAAATAAAGTGATAGGGACAGAGGAAAATAGAGTCAAAGAGGGAGAGGGAGAGAGGGAGAGACAAATTAAGAGAGGTGTCATCATTGGTTGTCATTTATGTAAACACTTAGTAAGATTACTATATGTTTGACATTTGTTGTCAATTATGTCAATATTGATTATTGATTTTCATTGACACCAATGCTTGGTGAGATTATTGCAGTGGTTATCATTGTTAACAAAATTCAGTTTGGACTATCATTGATGTATAATGATGTGTTATTGATGTTCATGGTTGGTATTCATGCCTTGGTTGATGTCATGTGAAGTTGTATGATGCATTATTGTTGTTAATAGAGTTGATTTCATAATGATATATTAAGATAAGGATTAGAAGCATTAAGATGAGGATTAGAAGTAATGTTCAAGGTGGAGAGATGTTTTTGATGGTATATAGTATGGCTTATGCTCTCTCTTGTGGTTCTTGATGAAGAATTTGTTTTGAAAAGGAAGATCTATCCTCCACAAGTTGTTGAAAGTTTGTATCTTAGAAAGATGCTATGAAGACTACTTCAGAGAATGTTATGCATTCCTCTACTATTGGTGATGTGGTCTTCTA
Organism: Sequoia sempervirens; assembly: GCA_007258455.2. Classification (NCBI taxonomy): domain Eukaryota; kingdom Viridiplantae; phylum Streptophyta; class Pinopsida; order Cupressales; family Cupressaceae; genus Sequoia; species Sequoia sempervirens. The sequence goes on along the minus strand of VDFB02193867.1, from coordinate 755,107,071 downwards.
GTTTGGGATTTAGTGTTTTTTATTTGAGGATATTTTAGTCCTATATTTTAAAGGTCACTAGTTTTTTTGAGGAGGTTTCGATTAATCACAAAAGGTTAGCAGTGTTGGTGATTATCTAGACTGGTCTAGAAAATGCTTCACATTTTTCTGAATTCAAATCCCTACTCCTATAGCTTGGAGAATGTAATTTTAGTGTCTATGTAATGTATCAATTCTAGTTTCATGTGTTAAAGTGATTTGCAAGCTGTTTTGTTAATGTTACATATCATGATTATGCATTTTGTGTTTCTAGAATAAATTGTTTTAATCATGTTTGGTCTATTGTGGCTACTGGTGGCATTCATAGTATAAAATTAATATTTAGAAGTGTTATTATATTTTCAAATAACATTAACTTTTTATCCATGTGTTGTTTATTGATCTCTTTGGTGCTATATGTTGCTCTAAGTTGACATTTTTTGTAATTTGTGGATATCTAGCTAGCAGGTCTTGTTGTCTTGCTTGCATTATGTGCTTGGTGATCTACGCTAGAATTTGAAGTTGTGTTATGATTTATTTGGGTCCTAGCCTATCCTGGTTAGAAACAAATTGATTTAATTTAATTGGAAGTTTGTTTCTTGATTGAATTGTTATGTGCTTCACATTTTCATCAACACTTTTCCTTGTTTCCAACTTGGGTTGGTGTGTGCCAACGTGTGAATTTTTTTGGATCGTATTCGAAGATGTAATAATATTATTTTTGGTCCTCTCTATCTTTTGGATAGGATCACATTATGTTTTTGGTAGCTAACTTGGTGAAATCATTATTTGTATTCTTTTTGGATAACCTAATTGATGTTTTGAGGTCTCACGGTGGATATAAATGCAAGAAAATTTTAGATACAAGAGAATGAATGAAAAAGTGTGAATTAGTGTGGATTGTATTTGAATATATCGTAGAATAAGTGCGAAAGTGTGAGAAATATAGATCAAATGTGTTATAAAACCTCCATCAATAGAGTGTTGTGCTAATAAATATTGTAATTTCTCTAAATCTTTATGTATCTTGCTCTAAAATTTTTCACTTTATTCTACAAGTCCTCAGTATCTTGCTTTAAGGTTGTGCACCTTAGTTTGCAATTCTTTTGGTAGTGAGCATTTTTGTAAGCTGTGAGCTTCTATATTGTGACTTAACTCTCACCATGATTTTTCTCTCATTAGGTTTTCAACATAAATCTATTGTTATCTTGTGAATGCGTGTTTCTTTTTTATTTTTTATTGTTGTTGATCTGGTAAAGGATTTAATTATTGTATCTTTCACTACTTAGGATTGTTAAACTTGTTAAGGGATTAAACTACCATATACTTCATTGTTTTTTATTTTTCTAAAGTTTTTGATTTGAAGTTTGATTTATGTTGAAGACTTTAAGTTTTGGAGGAGTTTAATTTTTTGTAGATTCTTATTCACCCCCCTCTCTTAGTATTCAGTGTGTTCAATCATTAGTATAAGAGCCAAGTTTCTCTAAAGGAAGCTTAATCACTTGAGGAAATATTCAAGATGGAACATGATGGATCATACAAGGGTCCTAGGTTTGATGGGACTAATTACACCTTTTGGAAATTGAGAATGGAAGGCCATCTAAACTCTCTAAGTTTTTTTTTTTATGAAAATCATTCAAATGTGGTTATACTACTCATGCTACTCCTAAAAATCCAACTGAGATTCACTTGTATGAAAATAATGGTAATGCTAAGAATGTTATCCTATGTGGGTTAGATGATTCTAAAATTTTAAAGGTGATGAATTTTAGTTCTACTAAAGATGTTCAGGGAAAACCTAGCAACATTTATAAAGGAGATACAAAAGTAAAGAAACCCTAGATATAGATTTTCAAGAGCATATTTGAGACTCTAAGGATGATAGAGGACATGAAGATATTGGAATTTATATGCTTCAGGTGCATGAAGTTATTTCTAGCATCACTAACTTCTTGTTGGAGAAGTAAAAGAAGATGATATTGTAAATAAGGTTTTAAGATATCTCTCTAAAGAATTTATAGTCATAAGGTGTCTTCCATTGAAAAATCAAAGGAATCAAATAAGTATTATGTAGATGAAATTTTTGGTGCTCTCACAACCTTTGAAATGAGATAATTTTCCAATTATTTTCTAAAGAATAAAGATGCATTCAAATTCAATAAAAATATAGAAGATGATGTTGCAAATTAGAATGAGGACTTTCACTAGTCTTGGTTGAGAAATAAAAGATGAGATTTTGAAGAAGGTTTTGAGATCTCTCCCTAAATGATATAGTTATAAGGTGTCTTCCATTGAAGAATCCAAGGTCTTGGATAAGTATTTTCTAGATGAAATTTTTGGCACTCTCACATCCTTTGAAATGAGAAAATTTGACAAAGATGTTCCAAAGAAGTAAGCTACATTAAAAGCCAATAAAAATATATAAGATGATGTTGCATATTAGAATGATGAATTTGTTGAACACTTCTGAATATGAAGATGGTGAGTGAATAAGTCTTATGAAAATCCAAATCCTTTGAAAACTTAAAAATTTCAACACAACTCAAAATTCTTTAGAAAATCAAAAACCTTTAAGAAGAATATAATATAGCTATTTGAATCTTTATCAACATGAACAAACTCTATTAATGAAAGATATAGCAATAATCAAATCAACAAAAAAGAGAAGGAAATAGAGAACACAACATGGATAAGGAGAACACCATATTTATGTGGAAAACCCAATGAGGGAATAACCATTGTGAGAGTTAACTGATAATATAATGGTCACTACTAAAAAGACTTGCAATAAGGCTCATTTCCTTAGAGCAAGATACAAAGGACTTGCTAAACTAAATACATCACAACTTTGTAAGAAAGATATTAAATAAACCTGATGAGATTCACTATCTCAAATTAGACAATATGATTTAGATAAACATTACAATTCTTGTTAACATGTCACTCTATTGCCTGAGGTGTTATAGTAAATTTTATTCTATCTTTGTTCTTCACATAGTAGCACTATATTTTCTGGATATTCAATACAATTGTCACATACACATATTAAAACTTGTACACTTATCCATTTAGTTGCATCTTAAATTATCTTGCATTTATATCCAACCATGGGAGATTAGTCTCACCTTAGCTCGTCTCACTGAAGAATCGTTAGGCAGTGGGTTGGGTTGTGGTGATACCCCTATAGTAGTAAAAAAAAATACATGGTCCCATTTCAAAGAAGAGATGACTAAAAAAAATCTTAGCACTACTTCCAATGTGATCCAAACCAATTTACATGCTAACACACATCAACCTAAGTCAAAATCAAGGAAAGGTGTGGATGAAACATTCAAGCACATAACTAGGTGCAAAAACATATCTATGATTGAAATTACTTGATCTAGTCCCAAACAAGATAGGTCATGACCCAAATCTATTATGGCACATCTTCCATTGTTGGCACAATTCCCCAAGTGAATGATCCAAGAAAAATAACAAGCCCTGTCAGCAAGATATCAACAAAATACCAAGAAGGCCAATTCAAGACATAATCTGGCACCAAAGTGACCAAGTAGCAACATGTGGATCATATGGATATGTTCCTTAAACATCCAAAATAACTTCCATACATGTAATACCCCATGTTTTTGATACTCTTTCATACTCTTATGTGTTGGTTTGATACTGGTTTGTGATGGTGATTAGTTCATCGACTTGGTTGTGTGTGGATTCATAGTTTGGTTGTGTTGCTGCACTTGACATTATTATGATGATTTATGATACTTTATGTGGTGGTTAGATTATTTGATAATGTTATGGTTTCTTTAATATTATATATGTCAATGTTGTGATTCTATGATGTTATGTTTTCTGATGTGGTTATTAGTGAGTCTTGGTGAAAGGATAGAGTAGCATCACTCACTTGTGAGCGCCCTGGTACCCCACAATTTCCTTTCGTGGTGTGTTTGAAATGGAGATTTACATGTTACTTGAAGTTTATTTGTATGTAGGAAATAGGGGAATAAAGTCTCGATTCCTCCTGTTTTGACAGGACAAGACGAGCATTAAATTAACCCAACGGGTACAATGTTGAAAAAAGGAGTTGATAAGGAAGTATCCCCATCCTAAGTCCATCATCCCATTGTGAGTTTTTTTGTGTCATGATTTAGGCTTTGTCCTTGTCTTTGTATTGTTTGATTTTTGATTATTTATTTCATTTATGGTTAGTGGTTATTTAATTAATCTTTATTTTATAAGATTAATTAATGTTGTTTTGTTGCTTTGATTAATTGTAAGTTAGTAAAATGTTGAATTTTAAATATATTGTAAATTAAAAAAAATTTATTTAATTAATTAAAAGTGTAAGTAATTAATTTAAATAAATAATGATGATAATAATTATATATTATCTTTTTCTTGATTTTAAATTAGAAAAATAGAAGAGAATATCTTGTGTGGATAATATCATGAGAAAATAATTTATTTTTGATTAAAATTGTGAGATAAGTGTGTGCTTTTAAAAGCAAGAAAAGAGCCAATGAATGGGGAGTTATTTTGAGGAAAAAGATGAAGAGCTTTATTTATTATTATTTATTTTTATTGTGAGAGAGTTTTACACACACAAGGTTTTTTTCTAGTTTTTGTCTGAAAAATAAAAGAAAAGATAGGTTTTGTTTTTGGGATTCTTGGTTAAACTTGTTCTATAAGAAAATATTAAAAAAGATTGATTCAGAAGAGAGCTGAAGGAAGGAAACTGAGAAGAAACTGCAGAGGGGATTCTACTTGCAAAGAGGAAGAAAGCTAATGTGTTTGGATTCTACATCGAACGAAGGACTACAGGTTCTTTCAAAAATATTATTTCTTTAGATTTAATATTTTGCGAACAAAATCTTGTTTGCCATGTTTAAAAGTTAATTTCTCTATTTTTTAAAAAAAGGTTTTTTGTGATGGAAAAATTTGTGTTGTTAAACCTTTGAATTTTCTGTTGAAAACTATAGTTAAATCTTTTGTAATTCGTCAATAAAATTTGGTTGAGAAATTATTGTTGGAAAGAAAAATAATTTTTATTATTATGTTGAATTTGCATGCCCAAATTCAGTTGTGTCAGATATAGAACAAATTATTATTTTATTTAATTGTAAATTATAGTTAAATATATATGTATATATATATTTGCATATATATATATATATATTATATATATATATATATATATATATATATATATATATATATATATATATACATATATATATATACATATATATATATATATATATATATATATACATATATATATATATACATATATATATATATACATATATATACATATATATATATATATATATATATATATGTATATATATATTTATATATTTATATATATATATATATGTATATATATATATATTTGCATATATATATAAATATATATACATATATATATATATATATATATATATATATATATATATATATATATATATATATATATATATATATATATATATATATATATATATATACATATATGTGTGTGTGTGTGTGTAGTAGATTGGATATGCTGCAAATATGAAATTAATATGATAATTTTAAGAAAATTGCAATGTTATAATGTAATTGTTCAAATTAGAAATAAATTATGTGCTTTGAATTAAACCAGACTTTCTCGAGTAATTGGTTTATTTAATTGGCGAAATTGGTTGTATATTAAAATGAGTTTTATGGTATCGGTTTATATAATTGTTTTCTTTTGAGATCATTCATTTAATCAAATGTGACTTTCTCTTATTTGGGGTATATGTCTTGCGGGAAAACCCTAGAGTTAGTTTATCCTGTTATAGGAACTTAAGTTGTTGATTAGGAACTTCTAGAGGTGGGGATATTGATGTTATATTTGATCTTACAATTTGATATTTTGGCCTATGTTTTGACTATGGTTGTGATTTGAGTTGCACATGGATTGTACCGTTTTATGGATGTGTTTCATATGTTTTGGCAAGATGGTTATGCCTCGCGAATGTTCCATTTGTTGGTTCAGTATTTCTTGTTGGTACAATATTTTTGTGTTGGATTGTTGTGTTGGGTGTCTAGGGAGAGTGGCTCTAGGTGGGGGTTGGCACACAAAGGGGTTGTCAGGGTAACCCACGTAGAGTTAGAGTAATTAGTGATAACCTAAGTAATTAATTATGGGTGGGTGGTTAAACATTAATAAGATAATTATGGATGCCTCGTCCCCTATTAGTGCCATCATAGACTAAAGGTGGACCGAGAAGGCCATGGTTGGCATGGTCATTGCCTCATCCTCACGAGAGGTTAACGATTCTGCATGAGTAACCCTATGGAGCGGCGCCTTGAGATAGGCTGTTAAGAGAACCATAGATGGAGGCGGTACCTAGACCTAGGTTTTCTGGATAATCCATGTATAGATGGAGGTGGCACCTTGTGATAGGTTTTCTAGATAATCCATGTAAAGCCATGCGATGACACTCCCCTCTAACGTTCCATTTGACTTGTTTTATTGAGGTCCTCTGGAAGTAGTCTATTGTTATGTCTTTTGGTGATTTATTGTTGTTTAGTTTTGTGAGTGGTCTTTGATATTATGTTATCTTGTCTGGAGTTAGTCAAGTGTTACTGTTTGGATGTGCTTGGTTGGGGATCCTTCCTTGTTTGCTCCTAGCACAGGGGTGGTTGGGTGGAATGGGCTACACACCCTGTTGGGTCCCCTTTGAATGCAATTGTACCATTCAGTGTAGGGTTATGAAAATGCTGTCAATCCAAGATTCATTATTACCAGATGGATATTTATACTACAAATGTATTTCATTTATGGATGTATCACTCCCACGTTTGTTGGGAATACCTTGATGTAATTTTGTATATGTGATTATTGTGATGTACTATTAGACTGATGTGATGTATATTCATACCATGTAATCATTCGTGAACTATTATTTGTTAATACTGTTAATGTTATGTTGTATCTGTGGAAATATATATACTTAGTATCTTCATGATTAATTTATTTTTGATTTTCATGTATGGTTTTCTATGGGTTACTCTTATTAATGTGGTTATCATTAGTGGATGTTTTAAATGGTGATATGTGAATGAATGGATTCGTAATTGAATATTTATTGTGTAATCTATTATCTTTGTTATGGGTTAGTTTAGTAATGTCACCTTGTGTACCCCAAAGGATTTAGTTGTGCAACATAGAACATTGTTATATTGGAATACTTAAGTACATTTTTTATGTTCTTTAAAAAAAAAATTGTTGCATTTTTACTTGTTCCTTTGAGGTTTGTGTGGCGTGGCGTTACAATACACTTATTTCATATTTCCACGCTATTAGCATCCACCGTAGATCAAGCACAAATAGGAAACATCAATCTAAAAACACAAAATTCTTAATCATGAGATGTAACATTAGCATTACAACCTATGGACAACTTCAACATATGAGATTGGAATTGAGATACTACACATGCATTAAAAACACATTCACTAAGCCATAGGAGTAGAGACATCTATGTGAATAATTTATCATACTAGTCTAGATAATCAACAACATTACCAACCTTTTAAGAGAAATAAAAACTAGCAACAATTCACCTGGACCTCAATCAACACACAACAAAACATACTTCACAAGCACTAGAACTAGCAACCTTCTTTTAATAATTTTTTCTCAATATCCTCAACATATACAATCAACAACAACTAGTAGATAACCAACTGATTGGTTGACATAACTAGCTAACTGATTGACATCAATGGCAACACTTCATTCATTTTCCATTCTTGCAATAGCCTTAGAGAATTTGATGGACTTAAAGTTATGACATAAGTGTTTGATCCTATTTATAGTGTTTTATGACACTAGTATAGTATAGGTGGAAGTTGGTAGAGATAGGTGGGTGATATTTGCATGAACATGAGCATATAAGAGTTTCTATACTATACAATAGATCACCAAGGTGTTTTCATGGATCTTTTGATAGTGGTACTCAATATTGAAATGATTTTAGCTATTGTTACTATTACACCACCAAGCTATATTAGATATTTTAGTCTTCTATAAAAGAAGGTTTTTCCTTGGTACTATGGTTGATAATTCAAGATAATATTTAGGCATTCATGTATAATCTAAATTATTTCTAGAAACATAACAACCTAACGTAAAATCATATGTTTGATAGATAGGTAATTTTCATTAACTAATAGTTATGCTAAAATAAAAATAAATGAGTGCTTGAGAGCCTACCTCTTGGTGAATGAAGTGAAGGTTGTAGATGGACTTCCATTGAATATCCTTAGCTCGATAAGGTTTTTCCCAAATTCAAAAATTCTTTGACAAAAATGGTTAGTCCCAATTTTTATTTTTTTTTATTTGTGGATTTTGGTCAATTGGTATTTGAAAAGGTTTCAATCAAATACCTTCCAATTAAAAATAGTTCTACAGGAACTATTTCTTTTTTCACAAGTCTAAAACATATTTGCAGTTTTACCCAATAATTTTATTTTAAAACTCAATCACATAACTTCTCAAAATTTAGAATATATGATTTTATCCCTTTTAGAAGAAGAAAGGAGAACAATGCAAAGGATATAGAAGGTGATTCTCAATTGGAGAATGCATTATATTCTTGAAGCTGCAATAAAAGGTTAGGTACAATTAATATGGAAATTAAATGTTTTTATTTGAAGAAAAAGGATCACATAGCATGGTATTGTAAAAATCAAGAAAAAAAAGTTCTTAAAGAAAATCTCAAAGATAAAACAATGAAGGTAACTTTGTATTGAGGATGAGGATGAAGATTCACCAGATGATGATTTTTTTGATATTACTCAGAATGGATTAGTACTTTGAGCCATAACATTTGAAGTTGGTGGCACTGGAGGATGGAAGGGTTTTCATCATATCAAGTTGTCTTCTCACTTTAAGATGATGCTTTGTATGAGAAGTTTTTTTTATTTCTTTCTTACTTTCTTTGTTAATGTTGATGGATTTCAAGAATGCATATATTGTGAATTTTAAATTTTTTAGATAGATAAGGGATTTTATGTTGATCTCAATATGGATTTTTTTCCAATGAGTTAAATACAAGAATTTGATTAATAATTATACCCTTTTGAGGGTCATCAAATTACTTGATAGAGCTCTGTCACAACTCAATATAGATAGTTGTCAACTAATTCAAGAAATAGTGATTCTAGAGTTCTAGAAAATGAGTCCAAGAACTTGAGAATTCAGCTTGAAGCTACAACCTTTCGTGGTTCACAACACAACTTGATGGAGTCCATTTGATTCATGATTTTTTTCTTCAAAGGAAGATATTCTCAAGAATGTATATCTATTTTTAATCAACAATTTTTGTTATGTAAGCCTTGAGGGGGGGTCTCTTACCAAGGCATTTTTGGGGGGAATGTTAGTGTAGTAGTTGAGTAGTATCACATTGTTTAGTTAATTAGTTAAGGAAAAGGTAGTTATATCAACTATTCTACATCATTTTTACTCACATCCTCTCATTCTATAAATTGTATCCATTCTTATTGATAAGGAAATAAGCAAGCATTATAATGCTTGAAGTTAAACATTATCTTTTTAAAAAACCATCGTTCATATTATATATTCAACCTATTGGTGTGTATGTAATTTTTTATAATCAATGAAAGGAAACATACTTCATGAGATACTTGCTAAAGATAAAAGAAATATTTTTATATAGAGGAAAGAGAGAAGTGCAAAGCTTCAAAATTTTGAACATTTAAGACATAATTTGAGATTTGAAGCATATATTGGTATAAATTAAGTGGAGTGTTGACATAAATTATTAATTTCTAACATCAATAATTAAATAAAGATGGAACTTTTAATATTAACCATTCATGATTGGCTTGATCTCAACCTCAAGGAGCTATGAAGATTTGAATAAAACAAATGTCAAGAATAAGAAACAATCAATTGTAGTATCTAGTATTCAAAGAAAATATATGTTGGCTACACATCTTATTTTCACAATTTGGCCATTGCAGTTAACCTTTTCTTGATTCATTCTATCATATTTTTTTCTTTATTTCAATAAACAAATTCTATTATAGCATCAAAGACATGAAAGAGCACACATCATCCCAAAAACCATATAATTTCTATAGACTTTTGACCACTATAAGGGACACTTGAATTCCATCAATGCAAAGGTGTGTGATTTACACTTGAATCACTTAAATATGTGGAAGAACTAGTATTGATCAAAGAGATTGCCACTAGATCTAAAAAACTATAATAGTTATTATAGAGACCATTGCTAAATTGAAAAAATTACAAAGTTGATAATAGAGAGATCATTGTTAAATTTAAAAAATTGTAGCATTGATTGTGGATATCATTGATAAATTTTAAAAATTTGTATCGTTGATTGTAGAGATCATTGTTAAATTTAAAATTTTGTAGTATTAAGTAAAAATATTATTGCTAAATCTATGAATTTTTTGATTGCAGAGATCACTACAAATGGTAAATAGTATATTGAGTGATATCTATATAAAGTTGAGTGGTTGTGAAAAATTTGGATAATGATATCATTAGATGAAAGTAATATTTCTCTTATCAAAATTCATCTCTTTCATTAATAGGAATGTGAAAGACATCTTATTAGAAATGATGATTATGAGTAGAGGAAACGAAATGTTTGCTAGTATTGCAATTATTCTAGTAATTTTGAGAGACACTATTTTGAAATGAAAAATATGAACAAAGTTAATCAATGGTATTCAAAAAGAGGATAAGTTTAGATCTTTTGGAAATATATTGATTTTAAATGTTCTTCATATGTACATAGGTAGCTAATAAACCTATTTGTTATAGGAGGCCCCTACCATCTAGTCAAGTAGTGTGATAAAAAAAAGTTTATGTGGGGGTGTTATAAAATATAAACTACATTTAATCACACCCCAACACATTTGGCATGTAAAGTATTGTCTCATTCAAGAAACACGTATCTTTGTATATACTATCTATTTAAAGATCTTTGGATCCATATATTTGAAATATTAAACCTTTCCAAATTTTAAAAAAGCTTTAGATCTTTAGAAAACAATAAATTATGAGCAAGAATAGGATGAAGACACTTTGGTGGATGACTTAATTGCAAACCCAATACCCCATTAATTTTGTGTGTACTTAGTATGAAACCCGCACCACAATGGCTCTTTTGACAATACAACTTAATCAAAGTATACTTTCCAACACAACAACATTCAATATAGCATTTATTTCGGTTGCCACCCTCATACACCAATGGGAAGATGCATTGACACTCACGCCAAGAAACACTTACCATTCACCTTCCCCATCACGACGACACCATTCTCCATCGCTACCAACCCACGTAATTACCAAGGTCGACGTTGCCACCCAAAAAACCGATGCCCTCCCCGCCGGCCAATAGACCTCCAGCACCAGCAAATCAAATTCATGACTAGGCTGACAAAAGTCCCAACAGAATTATCAGACAAAATAACCTATCGACAAAATAACCTATCGACTAAAGATAATAAATTGGGTTATTTGAAAGTCATAGGTGTGGGGTTCCCCTTCTCTAGATTGCAGAGTCTCATGTAAGTCTTTTGGCCCGATATGTAAGCCATAATTGTAGGCTTCCCTTCCCAAGCACGCTACGGTGATTCTATATTCAATGCCCCTTTAGTCAAAGTAAACAGACGTTTCAAATACGACTCCATGATTTTTGCTTGGCGTCTAGAAGAAGGCAACAATATCGTCTTTTGGCTCGCCTTATACACATTAATATGTGATTCGTATACCTTCCAACAACGCTACGTTTTGGTGATTCTAGAGTCAATGTCCCTTGAGTCAAAGTAAACAGACATTACAGTGCCCATTCAGTTAAAGTAAACAGACGTTTCAAATATGACTCCATGATTTTTGCTTGGCGTTTAGAAGATGGCATCAATATCATCTTTTGGCTCGACTTATAGACATTAATATGTGATTCGATGTATGCCTTCTAACCAAGCTACGTTTCAGTGATTCTAGAGTCAATGTCCCTTGAGTCAAAGTAAACAGACATTACAGTGCCCTTGAGTCAAAGTAAATAGATGTTTCAAATACGACTCCATGATTTTTGCTTGGCGTTTAGAAGAAGGCATCGATATCCTCTTTTGGCTCGACTTATAGACATTAATATGTGATTCGATGTATACCTTCCCACCAAGCTACGTTTCGGTGATTCTAGAGTCAATGTCCCTTGAGTCAAAGTAAACAGACGTTTCAAATACGACTCCATGATTTTTGCTCGCCGTTTGGAAGAAGGAAAGAACATACAATATAAAGCATCGACACTTTACCCCTCAATGTATGGTATGTTTCGCGTGCATTGGCTTTAAATTGAGAGATGGAAACGAAGAAATATGTGGCCGTCTTGTTGATGTTAGAGATCGTGCTGGTGAGCTCCCCGAGATGCGCTGAAGGAATTGAGGCTCGAGGACGTGGGTTAATAGTTGTGCCTGCATCTCCTGGAACGGATAAAGTTCATGATGCCACTACTCCCCAAGCGCAGATAAATGCTGCTACGCCTCCACCTTAAGCTAATCAATCCAAATTCTCCAATTGATGGGGGATATATTATAGTTTAGTGGCAGATATGAGCTTATTTATCTATATTTACTCAGTGCAGACATGTAATCAGTTTACTGAATTTTAGTAATACTAGCGCTTGCACCTCAACGAGGTGCAATGGTTACACCGATAGTAGGATATACTAAGGCGATATATTGAAGGGCAGGGGAAAAATGTTAAGACTAACTATTTATAGCAAAAGTCAATTGATGATGGGATGCAAGAAGATTTGAAATGAAGAAATGGAACTTTATTTAAATCGGTATGCTATGCTAAATGGTTTCACAACATAATATTTTTTGTACAATGGAAGAAGACTTGTAACTTAGAAGGTTGATTGGATTAAGTATAGTTGTTGTTGGTTAATGATATACCTTGTAGCCGAATGTAACATAATGGAAAACTGCATCTTGGGAGAAAATATTTTTATAATACAAAAACTATTTTATGACACATGAAATATGGGATTGTTTCTTATTGATTCTATTGTCCTACTGTCGACAACGAACTTACCTAAATAAAACATGTCTATTCAAGTCTCACAATCCTAGTTGCTAACAAATTTATTTGGTTGGCAAGAACTTTAGCTAGAATTTTATAGGACACACCATGAAATTGGAGTAAATGCACTTGCACAGTAGCATATGGATCAAAAGCAGTTGTAGCCATTGGCTGCATTGGTTGTTCTCATTGCCAGTAAATCTACAACTTTATTGAAAATGATAATTTATGTAATGTCATTGAATTTATCTGCCTTCAAACATTGACTATAACATTATTATGTTAATGGGAATTACAATTTGTTGTGTTCAGTTAATATCATATAATTGTGTTATTATACTATTGTTGTCCTGCTGTCCACAACAAACTTACCTGAATAAAACGTGTCTGTATTTATTTGGTTGGCAAGAACTTTAGCCAGAATTTTGTAGGACACACCATGATTGGAGTAAATTTATCTGGCATTTTTTCAATTGATTACAATTCTTTCTTTTTGTTTAAACTTATCTGCTGGTATCTTTCAATTTTGAGGCTTAGAATAAAGACTCTAATGATGGCTAAAGGCTCTAATGATGGCTATTGAACATAAAATCAACTGCTCAATAATAAAAGAATTGGCAATTTCTGAACTTTTTAAAAAACATAAAAAAATTAGGTTTAGTTTGAATTTTTAATTCTAAAATGCAGCAAATCCAACCACAATGACTACAGCTTATCCATATCTATTGCATGATAGTGAAACATGCAAATTTATTTAGCACCTTTGGAACTAGAATCCTGGATAAAATTTTGGACCTTTAAAACCCCACCATGTTATACGTTTCCAAACTTTTAAACCAAGAGTCATGAGGCTAATTGTGCGACACTGTCAAAGTTCCTTACTCGGCTACTTAAGAGGTCCAAGCATTTCACAAACTCCATAGATTACGCCTATTTTGTCCCGAGCTCGGTCTGCACTACACCATTATTGAACACAGCAAAACTTTGAACCAATTCACACACAAAACATTGCATTGGTATTTGAGGTAATATGAAAATTTATTTATATCAACTTAGCCCTTGGTTCATTTTAAAATTGGAACCTATGTTGGTTCCTTGTCACATCGAGATCCTTGAGCTCTACCAAAATACCCACCCCTAGTTTGCAATGTCTCTCTGAGTTTCAACCTATTGATCCAGCCTCGTTCTAAACAAACTCTTCACAAAAATTCCAAACCTGGAACCCATGGATCTCTGGTACTCTACTCAATAGTCAAGTGCACCCCAATGCCTCTTGTGGATTGGAGTGTGCCATACTATCAGATGCACTAATTACTTCAATAGAATTGGTACAGTCTCTCCAATAGAAATGAAAATTTCTATGATGACATGTGCATGGAAGACTACTAACAATGTGGGCTTGTATAACACCAAGTTTTAATGAGCTGAAAGCTGCAATAACACATTTTATCTTAAGACAGTTTTCAAAGGGCATAGATTAGAAAGTTGTTTGATTATTTTCGTGTTTCTAGTCATGTGCACTTTTTAAGGCCACTGTTGGTCTCAGTAAATAAGAGCCAAAATGCATTTTATTGTTTCAAGAATAAACTCAGTGAGAGCATGAATCATAAACTTAGAGAAGAGGTTGTAATGTTATTTTTCCTTATAATTTCTTCCAAATTCAAAGCTGTAAAAGTCCACGTGAACTTTCAAGACTAAAAATTTTATGGATGTCTCGATATAAGGAATATTCTTTTGGGCATATAACGTACTGATTGGAAATACTTATCCTTTGTACCTAAAAATGTGTTTAATAAATATTTTGTAAATTGGAAATCCTATAGATACTTGAGAATGCAACAATTATCAGATAAGGACAATAAACAACTGGAAAGAAATAAAAAGATCTACTTCAAGTTGGCATTGCATTTTTCAATTCTTATCCAAGTTTAACAAAAGGATGGCTTCTAAGAAATGTAGGATAGGTTATTCTTTGACACGGTTCCTTTTCCGACCATTTCAATAATAGTAAAGTAGATAATTGGATGATTACACATACTTACAAGCTCCTGAACCAAGGACAGAGATATCATTTGCCCCAAATGACTGGACTGATCAAGTGTCATTTCAGCATCCCACATGGATCCATTTGGCCTTGATGTTATGAGATTTAACACTTCATTGTCAATTTCTAAATCCTCCTGTAAGGCAATCACATCCAAAAGCAAGAAATGACACAAATGTCACTACTCCATTTTTCCATGCACATTCTCCTTCAGCAGGACTCAATATTCCCTTTTGGGTAGCCATTTTCTGGTCCACCATTATGTTAGTGTACTTTGAAAATATCTCCACAACTTGTAAAAATCATAGTAGAATCACACCCACACAAAATTTGTAAAATCATAAAAAGGGGCATGTGAGAGAGAGAGAAGTAGGGGCGTGGAGGAAGGGGGCAGAGACACAGAGAGAGAGAGACCATAGTATAAATTACACTGAGGAAATCAAGAATGGGTCAGAACTTAAACATATAAACGGGTACAATCATGGCAATGCACCTGAAACATGTCCTTAACTCAGTTAAGCCATATTTAAAATATTATTTATACCAGTCAAATCTTAAATGAATCGTGTATTTTCTCCAATTGCCTGCTCCCAAGCATGTCAATCTATCCTAAAAGCACATTGTTCCTAGAAGGCCCATATAACATGAAGCAAACTTGCAGCAATGAATCTGCTTCCTAGTATAATAGTCACTTTTAAGTTGTAGCCCAGTATTTGTTATCATGATTCAATGAAGACAATTTTAGAATATTACATGTATCTAGTGTTTAAATGTGATATTACAGTATTTCATATACCTGATAAATAAAACACACGTACATTCCACAAGAAAGAAAATATTTAAAAATTTTACAGGCTTAGTCTTTGTGTCGGTCTGAATTTATTCAGAATAGAATAGCAAGCAAAGGCCTGAGAAGAATAGATAAAAAGATTCATGGATATTCACTGCAGTGCTGATTACATAGGTTGCTTTGAATGAAAGAATCACAAAATGGATTGAGTAATTTTAGTATGCTTATTCTCTTTACCATCAACCTCTAAAACTTAAAGTTGGGATTGGCTAGCAGAAATAGACCTTCTAAGAAAATTGGAAGTTGCTATACGCAATTTGGTCTTCATAAATGGAGCTCTGCTTCCACATAACATATGAGTCAATGCTGTAATGACCCTATCATTCCCATTCTGAAGAAACCTGCCTTGCTCATCATCTGTTGTTGTCTGTGACCCACTATCTACTAAAACAATTAGAGAGGCTCTATTTGTCTCAAGCTGATAGATGCTTTTGGATGTCACTCCTTTGCACCTTTTCACCTTCAATTTCACTAAATACACATTGGCAATGGCCTCAAGACCATCATCTGAAATTGAGCAATTTTTTATGCATAGCTTCTTCATTGCTGTGAATTTAGCTGCAATACACAACATCTCCAAGTCCCCAACAACATCACTTTTGCAGAGAGCCATTCTTTCCAGGACCAGGCAATTGGAAGCCAACATCTCATTTCTTCTTTTCCACGCTAACATCATACTAGGATAGTTAATCATTATCACCAATTCATCCATCTTGCATTCACAAACCATCAGCATGTACCACACGTCATATCATATCATATTGATCATCATCATAATATAGATATGTTAGTCTAAGCATCTCATAAATCATACATTTGTATAAAACATCCATTGCATAACTGTATAGGCATCATCACATCATCCATCTCAAATGTAGTACATCATCATTTAAGTTGTTTAGGATAATATAGATTGGTTGGGTATGTGCAGGATCATGGTGGGCCAAAAAGTGGCAATATGATGGGTATGTGGCTGACAACTTTATTTTTACCCCAAATTTAAAAAATGAAAAGGGTCTTTAAAGGAGATTCTCAGCTTTCCACCAACATAAATAATGCTTTACTTTGAATTTAATAAGTAATTATTATTCATTTTCTATTCAAATTACGACTAAAGTCCTAATTGATAAACTGATTGAAAAACATTTATAGCTTTCAAATGGTATCATATTTTTTGAATCCAAAACCTGCATCACATTCTATGATTCACATACTACAGGATTAAAAAAATAAAAATTGAATTTCATGAAGTTTTGACCAAGTTAAGGTGGTCAGTCATACAAGTTTTTTATATTTTTTAAAAGTTATAATAAAAAATCATAATTAATTATTTACTTGGTAAAAATTACAAAAATTATGCATCAGATCAAGACATGAGTCTTCTACTTATATATAAAATATTATAGAAAATATTATCATTTTATTGTAGTTAGGGTGGTCGCACACCTTCTTATTTTTTACCTGAAATTTAAGTACTACTACATTGAAATTTCAAATTTTCACCAAATAGATTTCTTTTTTTTTTAAACAAACCTAGTAGTTTAGAAACTACATTTAGTTTGCTACAGATTCTATTCTTACATATTTTTGAAATAATATACATAAAATTATTTAAATTTTTATATCAAATTGCCTAACTATGATTTTTATGATTTTTTTGCCACTTAAGGGCCTATTTTTTCCATGATGATCTTGCACATACCCAGTTATTCTAAGCATCTTGAAACCTTCTCATTTGCATCATCATCATAACCATCTATATGCCCATCTTGAACCTTTTTATCATGAGATCGACCCTCAAATCGAATATTTTCGCTCAATCTCTCGAGGGGGCAATGTACCAGTATACTTATTTCTATTGGGGCATTCGAAAAAATTAGAATTTTTTTCATTTTTGATCATGGAAAGTTTATTCTTTGAACCAATGCAGAAAGTACAATGCTTCAAAGAGGGGAAAAATGTAGGGATTAAATGATTTATTGGTGCAAGTTGCAAAATCTAGAAGATTCAGGTGATTAGGATTAAATTAAATAGGATTTGATTAATTTAATAAGAGATTAGGTGATTTTGATTATTGACTTAGATACTTGGATTTATTTAAATCAAAATGAGAAGAAAATGATTTTAGATTTAATTAAATAAAGATTTGATTTATTTAATCAAAGAGGATGATGTTAGTGTTAAATCAAATAAAGATGAATTTATTTAATTTAAATGAATGAATTTAGGAGATTAATTAAATAAACTTGATTTATTTAATGAAAGATATAACTTAGGAGATTAATCAAATAAACATGATTTATTTAATTGATTAGGCAAATATGATTTAAATAAATATGAGGAATGCATGATGTCAATTTTGCATGTCTACATTTTTCCCCTCTTTGAAGCATTGTACTTTCTGCATTGGTTCAAAGAATAAACTTTCCATGATCAAAAATGAAAAAAATTCTAATTTTTTCGAATGCCCCAATAGAAATAAGTATACTGGCACATTGCCCCCTCGAGAGATTGAGCGAAAATATTCGATTTGAGGGTCGATCTCGTGATAAAAAGGTTCAAGATGGGCATATAGATGGTTATGATGATGATGCAAATGAGAAGGTTTCAAGATGCTTAGAATAACTAGGTATGTGCAAGATCATCATGGAAAAAATAGGCCCTTAAGTGGCAAAAAAATCATAAAAATCATAGTTAGGGAATTTGACATAAAAATTTAAATAATTTTATGTATATTATTTCAAAAATATGTAAGAATAGAATCTGTAGCAAACTAAATGTAGTTTCTAAACTACTAGGTTTGTTTAAAAAAAAAAAAAAAGAAATCTATTTGGTGAAAATTTGAAATTTCAATGTAGTAGTACTTAAATTTCAGGTAAAAAATAAGTAGGTGTCTATTGACCACCCTAACCACAATAAAATGATAATATTTTTCTATAATATTTTATATATAAGTAGAAGACTCATGTCTTGATGTGATGCATAATTTTTGTAATTTTTTACCAAGTAAATAATTAATTATGATTTTTTATTATAACTTTTAAAAAATATAAAAACTTGTATGGACCACCTTAACTTGGTCAAAACTTCATGAAATTCAATTTTTATTTTTTTAATCCTGTAGTATGTGAATCATAGAATGTGATGCAGGTTTTGGATTCAAAAAATATGATACCATTTGAAAGCTATAAATGTTTTTCAATTAGTTTATCAATTAGGACTTTAGTCATAATTTGAATAGAAAATGAATAATAATTACTTATTAAATTCAAAGTAAAGCATTATTTATGTTGGTGGAAAGCTGAGAATCTCCTTTAAAGACCCTTTTCATTTTTTAAATTTGGGGTAAAAATAAAGTTGTCAGCCACATACCCATCATATTGCCACTTTTAGGCCCACCATGATCCTGCACATACCCAACCAATCTATATTATCCTAAACAACTTAAATGATGATGTACTACATTTGAGATGGATGATGTGATGATGCCTATACAGTTATGCAATGGATGTTTTATACAAATGTATGATTTATGAGATGCTTAGACTAACATATCTATATTATGATGATGATCAATATGATATGATATGACGTGTGGTACATGCTGATAGTTTGTGAATGCAAGATGGATGAATTGGTGATAATGATTAACTATCCTAGTATGATGTTAGCGTGGAAAAGAAGAAATGAGATGATGAGAAGAAGATTCAATAAGCCAACTTTATTAGAGATGATGATGATAATGATGGATGATTTGTTTATTAGGAATTGGGACTTTAAAAGGGCTACTTACCTTATGTTTGATAACACACATAAGCATGATGCATCAAGTTATAAAGATCCAGGATGGTGTTTTACCTAGTGTGATGGAATTTGACTCGACAAACAGATAGGCATATTCTTGTTCACACTTGACATAAGCAAACCTTGCTAGGGTGCACCTAACAAAGCAAGTATCCACCAAGTTATATTACAAGAATGTCCAACAAGCACAATAGACAAAAAGATAATGATCAATGCCCCATTCCTTTCTCTCTAAATCACTTTGATTAGACATCATTGAGAGGTCATTGGAATGAGTGCAATAAGATAAATTAAAAATAAAAGATCAAGTACACAAACAAGTCAATGTTCTTCATACCTCTAGCCAAAGGAATTTGTTTTATTTAGGATAAGAACATAAATGATTTCCAATAGATAATTCCCATTGTAGGAAGGATACATCCTAGGACATGTTAGTGGATGGAAGAACGTCATTTTGTTTATCCAAAGTGGTTTGCCAAAAGATAATGCCCATTGTAGGAAGGATGCATCCTAGGACATGTTAGTGGATGGTGGAAAGTTGATAGGTTGTTCGAAAGGCTGTTGATATAAGGTTGATTGACATGTTTTTGAATGATCAAGAGTTTAATTTTGCATTTAAAAGTTTTGTTGTTTTTTATTTTGATTTTGTGTTTGAAGTTTGCTTTTGCTGATTGTTGTGGTTTTTTTTGTTTGTTTTGCTAAAGGGTGAGTGTGACGATTGATTTATTATGGATGAGATTATTTCGGGTGAAAGCAAGATGGGGACAGATGGATTTTTTCAAATATTTGGATGTTTTTTATTTTTTGAAATTTTTTTGAGGCTATTTTTTGGATTTTGCGTTTTCAAATATTTTGGGGATTTTTCATATTTTATGAATGTTTTGATTTTTGATTTTTCAAATGTTTTAGGGTTTTCTGAGATTTTATGTCTTGGGAGCTGATCAAAATTAGCCTTGTCTACGTTTAAGATCAGAGACGACGTAGTTCAGATACCATGTTTTTAACGTTTTCTAACTTTTTGAGTGTTTTTGGATTTTTGCATGATTTTGACGATTTGGATATGGATGTGTCGGATGATATTAGTGATCTATTTTGGATTTTGTTGAAAACCAAGCTAAGGTTGATTGATCGAATTGATGGATTGATGATGATAACATTATTGAGGATACACAACAATCTAAGGATAGTGTTAAGCGACATAAGGAGTAAGATGGATATCCTAAGATGATGAGAGATTGATTGGATTTGATTTGATCAAGATTGATGAAGCTTGGTTTGGAACAAAAGTTGGTTTTGGATGATTTGATGTGATGTTGAAGCACACGTTAGATGCAACTAATATTGATTGTTTGGATCAATGTTCGATTAAAGATAAAACTTGATAAGGAACATGTTTTTGTCAAAATGTGCCATGGGCTAGTAATTTGGATTCTGGCTCACAAATGCTTCACCAATTTGATATTACATTTACCAATGTTCGGATCACCACATAAGTTGGAAGATATAGATCAAGATTTATTCCCAAAGCAAGATGTAAATATCTACCCCCAATGTATAGTAATGTATGGAATGTCATGGATGGATGCCTGGATGGGTGTATGGATGGATGGATTTGAATTATTTTGTGATAAGATAAGGTGTTTGAATAGAGGAATGCTTCATTGGATAATGTTTCATGGCTCAGATAACATTGGGTAGGATAGGATCAATGAGAATGACCCATGTCATGATGTTTACCATAAGCAAGTGTAAAGTGTGTGCCAAACTTTTTCAAGATCAAGATAACTTGGACTATGGATGCAGATATATGAAAATGGATTGGATAAATGTTTCATGGATGAATGGACTTATTATGGCTAATATGGATGGAATGCTAGATTTATTATGGATGGGATGAAATGATTCCACCTAAACTAGCGCACATAGATGCTCAATTCTTCATATGATGCATATTTTCTAGGTTTTTATCATGGTACCTGTCCAAAGTGCCACCATAGTGGTTTTCACTAAACGACAAATTTTTTCTTTATTGTTTTCAATCCTTTTTCTAATTTTTTTGGATTTTCATATTTTTTTGGTTTTTTTGGTTTTTTTGAAAGATTTTAAGCTCATGCTAAACCACTTGGTGGTGTCGATGTAGATGCTTCTATGATAATGTGCAATTGATATCCTTCTTGAAGAAGCTTCTTTTCCAAGATACATTCACTTGAATGTAACTTTTGAGATTCTTGATTTGCTTTATTGATATTGAAGTTAACTTTGTCTTTGTTCTCACATCACAATAGAATGCCTTCTAAATCCTTATGATAAAGGGTTGCTACCAATACATGGTCAATTTGAGAATTGGATATCATGTGTGGAGGCATGGATGGAGTTGTGTGTTTAGGAATAAAAGATGAATTGGTTGACAGTTTGGAACCTTTGACTCTCCAAACTTGGGAAGATAAGCAATGATGGGTGGATACAAAAGTGTATGTGGAATTAGGAACAACTGCTTGATATACTTTGTACATCGCTTGAGAAGCCTGCTTTTTATTTTTTGGACATCTTAGATGGATACATTTCCCTTTTTCATTTTTCCCCATAGTTTCTTTGACTGATGTCCAGTTTGATAGGGATAATCTTTCTTTGAATTCTTTGGTATCCATGTGTATTTGATTTGTCTGATATGCTTCTTAGCCTATTTTTCTTTGATGACGTTCTTTGTATTTTGATTCAAATCTTTCTTTTGATGTTGGTCCCAATTCATGGATGGGGTGATGGGTGAATGAAGATTCGCAATGTGGCTGGTTGTAGTATTGGCAAATTAGATTCATCATAAGGATTCTTCATGCTCCCTATGTTGAAATTTTCTTGAGACGAAGATTCCCCTAGTATTGTGGTAGTAGCATCTTTATTCTTGGATTCTCTCTATTTTGAGATGTCTTGTTCAGTAAGCATGCTTTGATAAATGACCACTGTAGATGGTGTTGTTTCAATTTTTTGATCTGCTAACTCCAAAATGTTCTGTTCTATCTAACTTGTTTCTTTGAGTGGATAATGTTGGATATTTGGGTAGGTGCAGGATCATGATGGGCCAAAAAGCGGCGATATGATGGGTATTTGTAGGGTATGTGGCTGACAACCTTTTTTTTACCCAAAATTGATGAAATTAAAAGGGTTTTTAAAGGATATTCTCATCTTTCCACCAATATAAATTATCCTTTACTTTGAATTTATTAAATAATTATTATTCATTTTCTATGTGAATTACTGACTAAAGTCCTAATTGATAAGCTGATTGAAAAACATCTATAGCTTTCAAAGATCACATTTTTAGAATCCAAAACATGCATCACATTCTATGCTTCACATGCTATAGGATTAAAAAAATAAAAATTGAATTTCATGAAGTTTTGACCAAGGTAAGGTGGTTAGACATACAAGTTTTATATTTTTAAAAGTTGTAATAAAAATTCATAATTAATTATTTACTTACGAAAAAATTACAAAAAAATATGCATCACATCCAGACATGAGTCCTCTACTTACGTCTAAAATATTATAAAAAATATTATCATTTTATTGTGGTTAGGGTGGTCAGACAGACACCTACTTCTTATTTTTTCCTTGAAATTTAAGTACTATTGCATTGAAATTTCAAATTTTCACCAAATAGATTTTTTTTTGTAAATAAACCTTGTAGTTTAGAAACTACATTAAATTTTCTATAGATTCTATTCTTACATATTTTTGAAATAATGTAGATAAATTATTTAAATTTTTACGTCAAGTTTCCTAACTCTAATTTTTCTGAATTTTTTGCCACTTAAGGGCCTATTTTTTCCATGATCATCCTGCACATACCCATCTTTATACATGATGTCCTCAATATGAATTTGGGATATATCTGATCCTAATGTTGACAACTCATTTTAATTGTAGGAATCAATAACCTTCTCTTTTTGTGTAATAATATCAAGAGTAAAGGAATCCTATTCTGAATGAAGATCATCTACGTGTCCATCCACAGAAAGTATCCCATGGGTAGATGGAGGAGTAAGTGCTATGTGGATATGATCAACTTGTATAGATAGGAGAGTATCCATTAGATAATTTTAGTATCTTGGAGATACGAATTCTTGATCTTAATTAATTTTGGGATAGCTTTTGACATGCTTTGTACCAAGTTCTTGACATGCGTCAGTTTCAAAGGATGGATTGCTTACAAAGGGTTCTTGGACATCATCATTAGTCATGGTAAGTGGTTCAACATCCTCTTTATCTTTGAGTGGACTTGGATCAAGTGTTCAGTTGAAGATTCCTTCAATATCTATAAACATGAGGTCAAAGGGGGTCAATATGTCTTGGAAAGGACCATTGCTAGACCTTGGTGAAATATTTTTATCATGCTTTGGAATAAATTCTTGAGATATGTTCTCTAACTCATTAGGTGATATAGAGACATTTTCAACATGATCATTGGTCGATGGGTCATGGATTATGTCAATAGTATCAAATAATTCTAACACTCCTTGAAATAAATCACTAAAATTTGGCTCTTGATGTATGGTGAGCTGGTCATCGGATGAGGTGGAACATCTTCAATGTGCTCATTGATGGATAGGTCTTGATCATTGTTTTCAACAATTGTGGTGGAGAGATTTTCAATTCTATCACTAGTGGTTGAATCTTCATCATTGTCCCCCATAGTGATTATCTCTTAATCAATGAGGTCTTGTATGATATTTTTGAGTCAACTGAATACAACTTGATGTTGTGTGTCCCTTTGTTTTGTGAAAATCACAATGGTGCTCCTTTTTATACCATGGTGGTTTAAGTAGGGGTTCTTGATAGTTCCCATAGATGGGGAGCTTGATGAAATTTTCATGTACCAATTTTTGGAGGACTGATTCGATTGGTCTCCAAAGTGGTGTGTATTTTTGTTTATTCCCTTGTGAGATTTTCACTTTGAATTGACCTTGTGGTGATTGATTTTTGAGATGTGGTGTTTGATCTTCGAGATGTGGTGGTTGGGTTTGTTTTTTATGTTGTTGATCTTGATAACCTACCTTTTGACATTGGAGACATTTTTCTTGATATGGTTGTGGACACAACTCAATGCTTTGATGACATGGTTCAACCAATGGAAGAGTGTATTGATCTTGGAGTGAAGAGGTATCTTGGCTCAATAAGTCCATTAGTTTGGCAAGTGAAGCAAGTTGATGTTGATTTTGATTTTGACTCCCTTGATATAGTTGATTCTTTTGTTCAAGAAGATTTGGAATGTGTACTTGTAGTGTTTCTATGGGATCATGGAAAAAATGATTTTGGACAATGTTCTGATTTGGTATGATGTTCAGATTTTGCATTATAGCTTGAAATTGATCATTATTGTGGTTTGGAATCACATTGCCTTGATTTGGGTAACTTTGATTTTGCATGGTGTTACCTTGACATGGATCAATACATGGAGCCGTTAACATCTTGTTTGGACTTTTAACAGCATTTGTATGATTCACAAACATATCTATCCCAAAGTTTACCAAGTGTGGATTTGAAATGTTCACTTTTGGAAAACTTGTACTTGGCATGAATGGATTTGGTGGGATGATGTTGTTTTACAGAAGAATCATGCACTGGGTGTTTGGTTGATAGATTTGTAAGTTTTGACTTTGAATTAAATTTATCATAGGGAAAGGTATTCCAAAATTTATATTGGGCTTACTCACATTTGTTGTACCATTAAGGTTTGTAGGAGATAATGATCCCATGTATGGATTGTAATTTGAGTTTTGATAACTAAGTGGCATTGTAAGGCTTTGATAGTTTGGTTGACTTGGATTACTCATGATGTATGGATCAAGTTTATATTCCATATTATTCTTGTGTTTTGACTTTTTTGCAAAAGTGAACCTCTAAGGTGTTTAGGACCAATGATGAGATGAAGGATGAAAGGGGTGAATGATATGGGTGTTGAACTTTTGAGGAACTTTGGATCAATGCTAGAGTTTAGGATTTGATTTTGATTGTTTTGATTTGATTTGGATAATGGACTTGTAAACCCTAAGATGTTAGATGTGATATTAGGATGAACTTGTTCAAAGGGGTGTTGATGTAACTAGAGGTATGAGAAAGGATGCATTCCCATACTCCTGACTAAACAAGGTGATTTTGATTTTCATGATTTACCCAAGTCTAAAAAGATGTTTCCAAAGCTCTAAAGTTGTTTGTGGGATGAGATGATAAATGTTTTGAATGGATGAAGTGTTTGATTTTGATCCTAGATGAACCTAAGGAGAACCTTGTTTACAAGACCAAGATATTGAAGAACATGCTTTTCCCAAAAATGTAGTTCAAACCAAAAGACCAATGTTTGCATGAAAACCATATGACCAAAAGATACCAAGCACATGTGTGGGGTTCAATTGTTCTGAGCTTTGCTTAGTGACTTGTTTTTTCCACAAAAAATTCTTGATTAGCTAATTTTGAAACTAGATGTCTAATGTCTTAACGTCTTCTCATCCCACAAAATACATTATCTATAACTTTGATGAAATCAAGACAAAATTTACCTATTGTCGACTTTAGCAAGCAAATTGAGATATAAATCCAAGTGTTTAGAAACCTCTAAGGATAGAATCCCAAGGGAAAGCAATAACACATTGATTTTGTAAATGGTATTTGCTTCCTAAAGGGTTTGACATTTTATGATAATGTTGAATGTTTATTTCCAAATGTTTATGAATAAGCAAAGTGTTTTGATTCCAAAAAAATGTACAATCCTATGGATATGAAAGATTGTATTTGTTGAATCCCCACTTGGAAAAGTCCAGCTATGCCTACTTTTAGTGAATGGTTAGATGCTTGACCCCACTTGTTCCCCTCCACAACACTCACTTATACTAGGTAGCCAAGAATCAGTACCCATAAAACTCCCATGGCATACTTCCCATTTCTACTAAAAACCATAAAAGTGTGGGGAGGCTTCAGAACGATCATTCTTGCACCAACAAATAGATCAAGGATTTTTTTCCTTTTCTAAACAAGGGTTTTAATAAAAAAATTTCATTCGTACGGATTGATCCATTCCGTGAGAGAGCATTGATTCCCTTCTCGTCGAAACCAACCATGTGATACTAGACTTTGTTCTAGTATCCACACTTATATACCAGTTGGAAATACACTTGGCTTTAGTGTGTTACCAATTGGGTCATTCCCTTGGGTGATTACTTTTTCCCACAGGGTAGGCCCTCTAAGATAAAAAAAGCAAGCAAACATATCCATAGTTTGATCAATCTCTGTTGAGAAACAAAGAGATAACAACACGCAAGATGTTGCACTCACACTCACAAGATTTGTTCAATTTTAAATCCCAAAATGAAATGTAGATGCAATCACTTTACCCAACTTAAGATCACCAAAAAGACTTTTGATTCTCAAGATCACCATGAGGCATGAGAGAAGCACATATGTCCTTTTGATGATATTACTTTGGGTAATTGATTGTGAAACAAAGAAGTACATGTTCATTTTAAATCCACAAAACAATGATTTGATTCTTTTTAAGGCACCAAAATGAGATATGAAAGATTACCTTGCTCAATTGTTAATCCTCAAACCAAATCTAGTAAGTTTGTCCTAAAGTTCTTTCTAAGCCCTTTGTAGCAAAACGAAATCTTTTGTAATGATCTTTTTAGAGCCCAAAAAGACGTGAATTGACCTAAAACCGAAAACTAAAGCATAGAATGGGAACTCTAAGCATTTAAAAATGCTTTGTGAATTTCAAGTTTCTCTTTAACTCCAATCTTGCTTTGCTCTCACTTGATTCCAATGTCAACCTTACCTACAAAGTAAAAACAAAAAATCAGATTTTCTTTAAAAATCACAACTATGTTTAAGATCAAGAATACACCACTCTTTTCAAAAAAAAAATTACATTTTTCATGCAAATTTTTGTAAAATAAATAATGGTTACAATGTTAAAAATGTCATATTCTAAGCAATTCCAAGTTGGAAGTTCCAAAAATATTCAAATATTCAATACCATCAATAGCTAGCTATTCATTAATTGACTCCACAAAGAGGGATTAATTGATTATGCAAAGAGTGATATGCATTAATTGATCCCCAACAAAGATTTTCCAGAGGTATTAATTGATTCTGCAAACAATGATTAGGTATGCATGGAGTTATTTTGATCAACTGGCTGAAGCATTAAGAACAAAGTAATAAGCTTAAGCATTCACAAGAAAGATTCATACTATCCACAAAAAGTAGTTTAACTGTCCACAAGAAAAAATGTTAATGATAGGAAGACTTCATGATTGCATCGCCATGGCTGTGTATGATTGCACCGAGTCTAAAACTCAATAATAGCCACTTGTACGGTGATATACCCTTTGTTAAATGACCAACCTGTAGTTTCACATCATGAGTATGATATGGCAACGTCTAGCCTACACCAAGGAGCGGTTTACTTAAAATATTAGACAACAAGATTATAATAAGCTTTTAACCATCACTCCATTTGATCAGCCATATGAATGTATACATGTATGTAAAATTGTAAGCATAGAATAGGCATTAAAAAGGCAACGAACATTCAAAGAAGCAATCACATATCTGAAGTGTGGAAAATGTATGTTAGAAAAGCAGTGAACATTCAATACCTAGGCTGCATGAAGACAAAATAAATCAGAACCTAGATGTTAGCTTGGTCTACAATGCAAAACATTTTTGAAAATAATATTTATCGATTTGTAAAATATTGAATTCATCTTGTAGAGAAATAATCAACTAATCTTTAATGTGTTGATCAAAGATAGTAGAAAGAAAGAGACATGAAATCATTAATGAATTGTTGCGCAGTCGTTCCAAACTCAAACACGTAGCCATCAAATCTCATGCTCACCTAAATGATAAATGTTAAATCTGTAATGCAACAATTATATCAGTCAATTCCTTGTAGGCGGTTTGTAAATGAAGAAAAAGGCAGTTCCAAAAGACTTGGAGGTCCTTCAATGATCAAGAAAATCCCATACTGAAACTAAATGTAGGGTATGTGCAGGATCATCATGGAAAAAATAGGCCCTTAAGTGGCAAAAAATTTAGAAAAATCAGAGTTACCAAACTTGACATAAAAATATGAATAAGTTATCTTTATTATTTCAAAAATATGTAAGAATAGAATCTGTAGTAAAATGAATGTATTTTTGACTTCTAGGTTTATTTCTAAAAAAAATAAAATCTATTTCATGAAATTTGAAATTTCAATCATTAGTACTTAAATTTAGGAAAAAATGGTAACATTTGACCACCGAACTCATTAAGTAGTAATATTTTTTATATTATTTAGACTTGTGAGACTGTGTTAGGATGTAATGCATATTTTTGTAATTTTTTTTCCAAGTAAATAATTAATTATGATTTTTTTTATTTAACTTTTAAAATAAAAACTTGTATATACTTACTGCTTAGTCAAAACAAGCGAATTCAGAACACTTGCAATCCTAGTATATGAGCATAAATTTTATTAAATATTTGGATTCAAAAAATGTGATACTGTTTGAAAGCTATAGATGTTTTTCAATCAGCCTATCAATCAACTCTTTAGTCATAATTCAAAAAGAAAATGAATAATAATTATTTGTTAAATTCAAAGTAAATCATAATTTATGTTGGTGGAAAGCTAAGAATGTCCTTTAAAAACCCTTTTCATTTCACCAATTTTGGGTAAAAAAAGATCATCAGCCACATACCCTACAAATATTGTTGATATTGCCACTTTTTGGCCCATCATGATCATGGACATACCCTATAGATATGATGTCTTTATGAAGTTGTGTACCTGATGCTTTTAAAATATGATGTTATGTTATGTTGCGTATTTGAACATCATTGTTCATTTCTTTTCCATTGATAGACAGGTGTAGAGACTGACCCATAGCCTTTGCCAATAGAATTTTACAATCGATTAGATGAGTGATGCAATTAGTGTTTAATAATCATTGCATTCAAAGACATTTCTAAATTGAATCCCCAGAGATTGAAGATAAAAATTGAAATAAGAATTAATATAGCATTGCAAATAGGATGATAAAGTGGTTTGCCATTACCATGACTATAACTAGAAAACCATCATTGGTGTATACATTATTTGCAACAACTAATTTAATATTTAAGACATGGACCAGAAGTATCCTAGAATACTTAATGCTACAGATAATTTTGTGAGTGGAAATACAAGAAAAGAGTTCAATTAAATGGGGAAGATCTTAGGAAAAATCTCCATTCATTCCATGACAGGCTAGAGAGGGGGTGGTGGACTTGGCACATTCACTAAATAGATAGAGACAAATCTCTTTTAAATGGGACTCCTCCAATCTTTGGTGAATAATAGTGCTTTCCTATGCTCCTTGTCTGCATAATGCACCTATGTAGGTATCACCTTGGAGGTATGTAATGATTATTTTCCACTTCAAAGAGTAATGGAAGTTGTTACGGTAGACAAAAGAAGACTCCTCGTATTCCTACTTGCAACTCCTATCATTGGATTTGAACTTAATGCATTATAGAGTACACAACTTCCTACAATGCTATTGTTACAAGTTGTCCAATTTATCCATGCTACCCTTAGGGATAAAAATATTTATGAGCATAATTAATAATGTTATTGTATTGCATAAGGCTCCTCATGGCTGGAGATAATGGTAATGTACCAATATTTTAATGGTGTAGGTGAGCTAAAAAAATACCAAGAAAGAGACATTCAACTTCTTCGACATTCCATCTAATCACTAAATGGGGATGTCTCTTAGCATGCAAAGTATTTTCAAAACATAAAAATAGATTCGATGAAGAAGACTTTTGAAATTTTCAAGAAAAATGCTCTTGGCAGGTGTAAAATTGAATTCCTCAACCTTTTCCAGGCATATGCCAAAATGGGTGCTTTGGAACAGGTATTTCCATTCATGAAAACATTACAAAAGAGGGGAATTTTGTTGGAAAATATAGTTTATTGTAGAGATAATAGAATAAGAATGCTACAAGAATGCTTAGGGAGGTCTCATATCATGGAAATAAATGATTATGCATGCAATCGGTTTATCACAATTTTTTTGGAGATTTTAAGGAAAGTGTGACTAACAGATGGTGCTCTCTATATAATGATGTGAGATTAAGATTGAGATGACTAACATGCAGTTTATTGTTGTGATTGAAGTCTCCAAAATAAAGCACACAAAGTGTTTAACTGAATTAACAAAAGAATTGTAACCTTATGGGATGCCCAAAATGATCTTTCATGACAAAAATAATTGTAACATATATACATAATTGAAAATGTCAAAAAAATCTATTTAGCAAGTGATTCTAGAAATGATTGTTGTTGCAAATCCCCCAACCACCACTGTTTATTTAAGTACAACTTTGCAGGAAGTTTATATATAAATGAACAAAGAAAACTATTTTCTTGAATAGTGACATAGACTGGGATTAAAGCTTGAATAGAAACTAAAATCCCACCTATTGCAATAATCGTTATACAATAGAAACAAAAACTTTATATTCATGTCTAACGTATAAATTAAAAAAAGGTAAATAGAGACAAAGACTATGGGTTCAAGCCCCACGGTGAGTGCCAAAATGTGAGAGGCATATCTATAATTTCTAACAATAAATAAAATATTTCAAATTAGGCATTGTTAGAACTCAAATAAACTACTCCCTATAAAATTCATTTCAACACAAGAATAACATAAACCGAGCATGAAAGCAAGCAAACCATAAAGAAACATTATTCAAATGATCAAACCAGCATCTTATAGGGGGATTGGTGCTATTTTGATGTGGAAAATAGCCCTTTCCCAACCCCTTTTTGATAAGCTCTAGATATGATAAAGATGCAAGATGATAAGTGATCAAGTTGTGTAGTTGTGAAGGATTAATACAATAGATGAGGCCTTTATTTATAACCAAGAAGGATGGAAGAATGTAAAACATGGAGGATGTGGGATAAAACATGAGCCAATGAGAAGATGCCACTTGTCAAGATGTCAATGGAGGAAGGTTGTGCACATTTTGATGAATGTGCCCAAGAGGGGGAGATTTGAAATTCAAAAGATGGCTTGTTGGAGGGAGAAGAAAGAGTCTTAAATTCCAAGTGGGGGACATGTAAGAGACAATGTAAGAGGATTTAATGCCATGTTGGGGGACAAGACATTTGGAGGGATTTTCAAACTTGCAGGAATACTCCCTTTTTTATGCCATTTTGGAAGTAATTAGGAAATTATTAAATCAAAGAAATGATTTATTGGTCCAAGTTGCAAAATCTAGAGGATTCAGGTGATTAGGATTAAATTAATTAGGATTTGATTAATTTAATAGGATATTAGGTGATTTTGACTTATGACTTAGATACTTGGATTTATTTAAATCAAAATGAGAAGAAAATGATTTTAGATTTAATTAAATAAAGATTTGATTTATTTAATCAAAGAGGATGATGCTAGTATTAAATCAAATAAAGATGAATTTATTTAATTTAAATGGATGAATTTAGGAGATTAGTTAAATGAACTTGATTTATTTAATTAAAGAGATAACTTAGGAGATTAATCAAATAAACGTGATTTATTTAATTCATTAGGTGGATATGATTTAATTAAATATGAGGAATGCATGATGTCAATTTTGCATGTCTACAAAACCCATGCAATAACAACAATATATTTCCTAAACCCTTCATAATGTTATCACTAGATGATTAAGGATTGTTGAATTTTGAACCAACATTCATGGGAGAATACAAGATCATAAACAAAGACTCTGAGAAGGGATAAGGAAAATCGGTAATTTTAGCACAAAATTCAAACGACCCTTCGAAAGAATCCACCTCAACCACCTTAAAAAAAAAGACAACAAAGTACAAAACAAAATTTGATGAACTTAATTATGAGCAACCATTGAATCCAAAAGAGATCAAGAATCTTTATGGAAAAGGTTATGAACTTATGAAACAACTTGGGTATAGTGGAAAAGGATGTGGTGCTAGAGAATAAGGTATTTTTGTCCCCATAGAACCTCACACACAAGAAAATACTAGTGGTGTTGGTTATTGTCCCTCGAAATACACAACCAAGCCTTCACTCAATATCAATACTCTCACAAAAGATTCTTCTTTAAAGCCAACTTTAACAGTAGTTCATCTTGAACTAATAGACACTAGTGGTCTTGATTATTATCCTTTGCAAGAAATGAAACAAACAAATAAATCTTTGCTTAATGTCAATGTCATCACACAAAACATCAATGATTCGAGTTTGATAGATTTAACACCCTGCTTTAAAGGAGAGAACAAAATCTCACAATCTATAGATTCCTTTAATAAGTATGACATCTTGTACTAGGAAAGAGATATATTTGTCACAAAATAAAGGAATACTACCTACTTTGGATCAAGAATATATCTTGTCGAGACTCCTCCAAGATCGTTTGATATCCCTTCCTCCAAGAATATGAAATAAATTTTGTACTACAAGAGTTCATGGTCATTCTACTAATGAATGTAAGGCTTTGAAAACAAAATTCATTATCTTCAGGACTATGGTGCTATCCCTTGGGTTGAAGCACCTAGTTCCTCTTTTCATTTTGGCTCATCCTTGTCTTGCATTAAGTGGGGGAAAAAGGTTAAATATCTATATCCTCATATGTCACTTGTCATAGTCTCTTTTGGCTAGTTGACCACCTTCCATGTACATATAAGAGCAAGCCTGGGATGTGGATGAAATGCCTTAAGTTGACTCACATGTGACATATGTATTCATGATGTAGTTCAATTCATAAACATATGACTTGGCTTAGGTCTTTTCAAGTTAGCTCTCATGTCTTCTTTATTGTTAGCATATATCATTTTCTACTTTAATGTAATTTCTCACAACATGGTGTTTAGAAATTTGTTTAAAGTGGGGCCATACATTTGTATTAATTCTTTTGAATTTTTCTCTCATATTTCATGTTGTAGTATTCTTACTTTATCTAATGCATTTTAAATTTGTCATTGACATTGGGTGTGATGTCCCTCAAGAGCATGGTATCTCTTAGCATATTATATTCCTCTTAGTGGATTGACATGACACACTGCATCCCCCAAGTTGTGAATCTTTTATTCTTTGATTGGTCCTCTCTTGGAGACACTAGGCACAATGTTCCCTAATTTAAGACACCACATAAATTAAGAAATACTCTATTGAACGTTCCTTTATTATTTTATTTTCATTTTCAGTTATATGGCCACCTTGCATACCTATGGAGCCATCCTATTTGCTCATGAGGTCCAAGCATATGAATTTTTTCTTTTCTCATGAAGCTCAAAGATCATTTTTTGCATGGTGCCTTATCAAAGTTATCAGGAGGTATAACCTTGGTATGGTTGGACAAGAAGCTGATCTGAGGCATGAATTTCCCTTAGCCACTCGCATGTGTGTGTGAGAACATATCAATTGTATGTGTCTCACCTTCTTGGATTTGTCACCCAGTGGACAACCTCAAGTTTTGTTGCCTCAGAGTGAGCATGTATTTTTTGACAAACAACTTAGATCTGATCCACATCGTGTTGGAAAAATAGTCGAAGCTGGATCCACCTTTTTATTTTTGATTCTCTCTTTTAATTATTGACATTGCATGTTTGTGTATCTTGATGTTGCATATCATACACCTTCTACATGTCCTTTTGTGCTTATGTCAGTTTGACGTAGGATTTTGGATCCTAGGTGCTTGACCACCTCCTTTCATCCTTGTTATCCTAGACCATCCCCATCGGTATACTAGGACCCCTCTTGAATTCCTACTTTAGTGTGAGTTTGAAGCATGTTAATCCTCTCACTATAGTGGGGCTAAATATGGAAACAAGAAATGTGTTCCTTTTCCTTGCTTAATTTGGGAATAGTTAATTATAAATTGGACTGAATATCACCTTGATCTAGTGTTGTGATGTGTTTTACACATCCAAATTAGGTTTTGATCCCTTTTAAAGCTAAATAAACCTAATTTTTCCTTAATTTAATGTTGTAAAGTATATTTATTTATACCTTTGCATTAAATTTAGGAAGTTTATCAACTATATCGACCTAATATAGTGTTCTAATGTGTTGTACATGTTCACATGTGATTTTGCGCCCTTCTAAGCTCAATTGAATTGATTTTTCTTTAATTTGATTGAATTTTTTACCCTCTTGCAGGGTGATCCCACAATAGTGGTTTACAATTTTTGGCCAAACTGGACACTAAACTAATTCTTTTTAACTAAATCTTCCCTTTCGAGCACCTATAGCGGCTAAACTATGAAGAATTTGAAGATGATGCAAACTAGAGTTTCGTGACATTTTTTCAGTAGATTCTAAATATATTTTTTTCAAAAAAAATTGAATCAGATTGCACTTCTTTTTCCATCTCCCTCAAAAACTATTTTTTTTAGAAAACAACATTTTTAAAAAGTGACACTCACTGTATAATGCATAACTTTGTTTCTATTAAGTATAAAATTATAATTCTTTCAAATTTAGATTTGTAACTCTGGTATCTAGTGCTTCCACTTGGTTAGATATTTTTTTATTGACTATCTTTCTTTAATCAAGTTTCAAAGTCAAATCAATTACAATTCAGACATAGTGTGATTGTATAACGTGTAACTTTTTTTGTATGTATCAAAATTCAAAAAATAAAAATTGTTGGATTAAGGACTTCAATATCTAGTGCACTCATATTTTTCAAAAAAAAATTTGATAATATTCTATTTTTCCACATGTGTAGAACAGAGTGCTTTATTTTCAATGAAAAACCTACATTCATAAGAAATAAAAAATAAATATAATTATCAAATTTAATTTAATTAAAATTATAATTTTTTGGAAGCTTATAATAAGGACATACTTACAAAATTAAATTTTAAATAATTCATTTAATCCCCAAAAGGTAAAATCAAAGAACATTTTTATCGGCGCAGTGGGTGTAAAAAGAAGAGACTACTGACCATAATTATGGTTTAAAACTAGCATATATATATTTAATAATATATATATAAAATATGTCGAGAAGATATCCTTCTCAAAGTTTGAAATAAATTTTAACATAAAATTGAATAAACTTGAGAAGGATATCTCTATTATATATATTATTAAATATACATATCTTCTTAGTAGTCCTGATACAACATGTAATATCTTAAATAAATTATTTATATATTTATATATTTTATTTTAAATTATTATAATAATTAGTATATTATAATATTATAGTATAATATTTGTAATTCAATTTTTTTTTAAAAAATATATAATTTAATATTTAAATGTTAAGTTAAAATATATATTAATTTTGCTTAGGTCTAGAGATATATTTAATTTTAAACGTTAAGGGATATAGTTAAGGTTAGGGTTAGGTATAGAGATATAGTTAGGATTAGGGTTAGAGTTAATATACAGTTAGGATTGGGGTTAGGGTTAATATTAGGATGAGAGGTAGGGTTTGTATCAAGATTAGCTTAGGATTAGGGTTTGGGTTAGCATGAGGATTAGGTTTTTAATTAGGTTCAAGGTCAATTTTAGGGTTAATAGATATAGTTATGATTAGGGTAATATTTTGGGTTACGGTTATTAGGATTAGGGTTGTTGTTATGTTTTGGATCAAGTGTAGGGTTAGGATTATGGTTAGGTTGGGGTTAAGAGATATAGTTAGGCTTAGGGTTTAGGTTAGGATGAGCTAGAGTTATAGTTATGGTTAGAAATAAGGTTAACATTATGATGAGATTCAAGGTTCACATAAAAATTAGGGTTAGGTTTAGCATTAGGATTAGGGTTACATTTAGGTTTGCAGTCAAATTTAGGGTTAATATATATAGTTAGGGGTGGGGTAATAATTGGGGTTAAGTTTACCAAGATTAGGTTTCTAGTTATGTTCTCAATCAATTTTAGGGTTAGAATCATGGTTAGGTCAAGGGGTTAAGAGATATAGTTAGGTTTAGGGTTTAGGTTAGGATTAGGTCTAGAGATTTAGTTAAGCTTATGGTTAGGGATGTTAAGTTAATATGTAGTATATATATTATTAAATATATTGATAGGTTCATATTTTAAGAGATATAGTATTATCATTTTCCCTAATTGAACCCTAACTCTAACCCCAACCCTAACCTTGACCCTGACCCCTGGCTTTACCCTAGAATCATAACTCTAATTGAATATTTTAACCCTAGCCTAAACTTAACCATAACCATAACCCAACCCTAACTCTAACTATAATGCTAATCCTAACCATTATCCTAATTCTAACCCTAATCTTAACTATAACTTAATTCTAGTTCTAACCCTAACTCTTATTTTAATGCTATTCATAATCCTATTTTAACACTAACCCTAATTCTTATGACAATCTTAATTCTTTCTATAACCCTAATTAAACCCTACTCTATCCTTAAATAAACCCTAACCCTAATTGAACCTAACCCTAAATGATCTCAAACCCTAACTATATCCCTAACTAAACCCTAACCTCTATTGAACTATAACCCTAATTAAACCCTACCCCTTATTTATTCCTTATCCTAACCCTAACCCTTATCCTAATTATAAACCTAATGGTAATTATAAGACTAATTTTAATTCTACCCTTAACCATAATTCTAACTACAATCCTAACCTAAATTAAACCCTAACCCTCACCTAAACTTAATTTAAATGTAAATGAATACTTTAAGCCTAATTAAATGATAATCATAACCCTAATTAAACCTTAAGCCAGAAAAAATCTACTCATCGGCTCGAGAGATGGCATTCGTGTGGGAGTGCAGGCGAGCTAGGGCACCCGAGCCCTAGCTTGCTGTCTATTTTTTTCTATGCGCTGGGGGATTTCTTGCTCGCGGGGGGTCAAGGGGACCAGGTTGCCATTGTTTTTGCTACTGTGGGTGTTGTTTTTTTCTTCCTCTGGTGCTGCGTTGAGGACAGATTCTGTGGTCTCCAAAAGGGGTGTTTCTCTGCAGTCTTAGCGTCCTCTGGTTTGTGCATTGTGCCTGCTTGGGGAGGCGTGCTTTTTTTCCCTTTTATTGCTGCTTCTTGTGTTGGGCACCTATTCTGGGCTCTCATTTTGGCGTTG
>VDFB02193867.1:754949407-755069006 GCA_007258455.2 Sequoia sempervirens | reverse complement strand
TCCAACCATGGGAGATTAGTCTCACCTTAGCTCATCTCACTAGAGAATCGTTAGGCATTCGGTTGGGTTGTGGGGATACCCCTGTAGTAGTAAAAGAAAATACATGGTCCTATTTCAAAGAAGAGATGACAAAAAAATCTTAGCACTACTTACAATGTGATCCAAACCAATTTACATGCTAACACACATCAACCTAAGTCAAAATTAAGGAAAGGTGTGGATGAAACATTCAAGCACATAACTAGGTGCAAAAACATATCTATGATTGAAATTACTTGATGCAGTCCCAAACAAGATAGGTCATGACCCAAATATATTATGGCACATCTTCCATTGTTGGCACAATCCCCCAAGTGAATGATCCAAGAAAAATAACAAGCCCTATCAGCAAGATATCAACAAAATACCAAGAAGGCCAATTCAAGACACAATCTGGCACCAAAGTGACCAAGTAGCAACATGTGGATCATATAGAGATGTTCCTTAAACATCCAAAATAACTTCCATACATGTAATACCCCTTGTTACTGATACTGTTTGATACTCTTATGTGTTGGTTTGATACTAGTTTGTGATGGTGATTAGCTCACCGACTTGGTTGTGTGTGGATTCATAGTTTGGTTGTGTTGCTGCACTTGACATTATTATGATGATTTATGATACTTTATGTGGTGGTTAGATTATTTGATTATGCTATGGTTTCTTTAATATTATACATGTTGATGTTGTGATTCTATGATGCTATGTTTTCTGATGTGGTTGTTAGTGAGTCTTGGTGAAAAGATAGAGTAGCATCACTCACTTGCGAGCGCCCTGGTACCCCACAATTTCCTTTCACGGTGTGTTTGAAATGGAGATTTACATGTTACTTGAAGTTTATTTGTATGTAGGAATTTCAGGAATAAAGTCTCGATTCCTCCTATTTTGA
Source organism: Sequoia sempervirens (assembly GCA_007258455.2). Classification (NCBI taxonomy): domain Eukaryota; kingdom Viridiplantae; phylum Streptophyta; class Pinopsida; order Cupressales; family Cupressaceae; genus Sequoia; species Sequoia sempervirens. Next base: position 755,068,078 of record VDFB02193867.1, on the reverse strand, counting down.
CAGGACAAGATGAGCATTAAATTAACCCAATGGGTACAATGTTGAAAAAAGGAGTTGATAAGGAAGTATCCCCATCCTAAGTCCATCATCCCATTGTGAGTTTTTTTGTGTCATGATTTAGGTTTTGTCCTTGTCTTTGTATTGTTTGATTTTTTATTATTTATTTCATTTATGGTTAGTGGTTATTTAATTAATCTTTATTTATAAGATCAATTAATGTTGCTTCGTTGCTTTGATTAATTGTAAGTTAGTAAAATGTTGAATTTTAAATATATTGTAAATTAAAAAAAAGTTATTTAATTAATTAAAAGTGTAAGTAATTAATTTAAATAAATAATGATGATGATAATTATATGTTATCTTTTTCCTTATTTTAAATTAGAAAATTAGAAGAGAATATCTTGTGTGGATAATATCATGAGAAAATAATTTATTTTTAATTAAAATTGTGAGATAAGTGTGTGCTTTTAAAAGCAAGAAAAGAGCCAATGAATGGGGAGGATTTTTGAGGAAAAAGATGAAAAGCTTTATTTATTATTATTTTTTTATTGTGAGAGAGTTTTACACACACAAGGTTTTTTTCTAGTTTTTGTCTGAAAAATAAAAGAAAAGATAGGTTTTGTTTTTGGGATTCTTAGTGAAAATTGTTCTATAAGAAAAGATTAAAAAAGATTGATTCAGAAGAGAGCTAAGGGAAGGAAACTGGGAAGAAACTGCAGAGGGGATTCTACTTGCAAAGAGGAAGAAAGCTATTGTGTTTGGATTCTACATCAAACGAAGGACTACAACTTCTTTCAAAATTATTATTTCTTTAGATTTAATATTCTGTGAACAAAATCTTGTCTACCATGTTTGAAAATTAATTTCTCTATTTTTTTAAAAAGGGTTTTTTGTGATGGAAAATTTTGCATTAAACCTTTGAATTTTCTATTGAAAACTATGGTTAAATCTTTTGTAGTTCGTCAATAAAATTTGGTTGAGAAATTATTGTTGGAAAGAAAAATAATAATTATTATTATGTTGAATTTGCATACCCAAATTTAGTTGTGTCAGATATAGATCAAATTATTATTTTATTTAATTGTAAATTATAGTTAAATATAACGTATATATATATTTGCATATATATATATGCAAATATATATATATATATGCAAATATATATATGTGTGTGTGTGTGTGTGTGTCTGTGTAGAAGATTGTATATGCTGCAAATATGAAATTAATATGATAATTTTAAGAAATTTGCAATGTTATAATGTAATTGTTCAAATTAGAAATAAATTATGTGCTTTGAATTAAACCAGACTTCCTCGAGTAATTGGTTTATTTAATTGGCGAAATTGGTTGTATATTAAAATGAGTTTTATGGTATTGGTTTATGTAATTGTTTTCTTTTGAGATCATTCATTTAATCAAATGTGACTTTCTCTTATTTGGGGTATATGTCTTGCAGGAAAACCCTAGAGTTAGTTTATCCTATTATAGGAACTTAAGTCATTGATTAGGAACTTCTAGAGGTGGGGATATTGATGCTATATTTGATCTTACAATTTGATATTTTGGCCTATGTTTTGACTATGGTTGTGATTTGAGTTGCACATGGATTGTACCATTTTATGGATGTGTTTCATATGTTTTGGCAAGATGGTTATGCCTCGGGGATGTTCCATTTGTTGGTTTAGTATTTCTTGTTGGTATAATATTTTTGTGTTGGATTGTTGTGTTGGGTGTCTAGGGAGAGTGGCTCTAGGTGGGGGTTGGCGCACAAAGGGGCTGTCAGGGTAACCCATGTAGAGTAAGAGTAATTAGTGATAACCTAAGTAATTAATTATGGGTCAGTGGTTAAACATTAATAAGATAATTATGGATGTCTCGTCCCCTGTTAGTGCCATCATAGACTAAAGGTGGACCGAGAAGGCCATGGTTGGCATGGTCGTTGCCTCATCCTCATGAGAGGTTAATTATTTTGCATGAGTAACCCTATGGAGTGGCGCCTTGAGATAGGTTGTTAAGAGAACCATAGATGGAGGCGGTACCTTGAACTAGGTTGTCTGGATAATCCATGTATGGATGGAGGTGGCACCTTGTGATAGGTTTTCTAGATAATCCATGTAAAGCCATGTGATGACACTCCCCTCTAGCATTCCATTTGACTTGTTTTATTGAGGTCCTCTGGAAGTAGTCTATTGTTATGTCTTTTGGTGATTTATTGTTGTTTATTTTTGTGAGTGGTCTTTGATATTATGTTATCTTATCTAGAGTTAGTCTAGTGTTATTGTTTGGATGTGCTTGGTTGGGGATCCTTCCTTGTTTACTCCCAGCATGGGGGTGGTTGGGTGGAACGTGCTACACACCCTGTTGGGTCCCCTTTGGATGCAATTGTACCATTCAATGTAGGGTTATGCAAATGTTGTCAATCCAAGATTCATTATTACCAGATGAATATTTATACTATAGATGTATTTCATTTATGGATGTATCACTCCCACGTGTGTTGGGAATACCTTGATGTAATTTTGTATATGTGATTATTGTGATGTACTATTAGACTGGTGTAATGTATATTCATACCATGTAATCATTCGTGAACTATCATTTGTTAATATTGTTAATGTTATGTTGTATCTGTGGAAATATATATACTTAGTATCTTCATGATTAATTTATTTTTGATTTTCATGTATGGTTTTCTATGGGTTACTCTTATTAATGTGGTTATCATTAGTGGATGTTTTAAATGGTGATATGTGAATGAATGGATTCGTAATTGAATATTTATTGTGTAATCTATTATCTTTGTTATGGGTTAGTTTAGTAATGTCACCTTGTGTACCCCAAAGGATTTAGTTGTGCAACATAGAACATTGTTATATTGGAATACTTAAGTACATTTTTTATGTTCTTTAAAAAAAAAATTGTTGCATTTTTACTTGTTCCTTTGAGGTTTGTGTGGCGTGGCGTTACAATACACTTATTTCATATTTCCACGCTATTAGCATCCACCGTAGATCAAGCACAAATAGGAAACATCAATCTAAAAACACAAAATTCTTAATCATGAGATGTAACATTAGCATTACAACCTATGGACAACTTCAACATATGAGATTGGAATTGAGATACTACACATGCATTAAAAACACATTCACTAAGCCATAGGAGTAGAGACATCTATGTGAATAATTTATCATACTAGTCTAGATAATCAACAACATTACCAACCTTTTAAGAGAAATAAAAACTAGCAACAATTCACCTGGACCTCAATCAACACACAACAAAACATACTTCACAAGCACTAGAACTAGCAACCTTCTTTTAATAATTTTTTCTCAATATCCTCAACATATACAATCAACAACAACTAGTAGATAACCAACTGATTGGTTGACATAACTAGCTAACTGATTGACATCAATGGCAACACTTCATTCATTTTCCATTCTTGCAATAGCCTTAGAGAATTTGATGGACTTAAAGTTATGACATAAGTGTTTGATCCTATTTATAGTGTTTTATGACACTAGTATAGTATAGGTGGAAGTTGGTAGAGATAGGTGGGTGATATTTGCATGAACATGAGCATATAAGAGTTTCTATACTATACAATAGATCACCAAGGTGTTTTCATGGATCTTTTGATAGTGGTACTCAATATTGAAATGATTTTAGCTATTGTTACTATTACACCACCAAGCTATATTAGATATTTTAGTCTTCTATAAAAGAAGGTTTTTCCTTGGTACTATGGTTGATAATTCAAGATAATATTTAGGCATTCATGTATAATCTAAATTATTTCTAGAAACATAACAACCTAACGTAAAATCATATGTTTGATAGATAGGTAATTTTCATTAACTAATAGTTATGCTAAAATAAAAATAAATGAGTGCTTGAGAGCCTACCTCTTGGTGAATGAAGTGAAGGTTGTAGATGGACTTCCATTGAATATCCTTAGCTCGATAAGGTTTTTCCCAAATTCAAAAATTCTTTGACAAAAATGGTTAGTCCCAATTTTTATTTTTTTTTATTTGTGGATTTTGGTCAATTGGTATTTGAAAAGGTTTCAATCAAATACCTTCCAATTAAAAATAGTTCTACAGGAACTATTTCTTTTTTCACAAGTCTAAAACATATTTGCAGTTTTACCCAATAATTTTATTTTAAAACTCAATCACATAACTTCTCAAAATTTAGAATATATGATTTTATCCCTTTTAGAAGAAGAAAGGAGAACAATGCAAAGGATATAGAAGGTGATTCTCAATTGGAGAATGCATTATATTCTTGAAGCTGCAATAAAAGGTTAGGTACAATTAATATGGAAATTAAATGTTTTTATTTGAAGAAAAAGGATCACATAGCATGGTATTGTAAAAATCAAGAAAAAAAAGTTCTTAAAGAAAATCTCAAAGATAAAACAATGAAGGTAACTTTGTATTGAGGATGAGGATGAAGATTCACCAGATGATGATTTTTTTGATATTACTCAGAATGGATTAGTACTTTGAGCCATAACATTTGAAGTTGGTGGCACTGGAGGATGGAAGGGTTTTCATCATATCAAGTTGTCTTCTCACTTTAAGATGATGCTTTGTATGAGAAGTTTTTTTTATTTCTTTCTTACTTTCTTTGTTAATGTTGATGGATTTCAAGAATGCATATATTGTGAATTTTAAATTTTTTAGATAGATAAGGGATTTTATGTTGATCTCAATATGGATTTTTTTCCAATGAGTTAAATACAAGAATTTGATTAATAATTATACCCTTTTGAGGGTCATCAAATTACTTGATAGAGCTCTGTCACAACTCAATATAGATAGTTGTCAACTAATTCAAGAAATAGTGATTCTAGAGTTCTAGAAAATGAGTCCAAGAACTTGAGAATTCAGCTTGAAGCTACAACCTTTCGTGGTTCACAACACAACTTGATGGAGTCCATTTGATTCATGATTTTTTTCTTCAAAGGAAGATATTCTCAAGAATGTATATCTATTTTTAATCAACAATTTTTGTTATGTAAGCCTTGAGGGGGGGTCTCTTACCAAGGCATTTTTGGGGGGAATGTTAGTGTAGTAGTTGAGTAGTATCACATTGTTTAGTTAATTAGTTAAGGAAAAGGTAGTTATATCAACTATTCTACATCATTTTTACTCACATCCTCTCATTCTATAAATTGTATCCATTCTTATTGATAAGGAAATAAGCAAGCATTATAATGCTTGAAGTTAAACATTATCTTTTTAAAAAACCATCGTTCATATTATATATTCAACCTATTGGTGTGTATGTAATTTTTTATAATCAATGAAAGGAAACATACTTCATGAGATACTTGCTAAAGATAAAAGAAATATTTTTATATAGAGGAAAGAGAGAAGTGCAAAGCTTCAAAATTTTGAACATTTAAGACATAATTTGAGATTTGAAGCATATATTGGTATAAATTAAGTGGAGTGTTGACATAAATTATTAATTTCTAACATCAATAATTAAATAAAGATGGAACTTTTAATATTAACCATTCATGATTGGCTTGATCTCAACCTCAAGGAGCTATGAAGATTTGAATAAAACAAATGTCAAGAATAAGAAACAATCAATTGTAGTATCTAGTATTCAAAGAAAATATATGTTGGCTACACATCTTATTTTCACAATTTGGCCATTGCAGTTAACCTTTTCTTGATTCATTCTATCATATTTTTTTCTTTATTTCAATAAACAAATTCTATTATAGCATCAAAGACATGAAAGAGCACACATCATCCCAAAAACCATATAATTTCTATAGACTTTTGACCACTATAAGGGACACTTGAATTCCATCAATGCAAAGGTGTGTGATTTACACTTGAATCACTTAAATATGTGGAAGAACTAGTATTGATCAAAGAGATTGCCACTAGATCTAAAAAACTATAATAGTTATTATAGAGACCATTGCTAAATTGAAAAAATTACAAAGTTGATAATAGAGAGATCATTGTTAAATTTAAAAAATTGTAGCATTGATTGTGGATATCATTGATAAATTTTAAAAATTTGTATCGTTGATTGTAGAGATCATTGTTAAATTTAAAATTTTGTAGTATTAAGTAAAAATATTATTGCTAAATCTATGAATTTTTTGATTGCAGAGATCACTACAAATGGTAAATAGTATATTGAGTGATATCTATATAAAGTTGAGTGGTTGTGAAAAATTTGGATAATGATATCATTAGATGAAAGTAATATTTCTCTTATCAAAATTCATCTCTTTCATTAATAGGAATGTGAAAGACATCTTATTAGAAATGATGATTATGAGTAGAGGAAACGAAATGTTTGCTAGTATTGCAATTATTCTAGTAATTTTGAGAGACACTATTTTGAAATGAAAAATATGAACAAAGTTAATCAATGGTATTCAAAAAGAGGATAAGTTTAGATCTTTTGGAAATATATTGATTTTAAATGTTCTTCATATGTACATAGGTAGCTAATAAACCTATTTGTTATAGGAGGCCCCTACCATCTAGTCAAGTAGTGTGATAAAAAAAAGTTTATGTGGGGGTGTTATAAAATATAAACTACATTTAATCACACCCCAACACATTTGGCATGTAAAGTATTGTCTCATTCAAGAAACACGTATCTTTGTATATACTATCTATTTAAAGATCTTTGGATCCATATATTTGAAATATTAAACCTTTCCAAATTTTAAAAAAGCTTTAGATCTTTAGAAAACAATAAATTATGAGCAAGAATAGGATGAAGACACTTTGGTGGATGACTTAATTGCAAACCCAATACCCCATTAATTTTGTGTGTACTTAGTATGAAACCCGCACCACAATGGCTCTTTTGACAATACAACTTAATCAAAGTATACTTTCCAACACAACAACATTCAATATAGCATTTATTTCGGTTGCCACCCTCATACACCAATGGGAAGATGCATTGACACTCACGCCAAGAAACACTTACCATTCACCTTCCCCATCACGACGACACCATTCTCCATCGCTACCAACCCACGTAATTACCAAGGTCGACGTTGCCACCCAAAAAACCGATGCCCTCCCCGCCGGCCAATAGACCTCCAGCACCAGCAAATCAAATTCATGACTAGGCTGACAAAAGTCCCAACAGAATTATCAGACAAAATAACCTATCGACAAAATAACCTATCGACTAAAGATAATAAATTGGGTTATTTGAAAGTCATAGGTGTGGGGTTCCCCTTCTCTAGATTGCAGAGTCTCATGTAAGTCTTTTGGCCCGATATGTAAGCCATAATTGTAGGCTTCCCTTCCCAAGCACGCTACGGTGATTCTATATTCAATGCCCCTTTAGTCAAAGTAAACAGACGTTTCAAATACGACTCCATGATTTTTGCTTGGCGTCTAGAAGAAGGCAACAATATCGTCTTTTGGCTCGCCTTATACACATTAATATGTGATTCGTATACCTTCCAACAACGCTACGTTTTGGTGATTCTAGAGTCAATGTCCCTTGAGTCAAAGTAAACAGACATTACAGTGCCCATTCAGTTAAAGTAAACAGACGTTTCAAATATGACTCCATGATTTTTGCTTGGCGTTTAGAAGATGGCATCAATATCATCTTTTGGCTCGACTTATAGACATTAATATGTGATTCGATGTATGCCTTCTAACCAAGCTACGTTTCAGTGATTCTAGAGTCAATGTCCCTTGAGTCAAAGTAAACAGACATTACAGTGCCCTTGAGTCAAAGTAAATAGATGTTTCAAATACGACTCCATGATTTTTGCTTGGCGTTTAGAAGAAGGCATCGATATCCTCTTTTGGCTCGACTTATAGACATTAATATGTGATTCGATGTATACCTTCCCACCAAGCTACGTTTCGGTGATTCTAGAGTCAATGTCCCTTGAGTCAAAGTAAACAGACGTTTCAAATACGACTCCATGATTTTTGCTCGCCGTTTGGAAGAAGGAAAGAACATACAATATAAAGCATCGACACTTTACCCCTCAATGTATGGTATGTTTCGCGTGCATTGGCTTTAAATTGAGAGATGGAAACGAAGAAATATGTGGCCGTCTTGTTGATGTTAGAGATCGTGCTGGTGAGCTCCCCGAGATGCGCTGAAGGAATTGAGGCTCGAGGACGTGGGTTAATAGTTGTGCCTGCATCTCCTGGAACGGATAAAGTTCATGATGCCACTACTCCCCAAGCGCAGATAAATGCTGCTACGCCTCCACCTTAAGCTAATCAATCCAAATTCTCCAATTGATGGGGGATATATTATAGTTTAGTGGCAGATATGAGCTTATTTATCTATATTTACTCAGTGCAGACATGTAATCAGTTTACTGAATTTTAGTAATACTAGCGCTTGCACCTCAACGAGGTGCAATGGTTACACCGATAGTAGGATATACTAAGGCGATATATTGAAGGGCAGGGGAAAAATGTTAAGACTAACTATTTATAGCAAAAGTCAATTGATGATGGGATGCAAGAAGATTTGAAATGAAGAAATGGAACTTTATTTAAATCGGTATGCTATGCTAAATGGTTTCACAACATAATATTTTTTGTACAATGGAAGAAGACTTGTAACTTAGAAGGTTGATTGGATTAAGTATAGTTGTTGTTGGTTAATGATATACCTTGTAGCCGAATGTAACATAATGGAAAACTGCATCTTGGGAGAAAATATTTTTATAATACAAAAACTATTTTATGACACATGAAATATGGGATTGTTTCTTATTGATTCTATTGTCCTACTGTCGACAACGAACTTACCTAAATAAAACATGTCTATTCAAGTCTCACAATCCTAGTTGCTAACAAATTTATTTGGTTGGCAAGAACTTTAGCTAGAATTTTATAGGACACACCATGAAATTGGAGTAAATGCACTTGCACAGTAGCATATGGATCAAAAGCAGTTGTAGCCATTGGCTGCATTGGTTGTTCTCATTGCCAGTAAATCTACAACTTTATTGAAAATGATAATTTATGTAATGTCATTGAATTTATCTGCCTTCAAACATTGACTATAACATTATTATGTTAATGGGAATTACAATTTGTTGTGTTCAGTTAATATCATATAATTGTGTTATTATACTATTGTTGTCCTGCTGTCCACAACAAACTTACCTGAATAAAACGTGTCTGTATTTATTTGGTTGGCAAGAACTTTAGCCAGAATTTTGTAGGACACACCATGATTGGAGTAAATTTATCTGGCATTTTTTCAATTGATTACAATTCTTTCTTTTTGTTTAAACTTATCTGCTGGTATCTTTCAATTTTGAGGCTTAGAATAAAGACTCTAATGATGGCTAAAGGCTCTAATGATGGCTATTGAACATAAAATCAACTGCTCAATAATAAAAGAATTGGCAATTTCTGAACTTTTTAAAAAACATAAAAAAATTAGGTTTAGTTTGAATTTTTAATTCTAAAATGCAGCAAATCCAACCACAATGACTACAGCTTATCCATATCTATTGCATGATAGTGAAACATGCAAATTTATTTAGCACCTTTGGAACTAGAATCCTGGATAAAATTTTGGACCTTTAAAACCCCACCATGTTATACGTTTCCAAACTTTTAAACCAAGAGTCATGAGGCTAATTGTGCGACACTGTCAAAGTTCCTTACTCGGCTACTTAAGAGGTCCAAGCATTTCACAAACTCCATAGATTACGCCTATTTTGTCCCGAGCTCGGTCTGCACTACACCATTATTGAACACAGCAAAACTTTGAACCAATTCACACACAAAACATTGCATTGGTATTTGAGGTAATATGAAAATTTATTTATATCAACTTAGCCCTTGGTTCATTTTAAAATTGGAACCTATGTTGGTTCCTTGTCACATCGAGATCCTTGAGCTCTACCAAAATACCCACCCCTAGTTTGCAATGTCTCTCTGAGTTTCAACCTATTGATCCAGCCTCGTTCTAAACAAACTCTTCACAAAAATTCCAAACCTGGAACCCATGGATCTCTGGTACTCTACTCAATAGTCAAGTGCACCCCAATGCCTCTTGTGGATTGGAGTGTGCCATACTATCAGATGCACTAATTACTTCAATAGAATTGGTACAGTCTCTCCAATAGAAATGAAAATTTCTATGATGACATGTGCATGGAAGACTACTAACAATGTGGGCTTGTATAACACCAAGTTTTAATGAGCTGAAAGCTGCAATAACACATTTTATCTTAAGACAGTTTTCAAAGGGCATAGATTAGAAAGTTGTTTGATTATTTTCGTGTTTCTAGTCATGTGCACTTTTTAAGGCCACTGTTGGTCTCAGTAAATAAGAGCCAAAATGCATTTTATTGTTTCAAGAATAAACTCAGTGAGAGCATGAATCATAAACTTAGAGAAGAGGTTGTAATGTTATTTTTCCTTATAATTTCTTCCAAATTCAAAGCTGTAAAAGTCCACGTGAACTTTCAAGACTAAAAATTTTATGGATGTCTCGATATAAGGAATATTCTTTTGGGCATATAACGTACTGATTGGAAATACTTATCCTTTGTACCTAAAAATGTGTTTAATAAATATTTTGTAAATTGGAAATCCTATAGATACTTGAGAATGCAACAATTATCAGATAAGGACAATAAACAACTGGAAAGAAATAAAAAGATCTACTTCAAGTTGGCATTGCATTTTTCAATTCTTATCCAAGTTTAACAAAAGGATGGCTTCTAAGAAATGTAGGATAGGTTATTCTTTGACACGGTTCCTTTTCCGACCATTTCAATAATAGTAAAGTAGATAATTGGATGATTACACATACTTACAAGCTCCTGAACCAAGGACAGAGATATCATTTGCCCCAAATGACTGGACTGATCAAGTGTCATTTCAGCATCCCACATGGATCCATTTGGCCTTGATGTTATGAGATTTAACACTTCATTGTCAATTTCTAAATCCTCCTGTAAGGCAATCACATCCAAAAGCAAGAAATGACACAAATGTCACTACTCCATTTTTCCATGCACATTCTCCTTCAGCAGGACTCAATATTCCCTTTTGGGTAGCCATTTTCTGGTCCACCATTATGTTAGTGTACTTTGAAAATATCTCCACAACTTGTAAAAATCATAGTAGAATCACACCCACACAAAATTTGTAAAATCATAAAAAGGGGCATGTGAGAGAGAGAGAAGTAGGGGCGTGGAGGAAGGGGGCAGAGACACAGAGAGAGAGAGACCATAGTATAAATTACACTGAGGAAATCAAGAATGGGTCAGAACTTAAACATATAAACGGGTACAATCATGGCAATGCACCTGAAACATGTCCTTAACTCAGTTAAGCCATATTTAAAATATTATTTATACCAGTCAAATCTTAAATGAATCGTGTATTTTCTCCAATTGCCTGCTCCCAAGCATGTCAATCTATCCTAAAAGCACATTGTTCCTAGAAGGCCCATATAACATGAAGCAAACTTGCAGCAATGAATCTGCTTCCTAGTATAATAGTCACTTTTAAGTTGTAGCCCAGTATTTGTTATCATGATTCAATGAAGACAATTTTAGAATATTACATGTATCTAGTGTTTAAATGTGATATTACAGTATTTCATATACCTGATAAATAAAACACACGTACATTCCACAAGAAAGAAAATATTTAAAAATTTTACAGGCTTAGTCTTTGTGTCGGTCTGAATTTATTCAGAATAGAATAGCAAGCAAAGGCCTGAGAAGAATAGATAAAAAGATTCATGGATATTCACTGCAGTGCTGATTACATAGGTTGCTTTGAATGAAAGAATCACAAAATGGATTGAGTAATTTTAGTATGCTTATTCTCTTTACCATCAACCTCTAAAACTTAAAGTTGGGATTGGCTAGCAGAAATAGACCTTCTAAGAAAATTGGAAGTTGCTATACGCAATTTGGTCTTCATAAATGGAGCTCTGCTTCCACATAACATATGAGTCAATGCTGTAATGACCCTATCATTCCCATTCTGAAGAAACCTGCCTTGCTCATCATCTGTTGTTGTCTGTGACCCACTATCTACTAAAACAATTAGAGAGGCTCTATTTGTCTCAAGCTGATAGATGCTTTTGGATGTCACTCCTTTGCACCTTTTCACCTTCAATTTCACTAAATACACATTGGCAATGGCCTCAAGACCATCATCTGAAATTGAGCAATTTTTTATGCATAGCTTCTTCATTGCTGTGAATTTAGCTGCAATACACAACATCTCCAAGTCCCCAACAACATCACTTTTGCAGAGAGCCATTCTTTCCAGGACCAGGCAATTGGAAGCCAACATCTCATTTCTTCTTTTCCACGCTAACATCATACTAGGATAGTTAATCATTATCACCAATTCATCCATCTTGCATTCACAAACCATCAGCATGTACCACACGTCATATCATATCATATTGATCATCATCATAATATAGATATGTTAGTCTAAGCATCTCATAAATCATACATTTGTATAAAACATCCATTGCATAACTGTATAGGCATCATCACATCATCCATCTCAAATGTAGTACATCATCATTTAAGTTGTTTAGGATAATATAGATTGGTTGGGTATGTGCAGGATCATGGTGGGCCAAAAAGTGGCAATATGATGGGTATGTGGCTGACAACTTTATTTTTACCCCAAATTTAAAAAATGAAAAGGGTCTTTAAAGGAGATTCTCAGCTTTCCACCAACATAAATAATGCTTTACTTTGAATTTAATAAGTAATTATTATTCATTTTCTATTCAAATTACGACTAAAGTCCTAATTGATAAACTGATTGAAAAACATTTATAGCTTTCAAATGGTATCATATTTTTTGAATCCAAAACCTGCATCACATTCTATGATTCACATACTACAGGATTAAAAAAATAAAAATTGAATTTCATGAAGTTTTGACCAAGTTAAGGTGGTCAGTCATACAAGTTTTTTATATTTTTTAAAAGTTATAATAAAAAAATCATAATTAATTATTTACTTGGTAAAAATTACAAAAATTATGCATCGAATCAAGACATGAGTCTTCTACTTATATATAAAATATTATAGAAAAATATTATCATTTTATTGTTAGTTAAATTAATTGAATGAGACACCTACTTATTTTTACACGAAATTTAAGTACTACTACATTGAAATTTCAAATTTTCACCAAATAGATTTCTTTTTTTTTAAACCAACCTAGTAGTTTAGAAACTACATTTAGTTTGCTCTGATTCTATTCTTACATATTTTGAAATAATATACATAAAATTATTTAAATTTTTATATCAAGTGCCTAACTATGATTTTTTATGATTTTTTTGCCACTTAAGGGCCTATTTTTTTTTCCATGATGATCTTGCACATACCCAGTTATTCTAAGCATCTTGAAACCTTCTCATTTGCATCATCATCATAACCATCTATATGCCCATCTTGAACCTTTTTATCATGAGATCGACCCTCAAATCGAATATTTTCGCTCAATCTCTCGAGGGGGCAATGTACCAGTATACTTATTTCTATTGGGGCATTCGAAAAAATTAGAATTTTTTTCATTTTTGATCATGGAAAGTTTATTCTTTGAACCAATGCAGAAAGTACAATGCTTCAAAGAGGGGAAAAATGTAGGGATTAAATGATTTATTGGTGCAAGTTGCAAAATCTAGAAGATTCAGGTGATTAGGATTAAATTAAATAGGATTTGATTAATTTAATAAGAGATTAGGTGATTTTGATTATTGACTTAGATACTTGGATTTATTTAAATCAAAATGAGAAGAAAATGATTTTAGATTTAATTAAATAAAGATTTGATTTATTTAATCAAAGAGGATGATGTTAGTGTTAAATCAAATAAAGATGAATTTATTTAATTTAAATGAATGAATTTAGGAGATTAATTAAATAAACTTGATTTATTTAATGAAAGATATAACTTAGGAGATTAATCAAATAAACATGATTTATTTAATTGATTAGGCAAATATGATTTAAATAAATATGAGGAATGCATGATGTCAATTTTGCATGTCTACATTTTTCCCCTCTTTGAAGCATTGTACTTTCTGCATTGGTTCAAAGAATAAACTTTCCATGATCAAAAATGAAAAAAATTCTAATTTTTTCGAATGCCCCAATAGAAATAAGTATACTGGCACATTGCCCCCTCGAGAGATTGAGCGAAAATATTCGATTTGAGGGTCGATCTCGTGATAAAAAGGTTCAAGATGGGCATATAGATGGTTATGATGATGATGCAAATGAGAAGGTTTCAAGATGCTTAGAATAACTAGGTATGTGCAAGATCATCATGGAAAAAATAGGCCCTTAAGTGGCAAAAAAATCATAAAAATCATAGTTAGGGAATTTGACATAAAAATTTAAATAATTTTATGTATATTATTTCAAAAATATGTAAGAATAGAATCTGTAGCAAACTAAATGTAGTTTCTAAACTACTAGGTTTGTTTAACAAAAAAAAATCTATTTGGTGAAAATTTGAATTTCAATATTGTGGTACTTAAATTTCAGTGCAAAAATAAGTAGGTGTAAATGCGACCACCTAACCACAATAAAATGATAATATTTTTCTATATTATTTTATATATAAGTAGAAGACTCATGTCTTGATGTGATGCATAATTTTTGTAATTTTTGCCAAGTAAATAATTTTAATATAACAAAAAATATAAACTTAACATGTGACTCCTGCAAGAAGCACCTCATGTCAATTTTTATTTTAATTACATGTGTAATGATCATAGAAATGTGATCATTTTAATTCAAAAATATGATACCATTTAATATAAATGTTTTCAGTGGTTATCAGTGGAACGAATCATAATTTAATTAAATGAATAATATTACTATTAAATTCAAAGTAACGTATTGTTGATGAAAGCAAAAACCTTTCATTTTAGAACTGAGAATATAAAGTTGTCGACCACATACCATCATATTTCCCTTTACAAACCCTTGATCTGCACATATATTATCCTAAACAACTTAAATGATGATGTACTACATTTGAGATGGATGATGTGATGATGCCTATACAGTTATGCAATGGATGTTTTATACAAATGTATGATTTATGAGATGCTTAGACTAACATATCTATATTATGATGATGATCAATATGATATGATATGACGTGTGGTACATGCTGATAGTTTGTGAATGCAAGATGGATGAATTGGTGATAATGATTAACTATCCTAGTATGATGTTAGCGTGGAAAAGAAGAAATGAGATGATGAGAAGAAGATTCAATAAGCCAACTTTATTAGAGATGATGATGATAATGATGGATGATTTGTTTATTAGGAATTGGGACTTTAAAAGGGCTACTTACCTTATGTTTGATAACACACATAAGCATGATGCATCAAGTTATAAAGATCCAGGATGGTGTTTTACCTAGTGTGATGGAATTTGACTCGACAAACAGATAGGCATATTCTTGTTCACACTTGACATAAGCAAACCTTGCTAGGGTGCACCTAACAAAGCAAGTATCCACCAAGTTATATTACAAGAATGTCCAACAAGCACAATAGACAAAAAGATAATGATCAATGCCCCATTCCTTTCTCTCTAAATCACTTTGATTAGACATCATTGAGAGGTCATTGGAATGAGTGCAATAAGATAAATTAAAAATAAAAGATCAAGTACACAAACAAGTCAATGTTCTTCATACCTCTAGCCAAAGGAATTTGTTTTATTTAGGATAAGAACATAAATGATTTCCAATAGATAATTCCCATTGTAGGAAGGATACATCCTAGGACATGTTAGTGGATGGAAGAACGTCATTTTGTTTATCCAAAGTGGTTTGCCAAAAGATAATGCCCATTGTAGGAAGGATGCATCCTAGGACATGTTAGTGGATGGTGGAAAGTTGATAGGTTGTTCGAAAGGCTGTTGATATAAGGTTGATTGACATGTTTTTGAATGATCAAGAGTTTAATTTTGCATTTAAAAGTTTTGTTGTTTTTTATTTTGATTTTGTGTTTGAAGTTTGCTTTTGCTGATTGTTGTGGTTTTTTTTGTTTGTTTTGCTAAAGGGTGAGTGTGACGATTGATTTATTATGGATGAGATTATTTCGGGTGAAAGCAAGATGGGGACAGATGGATTTTTTCAAATATTTGGATGTTTTTTATTTTTTGAAATTTTTTTGAGGCTATTTTTTGGATTTTGCGTTTTCAAATATTTTGGGGATTTTTCATATTTTATGAATGTTTTGATTTTTGATTTTTCAAATGTTTTAGGGTTTTCTGAGATTTTATGTCTTGGGAGCTGATCAAAATTAGCCTTGTCTACGTTTAAGATCAGAGACGACGTAGTTCAGATACCATGTTTTTAACGTTTTCTAACTTTTTGAGTGTTTTTGGATTTTTGCATGATTTTGACGATTTGGATATGGATGTGTCGGATGATATTAGTGATCTATTTTGGATTTTGTTGAAAACCAAGCTAAGGTTGATTGATCGAATTGATGGATTGATGATGATAACATTATTGAGGATACACAACAATCTAAGGATAGTGTTAAGCGACATAAGGAGTAAGATGGATATCCTAAGATGATGAGAGATTGATTGGATTTGATTTGATCAAGATTGATGAAGCTTGGTTTGGAACAAAAGTTGGTTTTGGATGATTTGATGTGATGTTGAAGCACACGTTAGATGCAACTAATATTGATTGTTTGGATCAATGTTCGATTAAAGATAAAACTTGATAAGGAACATGTTTTTGTCAAAATGTGCCATGGGCTAGTAATTTGGATTCTGGCTCACAAATGCTTCACCAATTTGATATTACATTTACCAATGTTCGGATCACCACATAAGTTGGAAGATATAGATCAAGATTTATTCCCAAAGCAAGATGTAAATATCTACCCCCAATGTATAGTAATGTATGGAATGTCATGGATGGATGCCTGGATGGGTGTATGGATGGATGGATTTGAATTATTTTGTGATAAGATAAGGTGTTTGAATAGAGGAATGCTTCATTGGATAATGTTTCATGGCTCAGATAACATTGGGTAGGATAGGATCAATGAGAATGACCCATGTCATGATGTTTACCATAAGCAAGTGTAAAGTGTGTGCCAAACTTTTTCAAGATCAAGATAACTTGGACTATGGATGCAGATATATGAAAATGGATTGGATAAATGTTTCATGGATGAATGGACTTATTATGGCTAATATGGATGGAATGCTAGATTTATTATGGATGGGATGAAATGATTCCACCTAAACTAGCGCACATAGATGCTCAATTCTTCATATGATGCATATTTTCTAGGTTTTTATCATGGTACCTGTCCAAAGTGCCACCATAGTGGTTTTCACTAAACGACAAATTTTTTCTTTATTGTTTTCAATCCTTTTTCTAATTTTTTTGGATTTTCATATTTTTTTGGTTTTTTTGGTTTTTTTGAAAGATTTTAAGCTCATGCTAAACCACTTGGTGGTGTCGATGTAGATGCTTCTATGATAATGTGCAATTGATATCCTTCTTGAAGAAGCTTCTTTTCCAAGATACATTCACTTGAATGTAACTTTTGAGATTCTTGATTTGCTTTATTGATATTGAAGTTAACTTTGTCTTTGTTCTCACATCACAATAGAATGCCTTCTAAATCCTTATGATAAAGGGTTGCTACCAATACATGGTCAATTTGAGAATTGGATATCATGTGTGGAGGCATGGATGGAGTTGTGTGTTTAGGAATAAAAGATGAATTGGTTGACAGTTTGGAACCTTTGACTCTCCAAACTTGGGAAGATAAGCAATGATGGGTGGATACAAAAGTGTATGTGGAATTAGGAACAACTGCTTGATATACTTTGTACATCGCTTGAGAAGCCTGCTTTTTATTTTTTGGACATCTTAGATGGATACATTTCCCTTTTTCATTTTTCCCCATAGTTTCTTTGACTGATGTCCAGTTTGATAGGGATAATCTTTCTTTGAATTCTTTGGTATCCATGTGTATTTGATTTGTCTGATATGCTTCTTAGCCTATTTTTCTTTGATGACGTTCTTTGTATTTTGATTCAAATCTTTCTTTTGATGTTGGTCCCAATTCATGGATGGGGTGATGGGTGAATGAAGATTCGCAATGTGGCTGGTTGTAGTATTGGCAAATTAGATTCATCATAAGGATTCTTCATGCTCCCTATGTTGAAATTTTCTTGAGACGAAGATTCCCCTAGTATTGTGGTAGTAGCATCTTTATTCTTGGATTCTCTCTATTTTGAGATGTCTTGTTCAGTAAGCATGCTTTGATAAATGACCACTGTAGATGGTGTTGTTTCAATTTTTTGATCTGCTAACTCCAAAATGTTCTGTTCTATCTAACTTGTTTCTTTGAGTGGATAATGTTGGATATTTGGGTAGGTGCAGGATCATGATGGGCCAAAAAGCGGCGATATGATGGGTATTTGTAGGGTATGTGGCTGACAACCTTTTTTTTACCCAAAATTGATGAAATTAAAAGGGTTTTTAAAGGATATTCTCATCTTTCCACCAATATAAATTATCCTTTACTTTGAATTTATAAATTATTATTCATTTTCTATGTAATGAATTGACTAAAGTCCTAATTGATAAGGTGATTGAAAAACATCTAAGCTTTCAAAGCAGTATCACATTTTAGAATCCAAAACATGCATCACATTCTATGCTTCACATGCTATAGGATTAAAAAAATAAAAATTGAATTTCATGAAGTTTTGACCAAGGTAAGGTGGTTAGACATACAAGTTTTTATATTTTTAAAAGTTGTAATAAAAAATTCATAATTAATTATTTACTTGCGAAAAAATTACAAAAAAATATGCATCACATCCAGACATGAGTCCTCTACTTACGTCTAAAATATTATAAAAAATATTATCATTTTATTGTGGTTAGGGTGGTCAGACAGACACCTACTTCTTATTTTTTCCTTGAAATTTAAGTACTATTGCATTGAAATTTCAAATTTTCACCAAATAGATTTTTTTTTGTAAATAAACCTTGTAGTTTAGAAACTACATTAAATTTTCTATAGATTCTATTCTTACATATTTTTGAAATAATGTAGATAAATTATTTAAATTTTTACGTCAAGTTTCCTAACTCTAATTTTTCTGAATTTTTTGCCACTTAAGGGCCTATTTTTTCCATGATCATCCTGCACATACCCATCTTTATACATGATGTCCTCAATATGAATTTGGGATATATCTGATCCTAATGTTGACAACTCATTTTAATTGTAGGAATCAATAACCTTCTCTTTTTGTGTAATAATATCAAGAGTAAAGGAATCCTATTCTGAATGAAGATCATCTACGTGTCCATCCACAGAAAGTATCCCATGGGTAGATGGAGGAGTAAGTGCTATGTGGATATGATCAACTTGTATAGATAGGAGAGTATCCATTAGATAATTTTAGTATCTTGGAGATACGAATTCTTGATCTTAATTAATTTTGGGATAGCTTTTGACATGCTTTGTACCAAGTTCTTGACATGCGTCAGTTTCAAAGGATGGATTGCTTACAAAGGGTTCTTGGACATCATCATTAGTCATGGTAAGTGGTTCAACATCCTCTTTATCTTTGAGTGGACTTGGATCAAGTGTTCAGTTGAAGATTCCTTCAATATCTATAAACATGAGGTCAAAGGGGGTCAATATGTCTTGGAAAGGACCATTGCTAGACCTTGGTGAAATATTTTTATCATGCTTTGGAATAAATTCTTGAGATATGTTCTCTAACTCATTAGGTGATATAGAGACATTTTCAACATGATCATTGGTCGATGGGTCATGGATTATGTCAATAGTATCAAATAATTCTAACACTCCTTGAAATAAATCACTAAAATTTGGCTCTTGATGTATGGTGAGCTGGTCATCGGATGAGGTGGAACATCTTCAATGTGCTCATTGATGGATAGGTCTTGATCATTGTTTTCAACAATTGTGGTGGAGAGATTTTCAATTCTATCACTAGTGGTTGAATCTTCATCATTGTCCCCCATAGTGATTATCTCTTAATCAATGAGGTCTTGTATGATATTTTTGAGTCAACTGAATACAACTTGATGTTGTGTGTCCCTTTGTTTTGTGAAAATCACAATGGTGCTCCTTTTTATACCATGGTGGTTTAAGTAGGGGTTCTTGATAGTTCCCATAGATGGGGAGCTTGATGAAATTTTCATGTACCAATTTTTGGAGGACTGATTCGATTGGTCTCCAAAGTGGTGTGTATTTTTGTTTATTCCCTTGTGAGATTTTCACTTTGAATTGACCTTGTGGTGATTGATTTTTGAGATGTGGTGTTTGATCTTCGAGATGTGGTGGTTGGGTTTGTTTTTTATGTTGTTGATCTTGATAACCTACCTTTTGACATTGGAGACATTTTTCTTGATATGGTTGTGGACACAACTCAATGCTTTGATGACATGGTTCAACCAATGGAAGAGTGTATTGATCTTGGAGTGAAGAGGTATCTTGGCTCAATAAGTCCATTAGTTTGGCAAGTGAAGCAAGTTGATGTTGATTTTGATTTTGACTCCCTTGATATAGTTGATTCTTTTGTTCAAGAAGATTTGGAATGTGTACTTGTAGTGTTTCTATGGGATCATGGAAAAAATGATTTTGGACAATGTTCTGATTTGGTATGATGTTCAGATTTTGCATTATAGCTTGAAATTGATCATTATTGTGGTTTGGAATCACATTGCCTTGATTTGGGTAACTTTGATTTTGCATGGTGTTACCTTGACATGGATCAATACATGGAGCCGTTAACATCTTGTTTGGACTTTTAACAGCATTTGTATGATTCACAAACATATCTATCCCAAAGTTTACCAAGTGTGGATTTGAAATGTTCACTTTTGGAAAACTTGTACTTGGCATGAATGGATTTGGTGGGATGATGTTGTTTTACAGAAGAATCATGCACTGGGTGTTTGGTTGATAGATTTGTAAGTTTTGACTTTGAATTAAATTTATCATAGGGAAAGGTATTCCAAAATTTATATTGGGCTTACTCACATTTGTTGTACCATTAAGGTTTGTAGGAGATAATGATCCCATGTATGGATTGTAATTTGAGTTTTGATAACTAAGTGGCATTGTAAGGCTTTGATAGTTTGGTTGACTTGGATTACTCATGATGTATGGATCAAGTTTATATTCCATATTATTCTTGTGTTTTGACTTTTTTGCAAAAGTGAACCTCTAAGGTGTTTAGGACCAATGATGAGATGAAGGATGAAAGGGGTGAATGATATGGGTGTTGAACTTTTGAGGAACTTTGGATCAATGCTAGAGTTTAGGATTTGATTTTGATTGTTTTGATTTGATTTGGATAATGGACTTGTAAACCCTAAGATGTTAGATGTGATATTAGGATGAACTTGTTCAAAGGGGTGTTGATGTAACTAGAGGTATGAGAAAGGATGCATTCCCATACTCCTGACTAAACAAGGTGATTTTGATTTTCATGATTTACCCAAGTCTAAAAAGATGTTTCCAAAGCTCTAAAGTTGTTTGTGGGATGAGATGATAAATGTTTTGAATGGATGAAGTGTTTGATTTTGATCCTAGATGAACCTAAGGAGAACCTTGTTTACAAGACCAAGATATTGAAGAACATGCTTTTCCCAAAAATGTAGTTCAAACCAAAAGACCAATGTTTGCATGAAAACCATATGACCAAAAGATACCAAGCACATGTGTGGGGTTCAATTGTTCTGAGCTTTGCTTAGTGACTTGTTTTTTCCACAAAAAATTCTTGATTAGCTAATTTTGAAACTAGATGTCTAATGTCTTAACGTCTTCTCATCCCACAAAATACATTATCTATAACTTTGATGAAATCAAGACAAAATTTACCTATTGTCGACTTTAGCAAGCAAATTGAGATATAAATCCAAGTGTTTAGAAACCTCTAAGGATAGAATCCCAAGGGAAAGCAATAACACATTGATTTTGTAAATGGTATTTGCTTCCTAAAGGGTTTGACATTTTATGATAATGTTGAATGTTTATTTCCAAATGTTTATGAATAAGCAAAGTGTTTTGATTCCAAAAAAATGTACAATCCTATGGATATGAAAGATTGTATTTGTTGAATCCCCACTTGGAAAAGTCCAGCTATGCCTACTTTTAGTGAATGGTTAGATGCTTGACCCCACTTGTTCCCCTCCACAACACTCACTTATACTAGGTAGCCAAGAATCAGTACCCATAAAACTCCCATGGCATACTTCCCATTTCTACTAAAAACCATAAAAGTGTGGGGAGGCTTCAGAACGATCATTCTTGCACCAACAAATAGATCAAGGATTTTTTTCCTTTTCTAAACAAGGGTTTTAATAAAAAAATTTCATTCGTACGGATTGATCCATTCCGTGAGAGAGCATTGATTCCCTTCTCGTCGAAACCAACCATGTGATACTAGACTTTGTTCTAGTATCCACACTTATATACCAGTTGGAAATACACTTGGCTTTAGTGTGTTACCAATTGGGTCATTCCCTTGGGTGATTACTTTTTCCCACAGGGTAGGCCCTCTAAGATAAAAAAAGCAAGCAAACATATCCATAGTTTGATCAATCTCTGTTGAGAAACAAAGAGATAACAACACGCAAGATGTTGCACTCACACTCACAAGATTTGTTCAATTTTAAATCCCAAAATGAAATGTAGATGCAATCACTTTACCCAACTTAAGATCACCAAAAAGACTTTTGATTCTCAAGATCACCATGAGGCATGAGAGAAGCACATATGTCCTTTTGATGATATTACTTTGGGTAATTGATTGTGAAACAAAGAAGTACATGTTCATTTTAAATCCACAAAACAATGATTTGATTCTTTTTAAGGCACCAAAATGAGATATGAAAGATTACCTTGCTCAATTGTTAATCCTCAAACCAAATCTAGTAAGTTTGTCCTAAAGTTCTTTCTAAGCCCTTTGTAGCAAAACGAAATCTTTTGTAATGATCTTTTTAGAGCCCAAAAAGACGTGAATTGACCTAAAACCGAAAACTAAAGCATAGAATGGGAACTCTAAGCATTTAAAAATGCTTTGTGAATTTCAAGTTTCTCTTTAACTCCAATCTTGCTTTGCTCTCACTTGATTCCAATGTCAACCTTACCTACAAAGTAAAAACAAAAAATCAGATTTTCTTTAAAAATCACAACTATGTTTAAGATCAAGAATACACCACTCTTTTCAAAAAAAAAATTACATTTTTCATGCAAATTTTTGTAAAATAAATAATGGTTACAATGTTAAAAATGTCATATTCTAAGCAATTCCAAGTTGGAAGTTCCAAAAATATTCAAATATTCAATACCATCAATAGCTAGCTATTCATTAATTGACTCCACAAAGAGGGATTAATTGATTATGCAAAGAGTGATATGCATTAATTGATCCCCAACAAAGATTTTCCAGAGGTATTAATTGATTCTGCAAACAATGATTAGGTATGCATGGAGTTATTTTGATCAACTGGCTGAAGCATTAAGAACAAAGTAATAAGCTTAAGCATTCACAAGAAAGATTCATACTATCCACAAAAAGTAGTTTAACTGTCCACAAGAAAAAATGTTAATGATAGGAAGACTTCATGATTGCATCGCCATGGCTGTGTATGATTGCACCGAGTCTAAAACTCAATAATAGCCACTTGTACGGTGATATACCCTTTGTTAAATGACCAACCTGTAGTTTCACATCATGAGTATGATATGGCAACGTCTAGCCTACACCAAGGAGCGGTTTACTTAAAATATTAGACAACAAGATTATAATAAGCTTTTAACCATCACTCCATTTGATCAGCCATATGAATGTATACATGTATGTAAAATTGTAAGCATAGAATAGGCATTAAAAAGGCAACGAACATTCAAAGAAGCAATCACATATCTGAAGTGTGGAAAATGTATGTTAGAAAAGCAGTGAACATTCAATACCTAGGCTGCATGAAGACAAAATAAATCAGAACCTAGATGTTAGCTTGGTCTACAATGCAAAACATTTTTGAAAATAATATTTATCGATTTGTAAAATATTGAATTCATCTTGTAGAGAAATAATCAACTAATCTTTAATGTGTTGATCAAAGATAGTAGAAAGAAAGAGACATGAAATCATTAATGAATTGTTGCGCAGTCGTTCCAAACTCAAACACGTAGCCATCAAATCTCATGCTCACCTAAATGATAAATGTTAAATCTGTAATGCAACAATTATATCAGTCAATTCCTTGTAGGCGGTTTGTAAATGAAGAAAAAGGCAGTTCCAAAAGACTTGGAGGTCCTTCAATGATCAAGAAAATCCCATACTGAAACTAAATGTAGGGTATGTGCAGGATCATCATGGAAAAAATAGGCCCTTAAGTGGCAAAAAATTTAGAAAAATCAGAGTTACCAAACTTGACATAAAAATATGAATAAGTTATCTTTATTATTTCAAAAATATGTAAGAATAGAATCTGTAGTAAAATGAATGTATTTTCTAAACTACTAGGTTTATTTAAAAAAAATAAAAATCTATTTCATGAAAATTTGAAATTTCAATGCAGAGTACTTAAATTTCAGGGAAAAAATAAGGTGTTTGTTTGACCACCCAACTACAATAAAATGATAATATTTTTTTATAATATTTTAGACATAAGTAGAGGACTCATGTTCGGATGTAATGCATATTTTTTTGTAATTTTTTTCCAAGTAAATAATTAATTATGATTTTTTTATTTCAACTTTTAAAAAATACAAAAACTTGTATGTCTAACCACCTTAACTTGGTCAAAACTTCATGAAATTCAATTTTTCTTTTTTTAATCCTATAGTATGTGAAGCATAGAATTTTATACATGTT
Organism: Sequoia sempervirens; assembly: GCA_007258455.2. Lineage (NCBI taxonomy): Eukaryota > Viridiplantae > Streptophyta > Pinopsida > Cupressales > Cupressaceae > Sequoia > Sequoia sempervirens. The sequence goes on along the minus strand of VDFB02193867.1, from coordinate 755,043,132 downwards.
TTGGATTCAAAAAATGTGATACTGTTTGAAAGCTATAGATGTTTTTCAATCAGCCTATCAATCAACTCTTTAGTCATAATTCAAAAAGAAAATGAATAATAATTATTTGTTAAATTCAAAGTAAATCATAATTTATGTTGGTGGAAAGCTAAGAATGTCCTTTAAAAACCCTTTTCATTTCACCAATTTTGGGTAAAAAAAGATCATCAGCCACATACCCTACAAATATTGTTGATATTGCCACTTTTTGGCCCATCATGATCATGGACATACCCTATAGATATGATGTCTTTATGAAGTTGTGTACCTGATGCTTTTAAAATATGATGTTATGTTATGTTGCGTATTTGAACATCATTGTTCATTTCTTTTCCATTGATAGACAGGTGTAGAGACTGACCCATAGCCTTTGCCAATAGAATTTTACAATCGATTAGATGAGTGATGCAATTAGTGTTTAATAATCATTGCATTCAAAGACATTTCTAAATTGAATCCCCAGAGATTGAAGATAAAAATTGAAATAAGAATTAATATAGCATTGCAAATAGGATGATAAAGTGGTTTGCCATTACCATGACTATAACTAGAAAACCATCATTGGTGTATACATTATTTGCAACAACTAATTTAATATTTAAGACATGGACCAGAAGTATCCTAGAATACTTAATGCTACAGATAATTTTGTGAGTGGAAATACAAGAAAAGAGTTCAATTAAATGGGGAAGATCTTAGGAAAAATCTCCATTCATTCCATGACAGGCTAGAGAGGGGGTGGTGGACTTGGCACATTCACTAAATAGATAGAGACAAATCTCTTTTAAATGGGACTCCTCCAATCTTTGGTGAATAATAGTGCTTTCCTATGCTCCTTGTCTGCATAATGCACCTATGTAGGTATCACCTTGGAGGTATGTAATGATTATTTTCCACTTCAAAGAGTAATGGAAGTTGTTACGGTAGACAAAAGAAGACTCCTCGTATTCCTACTTGCAACTCCTATCATTGGATTTGAACTTAATGCATTATAGAGTACACAACTTCCTACAATGCTATTGTTACAAGTTGTCCAATTTATCCATGCTACCCTTAGGGATAAAAATATTTATGAGCATAATTAATAATGTTATTGTATTGCATAAGGCTCCTCATGGCTGGAGATAATGGTAATGTACCAATATTTTAATGGTGTAGGTGAGCTAAAAAAATACCAAGAAAGAGACATTCAACTTCTTCGACATTCCATCTAATCACTAAATGGGGATGTCTCTTAGCATGCAAAGTATTTTCAAAACATAAAAATAGATTCGATGAAGAAGACTTTTGAAATTTTCAAGAAAAATGCTCTTGGCAGGTGTAAAATTGAATTCCTCAACCTTTTCCAGGCATATGCCAAAATGGGTGCTTTGGAACAGGTATTTCCATTCATGAAAACATTACAAAAGAGGGGAATTTTGTTGGAAAATATAGTTTATTGTAGAGATAATAGAATAAGAATGCTACAAGAATGCTTAGGGAGGTCTCATATCATGGAAATAAATGATTATGCATGCAATCGGTTTATCACAATTTTTTTGGAGATTTTAAGGAAAGTGTGACTAACAGATGGTGCTCTCTATATAATGATGTGAGATTAAGATTGAGATGACTAACATGCAGTTTATTGTTGTGATTGAAGTCTCCAAAATAAAGCACACAAAGTGTTTAACTGAATTAACAAAAGAATTGTAACCTTATGGGATGCCCAAAATGATCTTTCATGACAAAAATAATTGTAACATATATACATAATTGAAAATGTCAAAAAAATCTATTTAGCAAGTGATTCTAGAAATGATTGTTGTTGCAAATCCCCCAACCACCACTGTTTATTTAAGTACAACTTTGCAGGAAGTTTATATATAAATGAACAAAGAAAACTATTTTCTTGAATAGTGACATAGACTGGGATTAAAGCTTGAATAGAAACTAAAATCCCACCTATTGCAATAATCGTTATACAATAGAAACAAAAACTTTATATTCATGTCTAACGTATAAATTAAAAAAAGGTAAATAGAGACAAAGACTATGGGTTCAAGCCCCACGGTGAGTGCCAAAATGTGAGAGGCATATCTATAATTTCTAACAATAAATAAAATATTTCAAATTAGGCATTGTTAGAACTCAAATAAACTACTCCCTATAAAATTCATTTCAACACAAGAATAACATAAACCGAGCATGAAAGCAAGCAAACCATAAAGAAACATTATTCAAATGATCAAACCAGCATCTTATAGGGGGATTGGTGCTATTTTGATGTGGAAAATAGCCCTTTCCCAACCCCTTTTTGATAAGCTCTAGATATGATAAAGATGCAAGATGATAAGTGATCAAGTTGTGTAGTTGTGAAGGATTAATACAATAGATGAGGCCTTTATTTATAACCAAGAAGGATGGAAGAATGTAAAACATGGAGGATGTGGGATAAAACATGAGCCAATGAGAAGATGCCACTTGTCAAGATGTCAATGGAGGAAGGTTGTGCACATTTTGATGAATGTGCCCAAGAGGGGGAGATTTGAAATTCAAAAGATGGCTTGTTGGAGGGAGAAGAAAGAGTCTTAAATTCCAAGTGGGGGACATGTAAGAGACAATGTAAGAGGATTTAATGCCATGTTGGGGGACAAGACATTTGGAGGGATTTTCAAACTTGCAGGAATACTCCCTTTTTTATGCCATTTTGGAAGTAATTAGGAAATTATTAAATCAAAGAAATGATTTATTGGTCCAAGTTGCAAAATCTAGAGGATTCAGGTGATTAGGATTAAATTAATTAGGATTTGATTAATTTAATAGGATATTAGGTGATTTTGACTTATGACTTAGATACTTGGATTTATTTAAATCAAAATGAGAAGAAAATGATTTTAGATTTAATTAAATAAAGATTTGATTTATTTAATCAAAGAGGATGATGCTAGTATTAAATCAAATAAAGATGAATTTATTTAATTTAAATGGATGAATTTAGGAGATTAGTTAAATGAACTTGATTTATTTAATTAAAGAGATAACTTAGGAGATTAATCAAATAAACGTGATTTATTTAATTCATTAGGTGGATATGATTTAATTAAATATGAGGAATGCATGATGTCAATTTTGCATGTCTACAAAACCCATGCAATAACAACAATATATTTCCTAAACCCTTCATAATGTTATCACTAGATGATTAAGGATTGTTGAATTTTGAACCAACATTCATGGGAGAATACAAGATCATAAACAAAGACTCTGAGAAGGGATAAGGAAAATCGGTAATTTTAGCACAAAATTCAAACGACCCTTCGAAAGAATCCACCTCAACCACCTTAAAAAAAAAGACAACAAAGTACAAAACAAAATTTGATGAACTTAATTATGAGCAACCATTGAATCCAAAAGAGATCAAGAATCTTTATGGAAAAGGTTATGAACTTATGAAACAACTTGGGTATAGTGGAAAAGGATGTGGTGCTAGAGAATAAGGTATTTTTGTCCCCATAGAACCTCACACACAAGAAAATACTAGTGGTGTTGGTTATTGTCCCTCGAAATACACAACCAAGCCTTCACTCAATATCAATACTCTCACAAAAGATTCTTCTTTAAAGCCAACTTTAACAGTAGTTCATCTTGAACTAATAGACACTAGTGGTCTTGATTATTATCCTTTGCAAGAAATGAAACAAACAAATAAATCTTTGCTTAATGTCAATGTCATCACACAAAACATCAATGATTCGAGTTTGATAGATTTAACACCCTGCTTTAAAGGAGAGAACAAAATCTCACAATCTATAGATTCCTTTAATAAGTATGACATCTTGTACTAGGAAAGAGATATATTTGTCACAAAATAAAGGAATACTACCTACTTTGGATCAAGAATATATCTTGTCGAGACTCCTCCAAGATCGTTTGATATCCCTTCCTCCAAGAATATGAAATAAATTTTGTACTACAAGAGTTCATGGTCATTCTACTAATGAATGTAAGGCTTTGAAAACAAAATTCATTATCTTCAGGACTATGGTGCTATCCCTTGGGTTGAAGCACCTAGTTCCTCTTTTCATTTTGGCTCATCCTTGTCTTGCATTAAGTGGGGGAAAAAGGTTAAATATCTATATCCTCATATGTCACTTGTCATAGTCTCTTTTGGCTAGTTGACCACCTTCCATGTACATATAAGAGCAAGCCTGGGATGTGGATGAAATGCCTTAAGTTGACTCACATGTGACATATGTATTCATGATGTAGTTCAATTCATAAACATATGACTTGGCTTAGGTCTTTTCAAGTTAGCTCTCATGTCTTCTTTATTGTTAGCATATATCATTTTCTACTTTAATGTAATTTCTCACAACATGGTGTTTAGAAATTTGTTTAAAGTGGGGCCATACATTTGTATTAATTCTTTTGAATTTTTCTCTCATATTTCATGTTGTAGTATTCTTACTTTATCTAATGCATTTTAAATTTGTCATTGACATTGGGTGTGATGTCCCTCAAGAGCATGGTATCTCTTAGCATATTATATTCCTCTTAGTGGATTGACATGACACACTGCATCCCCCAAGTTGTGAATCTTTTATTCTTTGATTGGTCCTCTCTTGGAGACACTAGGCACAATGTTCCCTAATTTAAGACACCACATAAATTAAGAAATACTCTATTGAACGTTCCTTTATTATTTTATTTTCATTTTCAGTTATATGGCCACCTTGCATACCTATGGAGCCATCCTATTTGCTCATGAGGTCCAAGCATATGAATTTTTTCTTTTCTCATGAAGCTCAAAGATCATTTTTTGCATGGTGCCTTATCAAAGTTATCAGGAGGTATAACCTTGGTATGGTTGGACAAGAAGCTGATCTGAGGCATGAATTTCCCTTAGCCACTCGCATGTGTGTGTGAGAACATATCAATTGTATGTGTCTCACCTTCTTGGATTTGTCACCCAGTGGACAACCTCAAGTTTTGTTGCCTCAGAGTGAGCATGTATTTTTTGACAAACAACTTAGATCTGATCCACATCGTGTTGGAAAAATAGTCGAAGCTGGATCCACCTTTTTATTTTTGATTCTCTCTTTTAATTATTGACATTGCATGTTTGTGTATCTTGATGTTGCATATCATACACCTTCTACATGTCCTTTTGTGCTTATGTCAGTTTGACGTAGGATTTTGGATCCTAGGTGCTTGACCACCTCCTTTCATCCTTGTTATCCTAGACCATCCCCATCGGTATACTAGGACCCCTCTTGAATTCCTACTTTAGTGTGAGTTTGAAGCATGTTAATCCTCTCACTATAGTGGGGCTAAATATGGAAACAAGAAATGTGTTCCTTTTCCTTGCTTAATTTGGGAATAGTTAATTATAAATTGGACTGAATATCACCTTGATCTAGTGTTGTGATGTGTTTTACACATCCAAATTAGGTTTTGATCCCTTTTAAAGCTAAATAAACCTAATTTTTCCTTAATTTAATGTTGTAAAGTATATTTATTTATACCTTTGCATTAAATTTAGGAAGTTTATCAACTATATCGACCTAATATAGTGTTCTAATGTGTTGTACATGTTCACATGTGATTTTGCGCCCTTCTAAGCTCAATTGAATTGATTTTTCTTTAATTTGATTGAATTTTTTACCCTCTTGCAGGGTGATCCCACAATAGTGGTTTACAATTTTTGGCCAAACTGGACACTAAACTAATTCTTTTTAACTAAATCTTCCCTTTCGAGCACCTATAGCGGCTAAACTATGAAGAATTTGAAGATGATGCAAACTAGAGTTTCGTGACATTTTTTCAGTAGATTCTAAATATATTTTTTTCAAAAAAAATTGAATCAGATTGCACTTCTTTTTCCATCTCCCTCAAAAACTATTTTTTTTAGAAAACAACATTTTTAAAAAGTGACACTCACTGTATAATGCATAACTTTGTTTCTATTAAGTATAAAATTATAATTCTTTCAAATTTAGATTTGTAACTCTGGTATCTAGTGCTTCCACTTGGTTAGATATTTTTTTATTGACTATCTTTCTTTAATCAAGTTTCAAAGTCAAATCAATTACAATTCAGACATAGTGTGATTGTATAACGTGTAACTTTTTTTGTATGTATCAAAATTCAAAAAATAAAAATTGTTGGATTAAGGACTTCAATATCTAGTGCACTCATATTTTTCAAAAAAAAATTTGATAATATTCTATTTTTCCACATGTGTAGAACAGAGTGCTTTATTTTCAATGAAAAACCTACATTCATAAGAAATAAAAAATAAATATAATTATCAAATTTAATTTAATTAAAATTATAATTTTTTGGAAGCTTATAATAAGGACTACATACTTACAAAAATTAAATTTTAAATGAATTCATTTGATCCCCAAAAGGTAAATCAAAAGTGTTTTTTTATCATTTTGATAGGTGTAAAAGAGACTCTGTTATAGGTATGGTTTAAAACTAGCATATATATATTTAATAATATATATAAAATATGTCGAGAGATATCCTTCTCAAGGATTTAATCAAATTTTAACATAAAAATTGAATAGGCACCCCGAGAAGGATATCTCTCTACCTATTTTATATATATTATTAAATATACATATGCTAGTAGTAGTCACAATGCAACATGTAATATCTTAAATAAATTATTTATATATTTATATATTTTATTTTAAATTATTATAATAATTAGTATATTATAATATTATAGTATAATATTTGTAATTCAATTTTTTTTTAAAAAATATATAATTTAATATTTAAATGTTAAGTTAAAATATATATTAATTTTGCTTAGGTCTAGAGATATATTTAATTTTAAACGTTAAGGGATATAGTTAAGGTTAGGGTTAGGTATAGAGATATAGTTAGGATTAGGGTTAGAGTTAATATACAGTTAGGATTGGGGTTAGGGTTAATATTAGGATGAGAGGTAGGGTTTGTATCAAGATTAGCTTAGGATTAGGGTTTGGGTTAGCATGAGGATTAGGTTTTTAATTAGGTTCAAGGTCAATTTTAGGGTTAATAGATATAGTTATGATTAGGGTAATATTTTGGGTTACGGTTATTAGGATTAGGGTTGTTGTTATGTTTTGGATCAAGTGTAGGGTTAGGATTATGGTTAGGTTGGGGTTAAGAGATATAGTTAGGCTTAGGGTTTAGGTTAGGATGAGCTAGAGTTATAGTTATGGTTAGAAATAAGGTTAACATTATGATGAGATTCAAGGTTCACATAAAAATTAGGGTTAGGTTTAGCATTAGGATTAGGGTTACATTTAGGTTTGCAGTCAAATTTAGGGTTAATATATATAGTTAGGGGTGGGGTAATAATTGGGGTTAAGTTTACCAAGATTAGGTTTCTAGTTATGTTCTCAATCAATTTTAGGGTTAGAATCATGGTTAGGTCAAGGGGTTAAGAGATATAGTTAGGTTTAGGGTTTAGGTTAGGATTAGGTCTAGAGATTTAGTTAAGCTTATGGTTAGGGATGTTAAGTTAATATGTAGTATATATATTATTAAATATATTGATAGGTTCATATTTTAAGAGATATAGTATTATCATTTTCCCTAATTGAACCCTAACTCTAACCCCAACCCTAACCTTGACCCTGACCCCTGGCTTTACCCTAGAATCATAACTCTAATTGAATATTTTAACCCTAGCCTAAACTTAACCATAACCATAACCCAACCCTAACTCTAACTATAATGCTAATCCTAACCATTATCCTAATTCTAACCCTAATCTTAACTATAACTTAATTCTAGTTCTAACCCTAACTCTTATTTTAATGCTATTCATAATCCTATTTTAACACTAACCCTAATTCTTATGACAATCTTAATTCTTTCTATAACCCTAATTAAACCCTACTCTATCCTTAAATAAACCCTAACCCTAATTGAACCTAACCCTAAATGATCTCAAACCCTAACTATATCCCTAACTAAACCCTAACCTCTATTGAACTATAACCCTAATTAAACCCTACCCCTTATTTATTCCTTATCCTAACCCTAACCCTTATCCTAATTATAAACCTAATGGTAATTATAAGACTAATTTTAATTCTACCCTTAACCATAATTCTAACTACAATCCTAACCTAAATTAAACCCTAACCCTCACCTAAACTTAATTTAAATGTAAATGAATACTTTAAGCCTAATTAAATGATAATCATAACCCTAATTAAACCTTAAGCCAGAAAAAATCTACTCATCGGCTCGAGAGATGGCATTCGTGTGGGAGTGCAGGCGAGCTAGGGCACCCGAGCCCTAGCTTGCTGTCTATTTTTTTCTATGCGCTGGGGGATTTCTTGCTCGCGGGGGGTCAAGGGGACCAGGTTGCCATTGTTTTTGCTACTGTGGGTGTTGTTTTTTTCTTCCTCTGGTGCTGCGTTGAGGACAGATTCTGTGGTCTCCAAAAGGGGTGTTTCTCTGCAGTCTTAGCGTCCTCTGGTTTGTGCATTGTGCCTGCTTGGGGAGGCGTGCTTTTTTTCCCTTTTATTGCTGCTTCTTGTGTTGGGCACCTATTCTGGGCTCTCATTTTGGCGTTGGCCTGGTGAGTGGGGGGCTGCATGTGCCCTCTTATTGGTGTTTTAAATGGATGCCCACGTGCCATTAGATATGGCAAGTATGGATTCTACTTCGGCTGGGGTGAATGCTAATATTCCTCCTCAACATTCTTCTAGTTCGGGTGGGGCTCGAAATGGTGCCTTTAAATTGCATAAGGTTAATGGATGCCTGGAGAGGACTCAAGAACGTCCAGTTTTAGTTGTGCAATCAGAATCGGTAGCTGAGGATATCGAATACTATTGCAACCATGTCTTGATTTGTAAGTTCCTGGGGATGAGGGTTTCTCTCGCATTTCTGGATAATTGGACTCGTAAGACATGGAATCCGGAAGGAGACTTTGATATTCTAATGGCTGCAAATAACTTCTTTATGGTAGATTTCTCATGTGTTTCTGACCGAAACAGGGCTTTTGAAGGTGGTCTGTATTTCTATAATCAGGTGGGTCTCTTCATCAAACCATGGCATGCTGGCTTTAACTCGGCAGAGGAATTACCTTCTCGAGTCCCAGTTTGGGTTCGTCTGCCTTGGCTACCATTAGAATGTTGGAGAAGTGATATATTGCAGTCGATTGCATTGTTGCTAGGAAGACCTATTGGTCCATCTCAACAGACCCTAAATAAGCGCATTTTCTCTTATGCTAGGGTTTGTGTTGAAATTGATTTGAGTAAGCCGTTACCAGATTCTATTGATATGACTGTTGGATCCTGCTCCTGGACTCAACCGTTAGACTATGAGATGCTTCCATTCAGGTGTCGAGTATGTCATGAGTATGGACATCTCCAACGGAGGTGTCCCCGGGCCTTAGGTGTTTTCGGTACAAGTGATGCTTCTTCTCAGCCCTCTTTGCATGCAGATAAGGGTAAAGCCCCCATGCAGGGAGGGGGGGCTGATAAGGAGGGATTTATCCCAGTGAAGACTAGGAATCGTAATCGAGGCCAAAAGAGATCATTTAAAGATAGGCAATAGGAAGAGACTCTCAACAAATTTGAGGCTCTAGAGGATTTAGTTCAAGAGGAGGGTTTTCAAGAAGTCCTACAGAGATCAGGGAATTCTTTAGTGGAGGAGGTGCCTAGCATTCAATCTTCTGGGCCTCCAAATTTGACTCAGTTTGGAGTACAGGATGCTCAGATAGCTTCTGTTGAATCTCCTCTAGACCTTGCTTTGGCTACGACTGATTTGGTGTTAGAGGCATCTGGTGGGCTTGCAGACATTGGTGGAGCTCCTCCTGAGTTGCAAGGTGCTTCGGATCTAGGTAAACAGAAGTCTCACCCTCCTGGTTTAGGTCTGCATCAAAAAAATTTCAAGAAAGGGGCTCTTGAGAAACCTCTTAAGGTGGGTAGAAAGAAGGATTAGGAAAAAGTCAAGCTAACTGGTGAGTCGTTGGTTGAGTCAGGTTCGGTGAAGACTATTGATTCCCACTTCTCTCAGCCTCTTCGATGATTGTGCTCTCTTGGAATGTGCGGGGTATGAATAGCATCCCTAGACAAAAGGCTATTCGAGATTTGATTTGGTCTCATTCTCCTGATGTGGTTTTCTTACAGGAAACTAAGTTGTCTGTTGATAGTATGTTGGCGGTGGCTGCTAGGATTTGGGGTCGTGGTCAGTGCCAATGTGTTGGGGCGTTTGGTAATTCTGGGGGGGTGGCTTGTTTGTGGGACCCACGCAGAGTTAGACCTTTTTGGTGGGTCTCTTGCAGAGGTTCAATCTCTTGTGTGGCTTCTCATCTTGAGTCAGGGGAGAGAGTTCTCTTCTCCAACTTGTATGCACCGACTGACCTTCAGGGTAAGGCTCTGTTGTGGGATCATGTGCGATATGTGAGGTCTCTGGATCCTTATCTTCCTTGGATCCTGACTGGAGATCTTAATGTTGTCACTTCTTTAGAGGAAAAGCGGGGTGGTAATGTCCGTTTGGATTCTGCTTCGACTCTCTTGAAGGATAATATTGCTCTCTTGAACCTGGTTGACATCAAGCCGAGTAATGGGTTATTTACCTGGAGTAATAGAAGATGTGGGGAAGCAGCTATTTCTGAAAGATTGGATAGATTCCTGGTTTCTAGTTTTTGGATGGGGGATAGGTGGGTGACTAGCTCTGAGATTTTGGATGGCAGGGGTTCTGATCATTGGCCCATCAAACTTACTGCTACTTTACCCCGTCAAGGTTTAAAACAGTCTTTTAAGTTTCAGCTTATATGGCTCAGGGATGATTCTCTTCATGACTTAGTTCTTGGGTGGTGGAGTTTTGGGAAGCCGGCTCATGGGACTGCTATGTACTCCTTCTCGAAGCAACTCCAGTTTGTGAAGTATAAGCTGAAGCATTGGAATAGGCAGCACTTTGGTAATCTTTTCCAAGAAAGGAAAAATGCTCAGTCTCAGTTGGATGCTATTACTCGGCAGATTCGGGACCAAGGTTTCACGGAGGAGCTTGGTGTGCTTGAGGCGGCTGCAGTGAAGGTTGTGGAAGAATGGAACTTAAGGGAGGAGATCTTTTAGAAACAAAAATCTAGAATTGAGTGGCTACAGGCTGGAGACAGGAATACTTCCTTCTTCCACAATTCTCTGAAGGATAGAAAGCAAGGTAATGTTATCTCATCTCTAGTGTCAGAGAATGGTGAGACTCTTTCGTCTTCAGCTTCTATTTCTGCTGAGTCTACCCGTTTCTTCTCTACGTTGCTGTCTGAGGATTCCCCTCCTGCTGAGGTGGATGAAGCTTTGATCCTAGGTAGCATACCAAATTTGGTCACTAGAGAAATGAATGAATCTTTGCTTCGTCCTATCCCTTTATCTGAGCTTGAGGCAGTTGTTTTTCAGATGAAACGGGGAAAAGCCCCAGGGCCTGATGGGTTTCCGGCTGAATTTTTCCAGGAGTTTTGGGAAGTGATTAAATTGGACCTTCTGGCGGTCGTTCAAGAATCTCTTTTGAACAAACAAATGTTGAGATCTATGAATGCTACTTTTTTGGCCCTCATACCAAAGAAGGTGGGAGCTAATACTTTGGATAATTTTAGGCCCATTGCTTTGTGTAATGTGGTGTATAAAATTATCACTAAGTTGATTGCTGAGCGGTTGAAACCTTGGTTGGGTAGACTAATCTCTGAAGAACAAGGGGGTTTTGTTGCTGGTAGACAAATTTTAGATGGTGTCATTATTGCTGCCGAGACCATCCATTCTATGGCGGGCTCTAAAGAGAAAGCCATGTTCATCAAGTTGGACATGGCTAAAGCTTATGATCGTGTGAAATGGGCCTTCTTGTTCAAGCTTTTGGAAGCTTTTGGATTTACTGGTGATTGGATTGAGTGGGTCAGGAGTTGTGTCACTTCTTCTTCCTTCTCTGTGTTGGTCAATGGTGAACCCTCTGAGTTGTTCAAGGCTTCTAGGGGGCTTAGACAAGGAGATCCCTTGTCTCCCTATTTGTTTATTTTGCTTGCGGAAGGCCTTGGGAGATTTATAAGATCTCGTGTGGAGTGTGGCTTGATACAGGGGTGGAGCTGGGGAAATAACATTCCCTCTCAGTCTCATCTGCAGTTCATAGATGATACTGCTATCATGGGCTGTGCCAAGGTTGAGGAGGCTGTCAGATGGCGTAGCACTCTAGATTGTTACTTGGCTACTTCAGGTCAACGAATCAATGAAGGGAAGCCCTTTATTTATTTCTTTAATACCCTGAAGATTATTCAAAGGAGGATCGCTGGTATTCTCCATTTCCAGATTGGTACTCTTCCTTTTGTTTATCTTGGCATCCTGCTTGCGGTCCGCTCACTTCCTCAATTGTTTTGGAAGGGGATTTTAGACAAGTTTCACAATCTAGTCAGTCATTGGACTTGCAGGTGGCTTTCTTCTGCTGGTAGAGTGACCCTACTAAAGTCTGTGGTTCAAGCTCTTCCTATTTATAGATGCTTTGTCCTCTCGGCACCATCTAGTTTTATCAAAGATTTTGAAAGATTGTCTAGGCAATTTCTTTGGACAGGAAACCTTCTCCATATAAAGTGGAGCTTGGTTAAATGGGATGTCATCTGTAGACCGAAGCAGGAAGGCGGGTTGGGGCTTCGCAGGACTGACTTGAATGGGCAAGCTCTCGCTACGAAACTATATTGGCGGTGGTGCTCTCAGCAAAACTAGTTGTGGGCAAGAATCCTTACCTCAAAGTATCTTGGTGAGGTCGAGAGTGCTGATGTGGCCCGCTTTAGCTTAGAAGGGAAGGGCTCTATGGTTTGGTGCACTCTCAAAAGGGGTGCCAAGTTGGTCAAGCAGGGGTTGTTCTAGATTTGTAATGAGGGTAAGGAAGCCCTTTTTTGGCATGATTCTTGGGATGGATTTCCTCCCATTTTGGCTTCTCATCCTCATTTGAAAAATTTGTGTCATCACTTCACTGATGCTGGTTTTTGTCATGTGACTGATTTTAAAACTCCTCAAACATTGGGTCAGACTACTGTTTTCAGGTGGAAGGACCCAGGGGAATGGTCTCCTGAGGGCACAGTTGAGGACCGTCAAGAGCTTGCTGGGATTTTGTCTAGATGTGCTTGTAGCTCCCTTTTGGGGCGTGATGTGTTGGCTTGGGACTCTGATCCAAAAGGTAGATTCTCTGTAGCTTCAGGCTATACAGTCCTTGATAAGCAGTTGTTTGGGAGTACTGAGATCTCTTGGTGGAAGAAGGTTTGGAATAAGTTTGCATGGCCTAAGTGCAATTTCTTCTCTTGGTTGGTGGTGCAAGGAAAATGTCTGACCTGGGAGAATCTCTGTAAGCGTGGCTTCCAGGGACCTTCTATGTGTGTTATGTGTGCTGGTCATGAAGAGTGTATTTCTCATCTTTTCATTCAGTGCTCCTTTGCGAAAGCCATTTGGCACTTTTGGTGGAATCTATGGCATATGCCATGTAGACATGCTTCTTCTTTGAAGGAATTCTGGGAAAGTCAAGGGTCTCCTTCGGTTAGGACCTCTTTTCTTTTAATTGCTTGGGCGATTGGCCCTAGTCTGATAATTTGGCATATTTGGTTGGAACGCAATCGAAGAATCTTTTTGGATAGAAAGCTACAGATTGGTCAGTTATGGTTGAGAATCTTGGGGGGTCTTCAGGAGACTTTGATAGCTAAGTGCGATTTGTTTATTCCTATGGATCCTGGTGATTTTGGAGTAGCTAGTGCATTGGGGCTACCCCTAGGGGGAAAAGGAATTGGGAGGACTGTTCGCCATAGAAACGGGAGGGAGAAGGTTAGTTGGGCTGGTCACTAGTGTCCCCCTGCTCTGGGAGAGTTGAAAATTAATATGGATGGCTCTTCTAGAGGAAATCCTGGGCATGCCGGAGTTGGTGGCATTGGTAGAGATGGCTCTGGTGTGGTGGTGTTCTTTTTCTCTATTTATAAAGGTCAGCATACTAATAACCTCATGGAGGCCACTGCCATTCTTCTGGCTTTGGAACGGGCTTGTGCTCTGGGATGGAGAAGGATTGTTTGTGAATCAGATTCTCAGGTTGTTATTGACCTCCTAAATAGGAGGCAGTTTGAGGAGGTGAATTGGCAGTTGGCAATGGTGGTCAAGCAAATTGTTGCTTTGGGCACTACCTTCGATTATGTTGTCTTTTGTCATGTCCCTCGGGTGTGGAATAAGGTAGCTGATGGCTTGGCTAGATGGGCTTCTGAGCAAATGGGGACTTGGAATGTGGCGGAGTGGGACAATCTCCCCGACAATCTGGCTTTGGTTCTTGAAGATTTGGTTATGGAAGATATGAGGTGTTTCTTAGGTGTATCTTAATTCGGGGTTGGGCTGTTGCTTTTATTGGGAGCTTTCTTCCCCTTTGTAATGCTTTGCTGATTCAATAAATTTTTACCCTCTTTTTGTTAAAAAAAAAACCTTAAGCCTAATTGAACATAAGCCTAACCCTAATCCTAAGTGAACACTAACCCTAATTGAACTCTAATGTTAACCTTAAGAAAATCAAAACCTTAATTAAATAGTAATTGTAACCCTTATTAAACCCTAACCTAAAACCCTAATTGAACCCTAACCCTTATTTTAATTGAACACTATCTATAATCAAAGCATACCCTTAAACATGATTGAACTCTAACCCTAATCCTAACCCTAATTAAACCCTCAATTAACCCTAAGCTTTATCCTAGAAACCTAACACTTACTAAACCCTAACCCAAATTGAACCCTAAATGCAACTGCAACTAAAGACTAACTCTAGTCCAAGTTAATTATAACCCTATAACCAAAATTGAACCCTAATCCTAACCCTAGTTAAAAATTAACCCTAATTGAATATAAAATCTAACCATAACCCTAGTTAAGTCCTAATTAAATTTTAATCATAACACTAACTGTAATTATAACCCTAACTCTAGTTTAATTGTAGCCCCAACCCTTACTCCAACCCAACATTTTATCACATACACCAATTGAACCCTAAACCTAATCATAATTAAATATTAACCATAATTAAACCCTAAGCATCACTAATTTAACCCCAAGCTAACCTTAACAATAACTAAGCCCCAATTCCATAACCCTAATCCTAACTCCAACCAAACCCTAATCCTAATCCATAACTGCTAACCCTAACTTAACACTAACTTTCATTGAAATAGAAACCTAAATCTAACCCTAATTGAATGAAAACCCTAACCCCAAGCTTTACATATAAATATATAAAGTTATAGGATGAGCTGTGATTTTTTTACATTTTTATGTTAGGATTAGGGTTACATTTAAGGTTACCGATAGAATTAGAATTAGACTTGGGTTAGATATAAAATTAGCATTAGGGTTAGAGTTAAGATTATAATTAGGATTATAGTTCAAATTAGAGTTATATGTATGAATATAAATAGTTTTAGTGTTACCTTTATTGTATAGTTAGAATGTTATATAAATTATTAAATATATAGATATATGATACAAAATAATTCCTTATCTCAATTATTTTCAAATTTAGAACTCAAAAGTTAATTGAAACCTAAACATTCACCTTAATTCTAACCCCAAGTTCTATCTTAGAATGTTAGCTCTAACACTTACCCTATTTGAATTGTAATCTGAACCTTAACCATAACCCTAACCCTATCCCTAATCCTAATTTAAATTCAACCCTAATTATAATTCTAATCCTAACCTTAATTTTAACCCTATTCATAATATTCATTCCAACATGAACCATACTCCTAATTACAATGTTAACTCTAATTATAATCTTAGTAAAACTGTAAGAATAATTCTAATAAAACCCTAACCCAAATTGAACCCTAATCCTAACCCTAGTTAAACATTAACCTTGGTTGAATATAAAACCTAACCATAACCCTAGTTAAGTCCTAATTAAATTTTAATCATAATTCTAACTGTAATTATAGCCCTAACTCTAGTTGAATTGTATCCCCAACCCTTGCTCCAACCCAAAAATTTAACACATACACCAATTGAACCCTAAACCTAATCCTAATTAAATATATACCATAATTAAACCCTAAGCATCACTAATTTAACCCCAAGCTAATCCTAACACTACCTAATCCCCAATTTCCTAACCCTAATCCTAACTCGAACCAAACCCTAATCCTAATCCATAACTACTAACCCTAACTTAACAATAAATTTAATTGAAATACAACCCTAAATCTAACCCTAATTTAATGCAAACCCTAACCCAAGCTTTACCCTAGAACCTAAACACTAAGCCTAATTGAAATTCAAGATTAATTTAACTTGAACCCTAATTAAATCTAAATCTTAGAACCCTAATTGAACTCTAAAACTAGTTAAACCTAGACCCTAATTGAACCCTTATACTAACCCCAAGCTTTATCTAAGAACCCTAACCCTAACCCATAACCTAACCTTCACCTTAATTCTAACCCCAAACTTCATCTTATAATGCTAACTCTAACACTAATAATAATTATAACGCTAACCTTAATTGACCACCCTAACCGCAATCCTAATTGAAATCTAACCCTAACTATAGCACTAATTTTAACACTAATCTTAAGTATAACCCTAACCCTATTTGAAAACCCTAAGCCTAACCCTAATTGAATCCCAAGACTAACCCTAACTATAGTTGACCCCAAATTGAACCCTAACCCCAACCTAACCTTAATCGTAATCATAGTCATAACCCTAACCCTAAACTTTATCATGCAATGCTAACCCTGATGCTAGCCTAATCTTAACCCTATCCCTAAGATTTATCATAGAATCCTAATCCTAATCCTAACCCTAGTTCAACCTAACCCTAATAAATCACAATTGATCCTATTGTTAGAATTAAATTAGGGTTAGGTTTAGGGTTCAATTACTATTGTAGGATAAAGCTTAAGGTTAGGATTAGGGCTATTATTGTCTTAATATTAGTGTATAAATTTGACATTAATAAAATATTTTAAACAAAAATAGATATTTTAGTCTATATTTCTATTTTTATGTGGAATTAAGTATTATTAGGATTAAAATTATTAATGTCTTAATATTAGTTTATAAATTTGACATTAATGATAAATATATAAAACAAAAATAAGTATTTTAATTTAGAATTTTATTTCTATGTGAAACCAAATATTATTAGGATTAGAATTATTAATCATGTTAGAAATAATTAATCAAATCAACACAATAATTTTAAAGATTATATTATTTTTCTTTGCACCCAAATCATATCATTTTCTAAAATTATACTAAATTCTAACTTAAAAATATTAAATATTTTGCATTGGGAATATTTTTTAATTGAAATCTCTTTAATATGTTTGCAAGAGAAATACATCCCTACTTTTGCATTTTTGGGTTCAATTAGATTGCATTATTTTTAAAATCTAAATAATTAATCATATAGTAAATAAATAATTAAATCACCATAATATTTTCAAAACCTAAATTTCATTTTAAAATTTAATTAAATTATAATTTTTAAAATGTATCAAATATTAATTATTTAGTTGTTAAAGAATTTATTAAATTATATTGATTATCTAATATAAATTAATTAAATAAAATTACATACTCATTTTAAAATAATTTAGCAATTACTAATTATAGATTTAGAACAAACTTAAAAAGTAATATTTAAATATAAAAGCAACCTTTCTATTTTTATTTTTATTTTTTTGCATGCAAATCATTTCATATTCTAAAATTAAACTAAATTCTAATTTCAAAAACTTAAATTAAGCTATTGATTTATATCTTTTTAATAGGTTGGGAATGGAATAATCCTCTACTTATAGAATTTTTAGATTTTTTAGTTCAATTGAACTGTGTTGAACTTTACTTCAATTGAATTTTATTGAGCTTTAAATTTGAATGACCAATTATTTAAAAAACAATTACTAATTGATTATCTAATATAAATGAATTAAATAAAAGTAATATTTAAATATAAAAGCAACCTTTCTATTTTCATTTTTTTTCTCATGCAAATCATTTCATATTCTAAAATTAAACTACATCCTAATTTCAAAAAAAATATAGAACATTTTGAAGTACAAAAGCTATTGATTTATATCTTTTTAATAGGTTTGGAAGGAAATAAATCTCTACTTCTAGACTTTTTAGATTTTTAAGTTGAATTGAACTGTATTGAACTTTACTTCTAGATTTTTTTAGTTTGATTGAATTATATTGAACATTAAATTTGAATGACCAATTATTTAACAAACAATTAATCATTTGATCATCATATAATATTTTTAAAACCAAAAATAAAATAAAAAATAATTAAATCATTGGTACATTAATGAATACAAAAAAAATTAAATCATTAAATTAAAACATCATACACCTATCTATTTAGAACAACCTTAACCACTACAATCATGCCAGATGGATACAAGTCCTCACAGATATGACATCAAAAATATGAAGAGGTAGATTTTGAAGGATGTCTTTCCCAAGTACATCTCTGGAAGAGGTATAAATTTGAAAAATATAAAAGAGGGTAAGGAGTATTTAGAAAAGGCTTTTCAAACAAGAGAACTACCATGTCTTTCTCTTTATTGACAATGCTATGCATGAAGAGGATCTCAGAGAGCTTTTGAAAAGACAATGATACTTTCATAAAAATGTAAACAACTCACAGCTCATCCTATAGCTTTATTTGTCCGGCATAATACACAAGACCGCGATGAATAAGGTTTAAATACCATAAGTGAAAATTGCAGATAATGCCCTAATAATGGTTTTGAATACAACAATAAAAATTAATACTAAAAATTCTACCACAAAGTTCTTTAAGAAATACTTGCAAACACCATTCATCCATTGCTAGCCTTTTTGTAGTTATTCAACATTACTGGCCTTTATGTAAAATCAGATTGTATACAATAGATTTCCACTCCTAGTGCTTTCGTTGCCTCATGCTCTTCATTAATCCCTTCATATTTGATTTGGAAATCTACTGAATCCATGAATCTCCTTTCCTCTACCTTACAAAAAAGAATAGAAATACTGAATAAATTCACCATTGCACTTAACTAAGCGGACACTATTATCAACTATAAACCTAACTGCATGTACCAAATCATGCCAATACTGATCATGGGAATTGATCACACATATAGTGGTAATTAGCCCTAAGAAACCCTATAGAGATTCGAAACCCAAAAATACATATACAACATCATTTAAAACCAAATAAAATGCACAATTACATTCAACATCTTAGTATTACTTACATAAGCTAGACTCAATGCATGTCTATATACAATGAAATAAGCCATAGAAAATCCTAAAAGCATAAGAAAATTACTCGGGGTTGGAGGAATCTTTAGAGGATCCATTATTCTTGTCCTCTTGTGGGTTTCTTGCAACAATTTCTTCATTTTCTTCATCATTGTTGTGACTAGAATGTGTATTATCCTCAGCCTTAGATACTTCCATATTGCCTTACAAGAGCCTGGAAATCTTTTTTCCCTGTGCAAATATGCCCGCTAAACCTTTGCAGCAATGAGAATAGAGAAAAACACAGAGTATATGTTTACAGGATAGGGGAAATGTCACACACTGGGAGTGGAAGATGTGACATTATTATGCTAGGAGTGGAAGATTTTTCGGGTGTGTCCAGGATCATGATGAGCCAAAAAGTGGCGATGTTATGGGTATTTGTAGGGTATGTGGCTGAAAACTTTTTTTTACCAAAAATTGATGAAATGAAAAAGGTTTTTAAAGGAGATTCTCATCTTTCCACCAATATAAATTATGTTTTACTTTTAATTTAATAAATAATTATTTTTCATTTTCTATTTGAATTATGACTAAAGTATTGATTGATAGGCTGATTGAAAAACATCTATAACTTTCAAATGGTATCACATTTTATGCTTTGCATAATATAGGATTAAAAAGAAAAATTGAACTTCATGAAGTTTTACCAAGTTAAGGTGGTCATACATACAAGTTTTTATATTTTTTTTAAAGTTGTAATAAAAAATTCATCATTAATTATTTACTTGGAAAAATTTACAAAAAACTATGCATCACATTCAGACATGATTCCTCTACTTATGTCTAAAATATTATAAAAAAATATTGTCATTTTATTATGGTTAGAGTGGTCAGTAGAAACCTACTTCTTAGTTTTCCCCTAAAATTTACATTACTCTGCATTGAAATTTCAAATTTTCACCAAACCTAGTAGTTTAGAAACTACATTCAAATTTCTATAGATTCTATTCTTACATATTTTTGAAATAATATAGATAACTTATTCAAATTTTTACGTCAAGTTGCCTAACTCTGATTTTTCTGAATTTTTTGCCACTTAAGGGCCTGTTTTTTCCATGATGATCAAGCACATACCCTTCCGTTACAAAATGTTGAACATGCAAAACTCACCACTTCAATGCCATGCATTACATTCTACAATTCAGAATGGAAAGTGCATATTCTAATTAAATATATTCGTTAATATATTAATATATTCATTTCTAATACTGGCAACTGTCTGTTACGTACCTGTCAATTTTTGTAAAAAATCCCAAAATGTTAACTATGATTTTGATGCCACTATAGATCACCTCTCATCGAAACTAGCAAAGTTCTATCCAAGGGGGCTTGGTATAAGGTGGTTTGATCAAACCCTCTTCAATTGAATCCTTTAAATGGAACTTTTCATGGCTTAAATCATTATATTCTTTAAAAATATGTGATTTCAACAAAAATCAGGATCTCCCAAAAAGTATAAACCACTATTGTGGTAGCACCCTACATTTATGACCTAAATATCATCATTAATATAACCCTAAGACCTTATATTGTGCAACCCAAGGCATATTTCAATTAAAATCCCAACATAGATCTCATATAAACTTAATTTCTTGATTCCCTGACACTTTATCTTTCTAAATGGGCCATGTGGGACCCATACAACACCTTGGGCATATGAGTCCCACCAAAATGGGACACATATGCCATAGATAGTATATGAGTCCCATTTGGCTAATTTTTAAGGTTTTGATTAGGAAAAACTAGTTTTTAAGTTCAAATTTCATGTATTTTGGCCTCTGGAATCTAATACATGAGATATTAGATGGATTACCTTTTTAAATGAGCTTTCAAACCATTATTTAATAAGGTCTCTTGGATCTTTTAAATACCAACCAGATCTTCAAGGAAGCCTATGGATTTTTGAATTCCAATAGTTAACAACCTTAAAGAGGGTGGCCCAATGAACGAGAGAAAGCAATTTTTCTTTCCTCCTGCAATTCGGGCTCTACAAAACTTTGGAGGGTGATCCCATAATGTATTTGTAACTATCTTTCACAATATTTCCACATACATTGCATGTTAAGCAAATATATTCTCATTTATTGATGAATAGATGAAATCCTTCAAGAAATTGGCATTTCCTTGAGAGAATTTAAACATCTACAGCCGAGAATGTCAAATACCACAATAGTAGGTTGATTGAAAAGTGTATTTATGATTTTTTTTTCTAAAATTGAAATACTAGAAGTGAGAAAAATGTATGCAACAATCAAGACTAGTTCCATATCCAAGTGTAAGAAGTTATGACATAATAAATTGAACTACAAGGAATATTTAATCCTGAAAATCCATAATATTTGTAATTGCTTTACAATTTACAGATTAAGACCCAAACTTCTGTGACTAATTACCAAATCCATATAACACAAGCATGAATTTATGAATTAACCAAAGCATTTAACCCAATCCATTATATGAGAGAAACAATTAAATCATATCTCAAAGTGGAAGAATAATGATAATTAATGAGTAGATCCTTGATCCAAATTCATTAATAATTCATGCAAAATATCAAGATGGAGAGACAACAGGCTTGGGAGATTAATATTTCTATTTTGGTATGTTCTAAAGAAGTTGTCAAAACCAACTTTAGAATCCAAGAACACCTACCTGCATGCAAAGAGATACCTATCAAAGGGAAGAGAATGGAGAAAAAAGTAAGAGAGGGTTTTAAAGCTCTGTAATCTGAGAGATATATTATCAGAACAATAGAATGAGACATTTACAAAGATCAATCCTTAAAAGGAGATCAAGCAAAACCTAAAAAGTAGCCATAATAGGTAGACATTTAATAATTAATATAATTATTAAATGTCACAATATGCAAACTAAATTGAAATCTTAAGAGAGGAATAAAGGTAACTTAATTAACATAATTAAGTTAAAACCTTTACTCTAACACTGCCCCTTAAGATGAGCAAAAGTGTAGCTACAAACATGTGCAAGAAAGAAAAAGTAACTACAATGCATGAAATTAAAATTGGGTCTTGACAACTATGCCTGATTAGGTAGCCGAATACAACCAAATCTCTATAAAGCAGAGTAAAGGAGAAAACCCAGTGGGAAAAAACTCCTCTCCAAAAAGACATAAAGAAACATGCTGAATAAAAACATGAAGGAAGGCCTCACTGAGACCCACCAAGGACAGGGTATGTGCAAGATAATGATGGGCCAAAAAGTGGCAATATGATGGGTATTTATAGGGTATGTGGCTGACGACCTTTTTTTTACCCAAAATTAATGAAACGAAAAGAGTTTTTAAAGGAGATTCTCAAATTTCCACCAATATAAATTATTATTTACTTTGAATTTAATAAATAATTATTATTCATTTTCTATTTGAATTACAACTAAAGTCCTAATTGATAGGCTGATTGAAAAAAATCTATAGCTTTCAAATGAGTGAAACATGCATCACATTCTATGCTTTGTATACTAGAGGATTAAAAAAAAATGAATTTCATGAAGTTTTGACCATGTTAAGGTGGTTAGAAGTACAGTTTTTATATTTTTAAAAATTTTAATAAAAATATCATAATTAATTATTTACTTGGAAAAAAATTTAAAAAAATATGCATCACATCGGGACATGAGTCCTCTACTTATATCTAAAATATCATAAAAAATATTATCATTTTATTGTGGTTAGGGTGGTCGAATGACACCTACTTTTTTTCCCTGAAATTTAAGTACTATTGCATTAAAATTTTAATTTTTTACCAAATAGATTTTATTTTTTTAAAAATAAACCTATTAGTTTGGAAACTACATTCAATTTACTACAAATTCTATTCTTACATATTTTTGAAATAATATAGATAACTTATTCAAATTTTTACATCAAGTTGTCTAACTCTGATTTTTTTTATTTTTTTGCCACTTAAGGGATTATTTTTTCCATGATGATCCTGTACATACCCAAAAACTTCCTTCACCCCAAGCATGGAGCACAACTGAAGATAGCGCGGTGATGCCAAAGGTTTAGTGAAGATGTCTACAACCTGCTCCTATGTAGGAATGTACTCCAAGATGAGAGAACCATCTTGAATCAACTCCCTGATGAAGTGCATGTGGATTTCAATGTTCTTAGTCTGTTGATGCTCCACTGGATTGCAAGAAATGTGAATGGAATTCTGATTGTCACACCAAAGAATAGTGGGACTATCAGGAGGAAACCCAGACTCTATCATCAACTGTTGAAGCCATAAAACTGCTTGACTAGCTAATATTGTTGTGTGGTACTCAGCCTATGTAGATGATAATGCAATAGCAGACTGTTTCTCTCAAGACCATGTGATAGGACTAGAACCAAGGAAAAAAACAAAGCTCGAAGTAGAATTTTGATCATTGACATCACCAACCCAATCGAAGTCAGTGAAGTTAATAATGTGAGGGGATCCTAAAGTGTAGTGAATTCCATAATGAGTGGTGCCCCGAATGTACCTCAAAATACATTTGGATGATTTCCAATGGCTCTCATGAGGATCATGGGAGAACCAAGAAACAAGGCCAACCAGAAAGGAAAGATAAGGATGAGAATGTGTCAGGTACAAAAAACTGCCAACCAACTGCTTATATAAATTGGGATCTACTGAAGGAGTAGAAAAAGTGGAAGACAAAACAACACCTGACTGAAATGGAGTAGGGCCAGGCTTACAATCAAGCATACCAAATATTTGAAGCATATCAAGAGCATACTTCTACTAAAATATGGAAATCCCATCCTAAGATTGAATAACTATTGATGGTGTTTTTATGCACTTCACAACAGAGGCAGTGTGCAGGTGCACTACCTCTCTTGAAAGACAATCTCCCACAATCGAGTTGCAGAACACTATCCCAAGGTCTCTCGGGTGTCAGGTCATGATAGTGCTAAGATACCTCAGTAGTTTGATGTGATTTGCTGGAATCACAAGGTGGTCTTACAGAAATACAAAGTATGGGCACAAAGCATGAAGTTGGATCTTCGAAAAGGGAGTTCTTAGCATGAAAGCAGTTACGTGTTGGCTGTAGGTTCAAACAGCAGTCCCAAACTCCATCTAGTTGTTAGATTTGGCTTTATAATGTGCAATGAACCTTGGTATTGTTCAGTTTCTAAAGAAAGTGAAAAAAGAGCGAAGGGGAAGAAAAGTTCCTAAGCCTAAAGCTTGCTGCGAACAGTGATAATGGAGTTCCTGCAATGGACAATTCCTTCAAAACAATATCCCACTTAACCAGGGATTTCACAGTATCATGGAAATTGTGCTATCTTCTAAGGGCTGCAGATTTTTATCCTTCATCCACCACATACATGCATGAACTAAAGATAAGTGTTTGGGCAGCTTTAATCAAGTCCAGGCTAACTTTGCACAGCTGTCTACCTTCAGCAAACAGCAAAAAGTATGGACTAAGGGATCATCAACAAAACAGGAATTTTCACAATCAGCCAACAACATTCCTAAAATTATCAAAATAACATGAACAGCTAACTAAACAGCAAAGAGATCTAAACTAAACATCTAATATTGGAGAAGTGAATCAATTGACATGAGAGAAAACAAGGAAATGCACCAAGTCAATGCTATTTCTCATAAATTTCAGCAGCATGCCTTTACAACAATTCAACTCTCACTTTTGCAAATGAGGGGAGTGCTCTATTTATAGTTTTCAAAAAACCAAATGAATGGCCAAGATTCATTTCCATTGTGTGGCCACGATTCATTACAAAATAGGGTTTCACCTACCCCCAAATAGATTTACAATTTTAAAACATCTCTTTGTCTTTTCCCTATTTTGTCATCTAGTGGATGACACTATTTGCTTTTTCGTCCTGTAGCTAATTGCTGTTTCTTTGGCTGTAGCTACTCTTCTGGGAGGTCCTTCTCCTTGGCTGGGCTGTCTGGTTGCTCCTCGGAGGCTGTGTGTTCGATATGCTTGAGGATTATGGCCTGGAGCTTGTCTACCTTGAGGATTTCGCATCTCAACGCCTGGTAGCTCCATTCTTTGGCGTTGTCTTCCAGCTGCTTCCAGTCCTCATCATACTTTGAGCCCTGATCTCTGAATAGCTCTGATCTATCGAAGGCACGGGCAGCGAAACTCAGGAAGTCCATTGTGATATCTCCAGCTGTCCCGTCCTTCATCTTTTCCTCAAAGTATGACCTGACCTTTTCTGTATCCAATTGCACCATGGGCATATCATGGCCCATTATCAGCTTAAGGTACTCGGCGCATTCAGCTCAGATTTCTTTGATCCATGCAATATTCGGATCCACCCTACTCTGGATCTGCTCCATCCTTTCTTTTCGATTGATGAGGTCTCTGCGCCATATGTCTACCAACCAGTGATCTTCCTTCTTCAATTCTAACTTCTCTTCCCACGTGCTTTCTGGCTTTTGAAGGATGGCTTCAACCTTCGGGAAGGTGGAGTCGTAGATCGTAGGGAAGTTGGTGCAGAGTTTCTTCGTGCATTCCAAGGATTGAACCAGGTCCAGGAACTTCTTAGCTATTTCCACAGCCAAGCCGATCCTTATGTTTCCGACGCTCGCAACCTGCTGGAACCAGTCCTCCGTGGTCTTCTCCAAGTTTTTCCTCCTTTCCAGCTTATCTATCTGTTCCTTGGAGAGCAGCTGTGGCGCGGTTGTAGAGGTAGTGGGGAGGTCGTCTATTGAAGACCACTGCTGGATATAGTCGGTCAGGGTAGCAACCTGCGCCTTTAGCTTGTCTTTGGTGACCTTGTCCTGTTTAATCAGATGCACCACCGTGGCCACTGACTCCTCCAGATGTCCGACCTTCTGCTCCCTTGTTGCTGTCCCCAGGTCAATAGTGGAGATGTTGTAGCTAAGTCCGGCCTGGCCAACAGTTGGCATTGCTACCTGTGCTGCCCGGGAGACAGAAGCGTCCATGGTTATCCTGGAACGGACCTTAGGCTTCTTCTCCTTCTTTGTTATGGTCAGGGATCGAGCCAAGATGGCTTCCAACCTCAACCTCGGGTCGCTCAGAACAGGAGTAGTCTTTTCGAGCTGCTTTTCCAGCCAGTCGGGCGTGACAGATTTGTCTTTGGGTGCCTCATGGCTGCCTTCACCCTTCTCCATTAACTGTAAGATCTCTGCCTCTTCCTCCTTTTGAAGCTCTTCCTTTTCCTTGGCAGCATCCTCCTCCTCGTCAGAGTCTTGATAAAACACGAGGCGCTTAACGGGTGCCTTGGTGGTCAATATCTTGGTGGGATCTTCTTCTTTTGTTGCCTCTTCTTCTTTCTTCTCTTCAGTGGCCCCGGGTTCGGGGCTCTTCACAATGTGGGTCTCAGCCTCAGTAATATATCCTTTTTAGGTTGCTCTTCTTGCGGCTGTCCCTCTTCACCACGTGGCGACTGTTCTGCCTCCTCCTCAACATCCTTTGGCTGCTGAGCCAACTCTTCCTCGATATCTTCATAAAAGGTCCGAACAACCTCCTTATCACCCAAGCCCTCCTCTCCATCCCTGCTCTTGGAGGAGCCCGTCTCCTCTTCCTCGTAGGCAACCTTGTCAATGGTTCAGTGCCCGTATTCGGGTTGCTCATAGTAATCATCGGCCTCCTCTTCGATAGGCTTCGAAGCCTCCTGTTCCAGCTCCTTAAAAATTTGGATTGTGGCCTCCATGGCTGGCGGCCCTGTTGGTGGTTGCGAAGGCTGAGATGTTGCGAGGGCCTGGGCTAGGGCTGCTTGGAGAGTAGGGTCCATTAAAAGCTACGAGAGCTCATGAGGAAGACTCTACAGGTGTCGCGTAATGGCCTCGGGTATAGTGGAGAGGGGAACAGGCAATGCTATTGTTGCCAGAGGCAGGGAGGCGATGGGTGACATGGCAGCAGTAGAGGAAGGGCAAGTGGTCATGCTCGAGGAAGAGTTGATATTGATTATGGACCCGACCGGGGGTGAAGAGGCAAGGTGGACAGAAATGTCCACCGCCTATGGAGATGAGGCGACTACGGCCTGAGAGGTGGGCACCACACCGGTCGGGGGAGGAAGGAGCAATGGAGGCTGCGCCTCTATTGTGATTACTGTCCTTTTAAGCTTCTTGGGAGATGAGCCTCCCGTATCCTTCATTGCTTTTTCTTTGGCATCCCCGGATTGTGCTGTTTCTGCTTCTTTTCTCTTATGAGACCTGGTGATGGGGGAGACTTGGAAGTCTCACCAGCTGATGGGGAGGCAGCAATGTCCTCTGTGGTGCTCGGCTCACTTTTGAGCGCTTCATATGTTAAAGTGACCCCATGTCGCCCCAGTTGTGCTAATTGCCCATCAACCCACTCCTTAGTACGAGCTATAATTGGCTTCATGGTAATATCCAGGTCCTCGACCTCTTGCTCGTCCCAGTCAATGGAAGGGATTGCCAGGTTGGCAACCGCAGGGTACCTCGGGTGCACAAGGGTGGACTCATCCTCTTTAAGTTGGTCTGGCACCGGAAACAGCTGCACTCTCATTAAAAACTGCATTATCATTCGCATGTAGTGTCTCTGGCGGACCTCCTTATCATCTTTACAATCCGCCCAGAAATCTTCGACATGGTACTGGTGGGCGTATGCTGGTCCTAGTGCCTTCCTGACGTGGCCGTGGGGGTCCATCCGTGGGCGAGCCGTGTACCATTCAAAGTTATATTCTTTGAGTTCCTTTTCTGAGTTGCTGGCGCATTGAGATGTTTGTAGTCGATAGAGGCCCTGGCCTAGGGTCATGGGATAAGGGATCCTTGCTACATGCTTGTTGCTGAAGACTGCTTGAATATGTTGGAGCTTCCGGGAAAGCTCTAGGAGAATAATTCTATCGTTCGGGTATCTCGGCAACTTGTTCGGCCGTTCCGTGAATCCCTGGGCATGGATGTAAGTGAACTTGGGGAATTGAATGTATAAGAAGGCATACTCCTTCAAGAGTGCCCTGGCGCTGTGAGATACCCTTCTCTCAAAGTCTCCAACTATCAATCTGATAATGTGGCCTATGAAGGCATCATTGACCCGGCGGTACTCTTTTTTGAAGTAACGATACTATAGTTGAGGGTACCGGTCAAAAGGCTTAAGCCCTCGTTTGTGATCCCCATCTGGTGCCATAAATAGCCCACTATATTATTTCTGACCTGCCAAGGAGTATACCAGGTATGAGGTCATGTAGAATTTGTTGCTTTTCTTGACATTTACGAACTGCTCATGGAATCAGTTGCTGATGATGCTCCCCCAGTCGAATGAGATCTTAGTTTTCACATCCTCATTTCCTCGTATGATTTGCTCAATAGTAAGCCATCCACTCTTGGAAGTAGGCGGCTGCTGGGAGGCCCATGACCCTGCTTAGCATGGTCACCAAGTCGTGATAGTCCTTGTGGAAGTCGCTGCGGAACAGCTCCTAGGGAAACTTTGCAGTGCTGCCTCGTCTCTCCTTTAACCAGTAAATGTTAATTAAATTTTTGCAGCCTAATGGATTGGCATCCCATGCTGCCTGACACTACTCCAAAGTGGGGATCTGCATGTGCGGGAATGTGGGAATGTGGAACGTTTTTGTGATTCCCTCCGGAGACATGTCAGCATGGATATTCCCTTCTTTGTCCACGATTGTTCGAGTATCCATCTGGTAGGCTTCCTAGCAAGCCATCACCAATTCAGGTGCTATCAGAGACGGAGGGAAGCCGACAGCTTTGGCAATTCCACTTTGGCGTATTAACCAGGCATTCTTTGTTTTAGGGTCCACTTTGACCCTCTGGGTGAACTCATCTATGTCCACCTGGCCTATATTGGTATCTGAGATTTCTTTCCAGTCAGTCAAGACCTTCGACTGGAGCGGCTCACCTTGAAATTGAAACTTTATTTGGTCTTTATCGCTCTTTCCACAAGCGGCCCTTCCGGATTTCTTTCCCTTGTCTTTTTTGGTGGAGGCCCCTGAAGTTCCTGCGGCCGATTCCATATATCCTGCAAGCAAAGGGCGAGGTCAGCACAACAAAACACCAATAACGTTAGTGTTAGTCCGCATTGTGAGCATATCATCTAAATAACCATTCAAATGCATCATAAATTTAATCCTTAGACGATGTCGATTTCATTTTAGGGCAATTGAGCAATCTGGGCCCAGAGGGCCGGACTTCCCTGGCAAGAATGCTGCCAGGAAGGGAAAACACGACCGAAAGTTCCCGGAGACCCCCATTGGTCAGATTTTGATGTTCTAAGAGACCCATGATGGAGAATGGCATGATTTAGGATGTGGGTCAACGTTAGATTTTCAATTTGAATCAATTTGGATTGATTTGGGGAGCTCTGGAGGTTTCAGGCCGGAAGGCAGTCAAGGGAAGGAAGCCGGCGGCGACGGACATCGGACGGAAGTCCAGCGACGAAAGTCCGAGGGCCGGAGCCCGAGAGGCAAAAAGACGGCCGAGATGAAGTGCGGTTTAGCGGTTTAGACCAGACGACATTTGGAGAACCGAGCCCCGCGGGATGGGAGGCCGCGGCGTGAAGGCCGCCACATACTCTTTCATCATTTTGGATGGCGGTGGCGGGGAGGAGACCGAAGCCCGGAGGGCGGGGAGCCGAAGGAGGTTCGCCGCTGAATGATTTTGCAATGTGGCCCAGCGGCGACGGTGAGGTGAAGTTCAGGCTCCGGCCCACAGGAGGACGCAAGGGGACGGCCGCCGGGAAGTAATGACAAATGACAGGGCAGGTCCCGGAGGACGGAAAGATGCCCCGGGAATGCCGCCGGAAAGACAGGGCAGGTCCCGGAGGACGGAAAGACGCCCCGGGAACGCCGCCGAGGCGGCGAACGAAAGGGGGAAGCCCGATAAGGGAATCCTGAAGGCCAAGTCCCGGAGGGGCCCTGGTCCGGCCTAGAGCCCAAAAGGTCCAAGGAACCCATGAGGCCCCAGAGGGCAGCAAAAACCAAAAGGGAGAACGTAGTCGATTTTATGATGAAACTTTTAGGATAATATCGACCATGCAAAACGTCAAAAAAAGAGGGGCGCGCAAAACGAGGTAGCCCCGACAGACCCGACAAGGCGACAAAAATGAGGGTCCCCGTTCCGAACGGGGTGTGTGTGCTGAAGGCACAACAAATGGCGACTCCACTGGAGAACGCTCTGGAGCGTTCTAGGGATAAATATTCATTCAAGACCTAGAATCTCTAGTTTCACAGACCAGAAACGGCTTCCAAGGATGAATCCGGGAGAACGAGATCCTTAATTGGGTCAGCTTACATGACATCTCGAAAGTGTGTGTGAAGTGAGTTCATTCCTTTCCTAGGGATAGTAACCAGGGTTATTACTTTAACCAAGTGAGCTACGTAAGTTGCCTAACACCAAAAGTAACCTGGACATTGCCCCGCTGCCAGTCAGGCGTCCATAGCCCCGGCGGAGTTGTCGCTACAACCTCATGGATATTTCTCTACTGCCGGACGAGCATCCATAGCCCCGGTAGAGTTATCCGAACACCCATACGGTCATTTATTTTCTTTCTCAGAGTTTCTATTTTCTCTTTTGCTTTGATACTTCATTTCTCTTTTACCGTTTAGCTTGACCAGGTACGCAGTGAAGCCTACAATGGGTTTGAGACTGCAGTGGTCACTGGAGTAGACTTAAGATTTTTCACTCACTTGGGTGTCATGGCAACCATAGCACAGTCCTTCAGAATTTATTATTTATGTGATTTGTGCGAGATCCGAGATGTGGATAAGAAGATCCGGCGAAGGGTCAAGTTCTGAGCAGAATTCAGATAGGGAAATCATTCGCGGACAGCTCTACAAAGACTAATAGTCTAGAGTGAATGTTTAGCCAGAGAACACAAAGAACGGACAGCAAAGTGAACTGCTTGTCAGGCAAGCACGGCCACCACAAAGGAGCGGGAAACCTCTTTTGAAACAAAACTTCCGGGAGGGAGAAAGCAAAAAGCGACGCGAATAAAACGCAAACAAGCAAGAAAGCAACTACTCTAACCTATGCATAGGTATTTACAACAAAGAGCTTGAAGGAGCTCAAGCCTGGAAGTAATGCTTCAGGTGCTGCCCGTTAACTGGCAACGGGACATTTTCACCAGTTAAGTTCTTTAAGCAGAAGGCATTATCTCCCAAAATCTCAGCTATCTAAAAGGGGCCAAGCCAGAGCTTGTCGAATTTATTGTGTCCCCCTTTCTTTTCATGGGCCTTGTCCCAATATAAGACCAAGTCTGCAATCCTAAAGGCCTTGATTTTGGCTCGGTGGTCCAACCATCTCTTCACTACGCCCTGATGTTTGGCAAAATTTTCTATTGCGCGGTCTCGAACTTCCTCTAAATGTAAAAGTTCAGCTAAATGAGCTTCCCTACGATCTCCTCCTTCATAAAAGTCGTTGATGAACTGAAGAGTAAGAATTTTTAGGTGAATGGGGAATATTGGCTCAAGACCATAGACAAGGTGGAACGGGGAATCACCAATGGTAGTCTTATGGCGGGTGCGATCAGCCCAAAGGGAAAAACGGAGCTGGGTATGCCAGTCCTTGGGGTTCCTATCTAACAGCTTCTTGATTACGGAAATCAAATTCTTGTTTGTGGACTCGGCAAGGCCATTGCCCTGAGGGAAATAATTGGATGAGAATTTGAGGGCAATCCCATAGTCAAACACCCAGCTGGAAAATTTCAATGAGGCGAAGGCAGGTCCATTATCACATACCAAAGCATACGGACAACCAAAGCGATTTAAAATGAAACTTTCTAAGAAATCAGTAACTACTTCAGTTGTACAATGCTTACAAACTATTGCTTCCGTCCATCTAGTATAATAATCAGTAGCGGTCATAATGTACCTGTGTCCTGCAGATGATGGAGGGCTTACCAGACCAATGAAGTCGAGACCCCATTATGCAAAAGGCCTTACCTCCAGCACGGGCTGCAGTGGGACAACAACATTCCTCTCCCTGGTAGCAGCGGTCTGGCACGTATGACAAGAACGAACATGGAAATGGGCGTCCTTGAAGACGGTTGGCCAATAGTACCCTGCCCTTAATATCTGATGTGTCGTAGAAGAACCCGAGCCATGGCCTGTACCAAACTTATTGTGAAACTCCCTCAGAACGCGTTTTGCTTCCTCCTTGCCGAGACATCTTAAATAAACTCCCTCATAATTCTTCTTATAAAGAATGGAACCCTGTAACATATAACCGTTGCTTTTCAATCTGAGAGCCCTCTTCTGGACTCCTTGCAGATGTGGCGGACACTTATGATTGAGCAGAGAATAAACGACATCTTGGTACCATTCTCCTGGGGAGACGTCTTCAAGCTGATATTGTTGTACCGTGAGTTTAGGTCCGGCCTCTGCTGCTGTTTCGGCCATTGTACGGGTGAGTGTCTGCCCCCTTACCAATTTCATTGGTTGGATCTCCATATCATATTCTTGGAGCAGGGTGACCCACTTAGCCCTCCGTTTACCCAACTCGTTTTGCATGAGAAGCATTTTGACTGCTGGGTCGGGGAGGATTGCGAACACCTTGTTGCATAGAATGTAGTGTCTAAATTTCTTTACTCCCCTAACGAAAGCGTACGCCTGCTTTTCTATGTTGTGGTAACGCAATTCAGCATCTTTGAGGGGTGCACTCATGAAGGTGATCAGATGCTCATTTCCTTTGTCATCCTTTTGGGTCAACATACTAGCATAAGAATGCTCCGAAGCAAATGAGTAGATATAGAACGGCTTCAGATAATCTGGACTGACTAACATAGGTGCCTCAGCAATGGCCCGCTTGATTTCTTCAAAGTATTGTTTGGCCTCTGGTGTCCATTCAACTTTAGCGTCCTGCTTGAGCATGGCATTGAGAGGTTTGACGATCTCCGTGAAACCCGTGATGAATTTTCGGACAAAGTTGATCTTTCCGAAGAAAGACTTTAATTCCTTCTTACTGCCCGGGGGCTGAATCTTAAGTAACGACTCAATGCTTTCAGGATCAATGGAAATTCCTTGCTCTAAGATGATGTGCCCGAGTAGTCTACATTCGGTCACTCCAAAAATGCACTTCTTGGGGTTGAGAGAAACCCCGAATTCCCTACATCTCTGAAATACTTTGCATAGGTCAGAGACGTGATCACCTCGCTTCTTGGAAAATACTGTCAAATCATCCATATAGATGATTATACAGTTTCCAATCAGGTCCTTGAAAGCGATATCCATGGCGCGTTGGAAAGTGGCGCCGACGTTGATGAGCCCGAACGACATTCTTCTATATGCAAATGTCCCCCACTTAGTGGTGAACGCAGTCTTGTGGCGATCCTTGTATTGTACCATTACTTGATTATACCCGGAGTATCCGTCGAGGAACGACATCATCTGGGAGCCGTTGAAAATTTGCAGCACTTCATCCAGTGAAGGCACCGGATAGTTGTCATTTTCTGAGGCGCGATTGAGATTGCGGAAATCCATGCACAATCTGATCTCTCCATTCTCTTTCCTGACAGGGACCAAGTTAGCCACCCACGTGGAATGCCTAACGGGAAAGATGATTCTTGCTAAAAGTAATTTCTGCACCTCCTTGTAAACAATAGGTTCTAGCAAGGCATTAATAGGGCGTTGCCGCTGACGGAATGGCATCACTCCTATCTTCAGAGGGATGGTGTGCGTGATGAAAGATGTGTCGTATATTTTCAAGTCTTCATAACTCCATGCCACCACGTCAGGATATCTGCGCAAAGCATCCATGATTCCCCTCTTCTCTTCCAGTGTACATACCTTTCCAATAAAAACATTCTTAGTATCCTCGGTCGTCCCTAGGTTGTGAGCGTTGCACTGGCTTCTTATAGCCTCCTTTTTTGTTTGTTGATCTTGATCCCTCATTTGATCAAGGTCGAATACACGCTCCAGCTGAACCATACCTCTGGGGATCGTGTTGGTTTTTAGATTGATAACCCCTTCTGTGTCCAATTCAGCCTCCTGTGGATCAGCTTCATCGATTATTTGGGCAGCAAAGATGTCAGAGCTTGTGATGAACTAGAGGATATGCTTATCATCATTGAAGACCTGTAGGTGGGTAACATTGTCCGGGACTGATGGCATAGATGTTAGCTCAACAGTGAACTTCTTGAGCCCAAACAACGAGAGGGGTTGTAACATGCTAGCTGCTTGAGCCAAGGCATCAGCTGTGCGATTCTGAGTACGAGGGATCAATTGTATATTGATCGCATCTAGGCCCTCTAGGAGATCCCACACCCTATGTTTATAGTTGGTGAGTCTCCGGTCATGACAAGAGTACAATTTCCTGACTTACTTAACCACAAGTGCGGAATCCCCAAAGATTTGCAGTACTTTCACATTTTTCCTCAAGGCCATAAGAAAGCCAAGGACTAAGGCCTCATATTCTGCGACGTTATTGGTGCAATAAAACTGCAATCGATGGGCAGTGAGAAATGTCTTACCCGTTGGACTGATGAGTTTGATCCCTGATCCAGCTCCTTGTCTGGACTTCAATCCATTGAATCAGAGTGTCCAACATTCAGAGGATTCCTTATCTTTGGGTCTGACTGAGCCTTCGTTCTCTTTTGGCTTGACAGTGGGCCTTGTGATCTTAGGAAGGTTTTTCGGGTCGAGGCAACGATCAGCAGGTGGTTCTGGTGTTTTCTTTGGTGTTCCTGTCGGAGGAGCAGCGACTTTCTTAACATGCTCCACTGCTTCTTGGCACAGGCAATAGTCAAATTCGGAGTGAGCAGCATTGTGTACCCTACACCAGTTCGGCAATAATAGGTCTTGAAAATTCATTCTAGCTCCTAGGCTGAGTTGATCTCTCGCACACTTTTCCATGAAATCCTGGAAGCCATCGAGCAATCCCTAGTTGTCATCTTTATCCAGCTCATTATAAGCTTCTACCAACATTTCTGCATCTGGGGGCATTTGTTCAGAACCCACCGAGGGACTACATAATACCAGCAATACCTCATCTTCTCGTTCTTCCTGAAACTCAAGCTCATTTTGGTAAGCAAAAGGGTGATAATTCTCCAAGTCGGTCTCAGCAAACAGCACCTCGCTGAGATTATTGTATTCTGTGATCATATACTTCATCCGGGGATCACGGTCAATACGAATCTGATTTGGCAGCCCCTTACATGGCAGCCACATGTGAGAAAGGTCGGTGGCGGTGTATCCATTTAGCGCCTTGGTGAACTCTCTCCCCAAAATGATTCCATAGACATCAGGTATATCTGCCACTTGGATGTCCACAACTTGTTGTATCCGGGAGTCCACAACGATTTGCATGGGGATGCGGTTTATTTCGCCCACGATATTAATCTCTGTTTTGTCTAGTTGGGTGACCTTTCTCTTTGAAGGCGTGGGGGTAATGCCAAGAGCTTTGCATACGGCCAAGGGCATGACGTTGGCAGACGCGCCTAAATCGAGCAGGAAGTTGTGCAAATTCTTACCAAAGACCCTAATAGTAGTCAAGAATGGGGGAGTTTCTGGTCTCCCTTGGAGGATACCCACATGTGTGTCCATTTGAGCTATTTGGCCTTTGTTCATGTCATTGCCTGTATCCTTGGTTTGTTTAAATTGCTGGTCCTTGGAAGGTTGTCTACTAGCCCTTTCTAGCTCCTTTTCAATGTATCTATTTGCTGACTGATTTACGGGCACACCGTTCCTTCTTCCGGTATTGTCCTATGCTTCCAGTTCTTCCCTGGGCTCCTCGAAGGTTACCCTCTTGGCTGGGGTCTCTTGTGTTATGCTAGATGAGGGAGTCCCATTCAGAACCCTGAAAAAGGTGTGCCTTACAGCAGGAACCTTGAGTAATTCGAAGGCCGACAAACTAATTTTGACCTTATTGAACTCTTCCGCCACATATTCACCCATTTGCTCAATTTCAGAGCTAAAAGCTTGGCCTATGGGAGAACTAGGGGTTTGAATCTTGGTTTGCCCAAGCGAATTTTGGGGTTGGCTCTGAGGCTGACCTTGCGGTCAGTTTTGGGATTGGTTCTTGTTGAGATATTGGGCGGGTATATGAGGGAGCCCTAGGTTATTGCTAGCATTTGGATCAGGTGGGGTGGTGAAGTTGTTCGGTGGGGTAGAAGTTGTGAAGGGTCCACCGGCTTGTCTATTTCTAAGGAAATAGGGACTCGACCATTGATGGAACATGTGGACCTCATCCACAAATGACTCTTCTTCATCCACCGGACCGTTATCTACCAAATCAAAAAGCTGAGCTAAAGCTAATTCGTTACTTACCTCTTGTGCTTTCTCATCCTCAATAGGGGTGGGCTCAGCTTTGGGTTCATTGCGATCGTCTCGCAGAAAAGGCGCCTAATTGACCACCAAGCATGAGGAATCATAGGGCTCAGATGGGACGATGTCCCTACAGTTGGCATTGTTGACGGCATTTTGTACCTCCACCTAGAAGATTTTGGCAGCTGTCTGGAACTCGGGACAATCCAGCTCAGAATGCCTAATGGTTTTGTGAAGTCGGCACCATCCGGACAAAGTCGCCTCGGCTAGATACACACCGCTAGATGTTTTATCATTGCTTGCTGGTTGATCAAATGGCGTGGGGACACCACCGTTGTTGGGTCTGGTGTTCCATGTGTGGTTTTGCCTCTGAGAAGGTCTCCTTTCTGTATTTTGATTAGAGTTCTGCCCCCTCTCATAATTCTGCCCCGAGGAGGTGTCCGCTTCTCGATTATCCCTGTTGTCTCTATTGTCTCGAGACTCTCGACTGTCCCTGTTGAGATTGCCCTGAAAATTGCATTGGGAGGCCTGCAACTGATTATTCTGGTTCTTCAGATGCGTCATTTCTGTAGACATCTTCTTAATCATTTTCGTTAGTTCCTCTAGCTTGTCCTTCTCGGCCGCGCTTCCAGGCAACGGGGCTGGATTTTGGAAAAAAGAGGGCGGGACTGCCAGCTGATTTTGATATGATGGAGGAAAGTCTGGTCCTGACAAGTACAACGGCGCCTGGGGCTGTTGGGAATATGTCTGCTGTTGTGGAGCTATCTGGGAATAGCTATACTGCTGCTGGGGCTGCAAATAAGATGTTGCGGGAGGCGCATAATTCAACGGCTGCCCTGGATGCGGCACCATAGACAATTGTGGCACCTAGTTCATGAGAGGAGTTTGGTGAGCAAATGTCTGATTGAGCCCCTGAATTTGTATTGGGTGGGCGACGGGCCCCAAAGAGGGCAGCGAGTCAGAGATATTTTGTCCCAAATCTGCACTTGTAATGACAGCTTTTGCATAGGCGGTCAGTAAGGTAGCAGGGGGCGGGCGCATCCTTTTTACCAACGCCGTCGTGAGGTTATCCAGGGCCGTGTAGTAAACTGGCAAAGTAGCCGCATCATTATCGAGGTACGGATCCTGAAGCCTCATGTGAGCCTAATGGAAGCGATCATTAAAGGAGCCAATAGGTTCGTTGACCTCCCTTTTGATGGACATGAACTGCTGGTAAAGGTCAGCGGGGTTGACAGGAATCTTGTACTTCTGTAGGAAGGCATTCTTCATCAGGGTCCACGAGGTGATCGATCCCTGCGGCAGATTGATGTACCAGTAGAAGACCTCTTCTCCTAACGAATGCAGAAAGAGGTGACACGCCACGTCCTCGTGGCCCACCTGCATTTCGGTAATTGCCGTTTCGAATATCTTGAAATGCTCTTCGGCTGTTCTTTGCATGTCACGTGGATAGAATTTTGAACAAAATCCCTCCGAATTCTTGGGCATATCATTGTAAACAACAATGTGTATCGGCGAAGGGTTATGCGCAAGCCAAGCCATGGGGGGAGGTGGAGGTGGCACTTGATGTTGGAGAACAGGTATTTGGGGCTGTATTGGCAATACAACCACAATATGGGGCTGCTCTTGAGCTATGGCTGCCTGGACTGTGCTTTGGGCTGAGAGGGCCGGGAGAGGAGTGAACCCCTGGCTGCCGAAAGGAAGATGTGCAAATGCTGTTTGAGATGGTTGGGTGGAAGATGAAGGCTAGCCAAATGAAGGTGGAGGCAAAGTGGAGGCGGGTGGGATGGAGAAAGAGGAAGAGGCGGAGCTGCTTCCTTGTGCTCGTTTTGCCCTCGTGGGAGGCTGCAATTCTTCAAATTCTCCCTTATTTGGTGCTGATCGTAGAATCATTTAAAACCTTTCCGGGGAGAATGATCTGATCCGATCTAGCTTCGCTTTATTCCGTAGCTTAGTATTTCGATCGTTGCCCTCCTTCTAGCGCCAGTTCTGTTGATGGTGTTTTTATGCACTTTACAACACAGGCAGTGCGCAGGTGCACTACCTCTCTTGAAAGACAATCTCCCACAATCGAGTTGCAGAACACTATCCCAAGGTCTCTCGGGTGTCAGGTCATGACAGTGCTAAGATACCTCAGTAGTTTGATGTGATTTGCTAGAATCACAAGGCGGTCTTATAGAAATACAAAGTATGGGCACAAAGCATGAAGTTGGATCTTCAAAAAGGGAGTTCTTAGCACGAAAGCAGTTACGTGTTGGCTATAGGTTCAAACAGCAGTCCCAAACTCCATCTAGTTGTTAGATTTGGCTTTATAATGTGCAATGAACCTTGATATTTTCAGTTTCTAAAGAAAGTGAAAAAAAAGCGAAGGGGAAGAAAAGTTCCTAAGCCTAAAACTTGCTGCGAACAGTGATAATGGAGTTCCTGCAATGGACAATTCCTTCAAAACAATATCCCACTTAACTAGAGATTTCACAGTATCATGGAAATTGTGCTATCTTCTAAAGGTTGCAGATTTTTATCCTTCATCCACCACATACATGCATGAACTAAAGATAAGTGTTTGGGCAGCTTTAATCAAGTCCAGGCTAACTTTACACAGCTGTCTACCTTCAGCAAACAACAAAAAGTATGGACTAAGGGATCATCAACAAAACAGGAATTTTCACAATCAGCCAACAACATTCCTAAAATTATCAAAATAACATGAACAGCTAACTAAATAGCAAAGAGATCTAAACTAAACATCTAATATTGGAGAAGTGAATCAATTGACATGAGAGAAAACAAGGAAATGCACCAAGTCAATGCTATTTCTCATAAATTTCAGCAGCATGCCTTTACAACAATTCAACTCTCACTTTTGCAAATGAGGGGAGTGCTCTATTTATAGTTTTCAAAAAATCAAATGAATGACCAAGATTTATTTTCATTATGTGGCTACGATTCATTACAAAATAGGGTTTCACCTACCCCCAAATAGATTTACAATTTTAAAACATCTTTTGTCTTTTCCCTATTTTGTCATCTAGTGGATGATACTATTTACTTTTTCGTCCTATAGCTAATTGTTGTTTCTTTGGCTGTAGCTACTCTTCTGGGAGGTCCTTCTCCTTGGCTTGGCTGTCTGGTTGCTCCTCAAAGGCTGTGTGTTCGATATGCTTGAGGATTATGGCCTGGAGCTTGTCTACCTTGAGGATTTCGTATCTCAACGCCTGGTAGCTCCATTCTTTGGCATTGTCTTCCAGCCGCTTCCAGTCCTCATCATACTTTGAGCCCTGATCTCTGAATAGCTCCGATCTATCGAAGGCACGGGCAGCAAAACTCAAGAAGTCCGTTGTGATATCTCCGGCTGTCCCGTCCTTCATCTTTTCCTCAAAGTATGACCGGACCTTTTCTACATCCAATTACATCGTGGGCATACTATGGCCCGTTATCAGCTTAAGGTACTCGGCGCATTCAGCTCGGATTTCTTTGATCCATGCAATATCCGGATCCACCCTGCTCTGGATCTGCTCCATCCTTTCTTTTCGGTTGATGAGGTCTTTGCGCCATATGTCTACCAACCAGTGATCTTCCTTCTTCAATTCTAACTTCTCTTCCCACGTGCTTTCTAGATTTTGAAGGATGGCTTCAACCTTCGGGAAGGTGGAGTCGTAGATCGTAGGGAAGTTGGTGCAGAGTTTCTTCGTGCTTTCCAAGGATTGAACCAGGTCTAGGAACTTACACAGCCAAGCCGATCCCTACGTTTTCGACGCTCGCAACCTGTTGAAACCAGTCCTCTATAGTCTTCTCCAAGTTTTTCCTCCTTTCTAGCTTATCTATTTGTTCCTTGGAGAGTAGTTGTGGCGCGACTGTAGAGGTAGTGGGGAGGTCGTCTATTGAAGACCACTGCTGGATATAGTCGGTCAGGGCAGCAACCTGTGCCTTTAGCTCGTCTTTGGTGACCTTGTCCTATTTAATCAGATGCACCACCGTGGCCATTGACTCCTCCAGATGTCTGACCTTCTGCTCCCTGGTTGCTATCCCCAGGTCAATAGTGGAGATGTAGCTAACTCTGGCCTGGCCAATAGTTGGCGTTGCTACCTGTGCTGCCCGGGAGCCAGAAGCGTCCATGGTTATCCTGGAACGGACCTTAGGCTTCTTCTCCTTCTTTGTTACGGTCAGGGATCGAGCCAAGATGGCTTCCAATCTCGACCTCGCGTTGCTCAGAATAGGAGTAGTCTTTTCGAGCTACTTTTCCAGCCAGTCGGGCATGACAGATTTGTCTTTGGGTGCCTCATGGCTGCTTTCACCCTTCTCCGTTAACTGTAAGATCTCTGCCTTTTCCTCCTTTTCAAGCTCTTCTTTTTCCTTGGTAGCATCCTCCTCATCGTCAGAGTCTTGATAAAACACGAGGCGCTTAACAGGTGCCTTGGTGGTCAATATCTTGGTGAGATCTTCTTCT
This sequence comes from Sequoia sempervirens, assembly GCA_007258455.2. Taxonomy (NCBI): domain Eukaryota; kingdom Viridiplantae; phylum Streptophyta; class Pinopsida; order Cupressales; family Cupressaceae; genus Sequoia; species Sequoia sempervirens. The sequence continues at coordinate 755,002,175 of VDFB02193867.1, read as the reverse complement.
TTTGTTGCCTCTTCTTCTTTCTTCTCTTCAGTGGCCCGGGTTCGGGGCTCTTCACAATGTGGGTCTCAGCCTCAGTGATATCCTTTTTAGGTTGCTCTTCTTGCGGCTGTCCCTCTTCACCACGTGGCGACTGTTCTGCCTCCTCCCCAACATCCTTTGGCTGCTAAGTTGACTCTTCCTCGATATCTTCATCAAAGGTCTAAACAACATCCTTATCACCCGAGCCCTCCTCTCCATCCCTGCTCTTGGAGGATCCCGTCTCCTCTTCCTCGTAGGCAACCTTGTCGATGGTTCTGTGCCTGTATTCGGGTTGCTCATAGTAATCATCTGCCTCCTCTTCGATAGGCTTCGAAGCCTCCTGTTCTAGCTCCTTGGAAATCTGTATTGTGGCCTCCATGGCTGGCGGCCCTGTTGGCGGTTGCGAAGGCTGAGATGTTGTGAGGGCCTGGGCCAGGGCTGCTTGGAGAGCAGGGTCCATTAAAAGTTGCGAGAGCTCAGGAGGAAGACTCTGCAGGTGTCGCGTAATGGCCTCGAGTATAGTGGAGAGGGGAACAGGTGATGCTATTGTTGCTAGAGGCAGGGAGGTGATGGGTGACATGGCAGCAGTAGAGGAAGGGGAAGTGGTCATGCTTGAGGAAGAGTCGATATTGATTATGGACCCGGCCCAGGGTGAAGAGGCAAGGTGGACAGAAATGTCCACCACCTGTGGAGATGAGGCGAGTGCGGCCTGAGAGGTGGGCAGCACAGCAGTCGGGGGAGGAAGGAGCAATGGAGGCTGCGCCTGTGTTGTGATTACTATTCTTTTAAGCTTCTTAGGAGATGAGCCTCCCGTATCCTTCGTTGCTTGTTCTTTGGGGTCCCCAGACTGTGCTATTTCTGCTTTTTTTCTCTTCTGGGACCTGGTGATGGGGGAGACTTGGAAGTCTCACCAGCTGATAGGGAGGCAGCAACATCCTCCGTGGGGCTTGGCTCGCTTTTGAGCGCTTCATATGTTAAAGTGACCCCCTGTCGCCCCAGTTGTCCCACTTGCCCATCAACCCACTCCTTAGTGCGAGCTATAATTGGCTTCATGATAATATTCAGGTCTTCGACCTCTTGCTCGTCCCAGTCGATGGAAGGGATTGCCAGGTCGGCAACTGCAGGGTACCTCGGGTGCACAAGGGTGGACTCATCCTCTTCAAGTTGGTCTGGCACCGGAAACAGCTGCACTCTCCTTAAAAACTGCACTGTCATTCGCATGTAGTGTCTCTGGCAGACCTCCTTATCATCTTTACAATCCGCCTAGAAATCTTCGACATGGTACTGGTGGGCTTATGATGGTCCTAGTGCCTTCCTGACATGGCCATGGGGGTCCATCCGTGGGTGAGCCGTGTACCATTCAAAGTTATATTCTTTGAGTTCCTTTTCTGAGTTGCCGGCGCATTGAGATGTTTGCAGTCGATAGAGGCCCTGGCCAAGGGTCATGGGATAAGGGATCCCTGCTACATGCTTGTTGTTGAAGACCGTTTGAATATGTTGGAGCTGCCGAGAAAGCTCTAGAAGAATAATCCTATCGTTCAGGTATCTCGGCAACTTGTTCGGCCGTTCCGTGAATCCCTGGGCATGAATGTAAGTGAACTTGGGGAATTGAATGTATAAGAAGGCATACTCCTTCAAGAGTGCCCTGGCGTTGTGAGATACCCTTCTCTCGAAGTCCTCGGCTATCAATCTGATAATGTGGCCTATGAAGGCATCATTGACCTGACAGTACTCTTTTTTGAAGTAACGGTACTGTAGTTGAGGGTACCAGTCAAAAGGCTTAAGCCCTCGTTTGTGATCCCCATCCGGTGCCATAAATAGCCCACTATATTGTTTCTGACCTGCCAAGGAGTATACCAGGTACGAGGTCATGTAGAACTTGTTGCTTTTCTTGACATTTATGAACTGCTCGTGGAAGCAGTTGCTGATGATGGTCCCCCAGTCAAACGAGATCTTAGTTTTCACATCCTCATTTTCTCATATGATTTTCTCAATATAGTAAGCCATCCACTCTTGGAAGTAGGCGGCTGCTGGGAGGCCCATGACCCTGCTTAGCATGGTCACCAAGTTGTGATAGTCCTTGTGGAAGTCGCTGCGGAACAGCTCCTGGGGAACCTTTGCAGCGCTGCCCTGTCTCTCCTTTAACCAATAAATGTTAATTGACTTTTTGTAGCCTAATGGATTGGCATCCCATGCCGCTTGACACTACTCCAAAGTGGGGATCTGCATGTGTGGGAACATGGGAATGTGGAACATTTTTTGATTCCCTCTGGAGACATGTCAGCAAGGATATTCCCTTCTTTGTCCACGATTGTTCGGGTATCCGTCTGGTAGGCTTCCCGGCAAGCCATCACCAATTCAGGTGCTATCAGAGATGGAGGGAAGCCGGCATCTTTGGCAATTCCACTTTGGCATATTACTCAGGCATTCTTTGTTTTAGGGTCCACTTTGACCCTCTGGGTGAACTCATCTATGTCCACCTGGCCTATATTGGTATCTGAGATTTCTTTCTAGTCAGTCGAGACCTTTGACTGGAGTGGCTCACCCTGAAATTGAAACTTCATTTGGTCCTTATCGCCCTTTCCATGAGTAGCCCTTCCAGATTTCTTGCCCTTGTCTTTTTCGGCGGAGGCCCCTGAAGTTCCTGTGGTAGATTCCATATATCCTGCAAGCAAAGGGCGAAGTCAGCACAAAAAACACCAATAATGTTAATGTTAGTCCGCGTTGTGAGCATATCATCTAAATAACCATTCAAATGCATCATAAATTTAATCCTCAGACGATATCGATTTCATTTTAGGGCAATTGAGCAATCTAGGCCCAGAGAGCCGGACTTCCCTGGTAGGAATGCTACCAGGAAGGGAAAACACGACCGAAAGTTCCCAGAGACCCCCGTTGGTTAGATTTTGATGTTCTAAGAGACCCATGATGTAGAATGGCATGATTTAGGATGTGGGTCAACGTTAGATTTTCAATTTGAAGCGATTTGGATCGATTTGGGGAGCACCGGAGGTTTCAGGCCGGAAGGCAGTCAAGGGAAGGAAGCCGGCGGCGGCGGACATCGGACGGAAGTCCGGCGACAAAAGTCTGACAGCCGGAGCCCGAGAGGCAAAAAGACGGCCGAAATGAAGTGTGGTTTAGCGGTTTAGACCAGACGACATTCGGAGAACTAGGCCTTGCGAGCTGGGAGGCCGCGGCGCGAAGGCCGCCGCATACTCTTTCATCATTTTGGACGGCGGCGGTGGGGAGGAGACCAAAGCCCGGAGGGCAGGGAGCCGAAGGAGCTTCGCCGCTGAATGATTTTGCAATGTGGCCCAGTGGCGACGGCGAGGTGATGTTCGGGCTCCGGCCCACGGGAGGAAGCAAGGGGACGGCCGCCGGGAAGTAATGACAACTCACAGGCAACGACGGCGAAAGGCGTCCCAGGACCCTGAAGGCGGAACAACGCGAGGTGCAGGCCGCCGCATGCATTTTGCAATGTTTTCAACGGCGGCGGCGAAAGACAGACTGGGACCCGGCGACCAGAGAGATGGGAGACACAGGCCTCCACGAAGTATAGATAGTGACGGCGAAGAGGCCCACGGGGCCCGGGAGTCGGGGCGCCGCGAGATGATGGCCGCCGGGAAATTTCATCAAAGTTCGGGCGACGGCGACGACGAAAGTATCCCCAGGGCCCGAAGGTTGGGAAGCCGGCAGGGTTCCGCCGTGAGTGACGGCAGAACTGTCACGTAGTTCCGGGGACGGAACTCCAGACGGCCGGACCCGAAGGGTCGCGGGGCAGCAAGGAGGACGCCGAAAGATGCCGAGAGATTTTGAGGCTAAAATGGCGGTGAGTTTGAGGCGGAGGTCCGGGAGGGGAAACCCGGAGACTCGGGCCCAGAAGGGCGGACCTTCGTCGGGGGGTTTTGTGGCTCCGGATTCCGACGACGATGGAGGGTTTCGGGCCCGGCGGGGAGCTTTGCACTGTGCGAAGAACGCCCACGATGCGGACAAGTCCCGGGCCGGTGGTGAGGGTGATTCCGATGGGTTCCGGCAAATTCGAAGACATGGGTTATGGGTGCGACGGGGTGATGTTCAATTTTACACAATTTAATTCATTGTTCACTTTAACGAAATCCACAAAACAGATCAAAACAATCGGAGGGCAAACGAGGATGGCCTACCTCCAATTTGCTAAGCGGGAAGTTGATGGGATTCACCAGTAGGGTTGATGGGGTGATGCTGATGTCGATGATCGTGATGATGCCAATTGCAGTGGGCTCCAATTTAATCGCCGCTCCAATTTGCTCAAATTTGCCAAGTTAAAATGACATTGGGGACCACAGTTTATATACCCTATCAGTCATTAATGCTCACATTTATTGCACGTACGATTGCGCCAAAAGTTTGGTGGGTTTCAAATTTGAGTCGGCGGCGTCGGTGAAGACTTCAGGATCCGGCAGGCGGGAAGCCGTGCAACGACGGCCGTCGCGGAACTTTACGAGGACTTCGAATGGCGGCGGCGAGGGGATGGTCAGATCTCGGTGGGCGGGAGGCCGTCGGGAGATCGCCGCCGAGGGCTTCGCTTTGCACTTGGAGGGCGGGGGCGAGCAAAACCTTGGAGCCCGAGGGGCGGGCGGCCACCGGAGGATGGCCGTCGCGGACGGCGATCCTGGGATGGAAGTCCGGACGCGGACTTCCGGAGCCCGGGGCCCGAAGGAGCAGGGGCCGCCCGGAAACCCCCAAAGAACCACGAACGGCAAATGACAAGGCGGGTCCCGGAGGATGGAAAGACGCCCTGGGAATGCCGCTGAGGCGGCGAACGAAAGGGGGAAGCCCGATAAGGGAATCCCGGAGGCCCGGGCCTGGAGGGGCCTAGGTCCGGCCCAGAGCCCAAAAGGTCCAAGGAACCCACGAGGCCCCGGAGGGAAGCAAAAACCAAAAGGGAGAACGTAGTCAATTTTATGATGAAACTTTTAGGATAATATCGACCATGCAAAATGTCAAAAAAAGAGGGGCATGCAAAACAAGGCGGCCCCGACAGACTTGACAAGGCGACAGAAAAGAGGGTCCCCGTTCCGAATGGGGCGTGTGTGCTGAGGGCACAACAATAACCTGTAGACCAAGAAAGAAGTGTAGAAGACCAAGATCTGTCATCTCAAACTGCTCCATCAAGGCTCTCTAAACACTCTGAATCATGGAGGATGAGCTACCTGTAAGAATGAGATCATCTACATATAGCACAAGGATCAAAAGATCACCCTCCTGATGTTGACTATACACTGTGTGATCAGAATGACAATGTATGAAGTGAGAGGAAAGCGAGAAAGAGTCCATCTTCTCATACCAAGCCTGAGGGGCTTGTTTGAGACCATACAATGAATGTTGAAGTCTGAAAACCAAAGAAATTTCTTGAACAAATCCCTGAGGCTGCTCCATATAGATCTCCTCATTTAGGTCTCCATGCAAGAAGGCACTCTTCACATCCATCTGAAACAATGTCCATCCCTGTGAAGCTACAAGTGAAAGTACAAGGCGTGTAGAGTTCATCTTGCTGATAGGAGCAAAGGTCTCAGAGTAGTTAATACCCTCTACCTAAGAAAACCCCTTTGCAACAAGACATTCCTTATACTTATCAATCAAACCATTTGCAGCATACTTGGTATGGTACACCCACTTGCACTGAACCAACTTTCTTCCCTTAGGAAGAGGACAAAGATCCCAAGTATGATTCTTCATTAAAGAAGAATACTCCTCATCCATGGCCCTATCCCACTCAAGGTGACCTATCACCTCTAAAAACTTCTGAGGATCATCCGAAATGGCATGACTCAAAAGACTAGAACCAGATGTTTGAGCATGAGTAGGATGAGTATCTGAAGGATCACCTACCAAAGAACCAGCTTCCTCAATAGTAACACAGGCCCACCTAGGAAAATACTGAGAGACTAGTGGTGGTGGAGATGGTGGATCATCATCTACATCATCCTCAAGAGATGAAGAGGGAGGAGTAGGAAGTGAGGGAGAAGTTGGTGATGGAGAATCCATCTGAGGATAGCGCTCATCAAATTGGACATCCCACTGAAACAAGACCTCTCGAGAATCAAAATCAAACAACCTATACGCCTTAACATCCTCACAGTAGCCAACAAATATGGGTGGTCAGCTCTTCCTCTCCATGGCTTTCCGCTGAGCATCAGGAATAAATTCCCAAGCCTCACTACCAAAAACTCAGAATGTAGAAACATTAGGCTTGACATGGGTCCAAGCCTCCTCGGGAGTCATATGTCATAATGCCTTATGAGGCATCTGATTCTGAATATAATTGGAACAATTGACTGCCTTAGCCCAAAATGAAGAACTCATAGCTCGAGACTGTATCATACAATTTTCCATCTCTTGTAAGGTTATGTTCTTTCTCTCAATGACACCATTCTGCTAAGGGGTGTAAGGTATTGTAAACTGATTTTGTAAACCATGCTCAGTGCAAAAATCTTTGAAAGCCTGATTAACATACTCCCCCCATTATCTGTGCATATCCTTTTGATAGAAAGTCCAGATTGCTTCTCCACAAATGTCTTAAAGGTCTTGAATGAATCAAAGACATAAGACTTGTACTTAAGAAAGTACACCCATGTATGTTTGGAGAAATAATCAATAAAAGTGGGCACATATCAGGCCCCTGAAAAAGGAGTCAGAAAGGACATAAGATCACTGTGTACCAACTCTAGGGGTGCCTTAGCACGTGCGGCTTCACCCTTAGGAAAAAGATCCTGGTGATATTTTCTAAGAGCACAACCTCGACATACACCATTAGTATAGGAAATCTGAGGAATCTCAATCACAAGTGCCTGAGTACTCATCTACTATAGATATTTGTAATTGACATGGCCAAAATGCTCATCCCAAAGCCTACTCACTGAGTCTACATGTGCTATAAGAGAGGAACCAATAGTGTTTGAACTCTCAAAGCCATCAAATCTGTATAAGCGAGATGTAGAATCAACACTCCCAGTAGCCACAACCAAGTCAAGATCATGAAGGTCTTGAATAACCACATCATGTGGTGAGAACTCAATTGTCTTACCAAAGCCAGAGTGGTAAATTTGATAAATGGAAAGAAGGTTTGTCAAAATTTCAAGAACTAGAAGCACATCCTGAAGACAACCACCATCCAATGAAATAGTACCTGAACCCTGAACTAAAATTTGTGTTGAGTCACCAATTGCAATATGTGTAGTGCCAGTAGGGGCAAGTGCGGTGACAAAATCCTTTATGTGTGTCATATGGTGAGAAGCACCAGAATCTAGAATCCAAGTGGATCCTAAGGACAATGCTCATGCAGAAAGAGCATGACCTTTCCCTATGGGTTGGGAAGGAGGCTGAGGTGAGGTGATATTATGTTGCTGCATGGCTTCCTCCAAAGCCTCTAATAATTTCCAACACCTAGAAACTGGATGTCCTTCCTTGCCATAGAAATTGCAAGGATAACCAAACTTCTTCTTAGTTTTGGAGAAAGACTCACCAGACTTTGAAGATTTTACCTATTTAGAATTGAATTGTGGTTTTGAATCAGTCTTAGGAGGTGGCTTGGAGGAACTCTCATTGCCTATTGAATCTGTCTTGGGCTTTAGTTTCTGCTTCTTTTTCCCTTTAGATGACTTAGCTACCAATGGTTGGTTCTTAGATCCTGTGAGAGCATCCAATTGTGATATCTTGGCCTGCTCTTGTGTCAACCAATCACAAAATACCTCAAAAGTAGGCATGTTAAAGCGATTTCCTAATGCATCCATGGTGGAATAAAATTTTGAAGAGAAGATCTGAAAAGGACCTCGAAGCTTAGAAAGAATTAGGTAAATACACTCCTCATTTATTTTTTTCTTACCACAACCCTGTAGTAGAGATCTTTGTTGTTTTAATTACATCAGAAAGTCCTCAATAGTGGGAAAATAATCAGGTACAAGTGAAGTCAACTCTTCCTCAATCTATATTGCATGGAATTGATTGATGGTACCAAATAAATCACTGAACTTGGTTCACATTTCAAGAGGACTGTTACACCCATCAAGATGAAACAACAAGATGTCTGAAACATGTAAGAAAATCAAACCCATAGCCTCATCCATCTTATTTATGTGTTGCATAACCTCAAATGTCCATGTCAAAACTAGTTGAACTATATCTAAACAGGACCATTGCCCTTTGATCTGAGAAGACGTGTCATGAATGCCTTCCAAGTGTGATAGTTATGAGGTCTAAGAAGTTCAACAGTAGAAGGGTTTTCAGCCATGTTTGGAGAGGTTTAATGAATGTTTAATGTGAAGAGTTTCTAGTTTTATGAAGTAAATGATAGAAAAAAAAGAAACCCCCCCCACAATGCAAGAAACCAAACCTGAGTAGTGATTTTTCAGCTAAAAGTAGGAAAAAAGCTAAAAATGCTTCAGACTGAATCTTGTGTACCTAGTAATTTTTTTGGAAAAAATAATAGAAGATCTGAATAGAGTGCGAGAAAATATTTCTGATGCCTATTCATTTTCAAAAAATGGAGCAAAAATGACCAAGTTATGCCCCCCGGAGTGGAAAGCAAATCATCTGACTTTCACTATGAAAAAAGGCAACCAAATTGAAAAATTCTAAAAAATATCATGCACCCTCACAATGGGCATGGAGACAGCTTTCCAACACCTTTTTCTTTTTGAAAATATGACTTAAAACGTCTGAGATATGCCTGATTTGGTGAAAGTAGCTAAAAAAAGGCACAACTTGGCCCCCTGCAACAAAGCTCGCAGGGGCAGAAGGCCTAAGTGGTTGTTGAATCACCTAGTCACCACATGACCACCAACAAAGTCCCTGTGGCTACGTGAAGTGAACCGGTGGTGACTCCTCCTGAGCTCGCTGCTAGGGGTGGCTGTCGAGTGATGCAAGGGTGGTCGCTCGGTGGTTCCCCCTTTCAAACTGCAAGCGCATAAAACACTGCATTTTTTTTATTTTATTTTTTTATTTTTTGAAATTTTTGCCTTGTTCTACATGCCCTGGGACTGTATGGCCTTGGGGCCAATTTTTTTTTGCCTCCCTGATCAACTGTAGCCAAATTGGACAAGCTTTATATGAAAATATGGGTTTTAAAGTGTTGCGAATCCAACAACGAGGTCTATTTGGGCCCAAAATGAACCCAAAGAACGAAGTAAGCTAGATTCACAAGAAAACAACCTGAAAACTTGTGAAATCCTGATCAAACCCTCATAGCTCCAAATTCTTTAAAACAAGAATAGACTATAGCAGGTCCATGCTCTGATACCATGAAGAAGTTGTCAAAACCAACTTCAGAGTCCAAGAACACTTGCATGCAAAGAGATACCTGCCATAGGGAAGAGAATGGAGAAAAAAACAAGAGAGGGTTTTGATGCTCTATAATATGAGAGATATATTATCAAAACAATAGAATGAAATATTTACAAAGATCAATCCTTAAAAGGAGATCAAGCAAAACCTAAAAAGTAACCCTATTAGGTAGACATTTAATAATTAATATAATTATTAAATGTCACAATATGCAAACTAAAGTGAAATCTTAAGAGAGGAATAAAGGTAACTTAATTAGCATAATTAAGTTAAAACCTTTACTCTAACATGTTCAACTCCAAAATCCACATAATTGACCAAATTAACCAATTCTACTCAAAACTCTATGATATGGATTGTACATGCATTCTCAATGTTCTTAATTTGCATAGTTTTAATCTAAACTTCAACAAAAGACCTCTGCCCTAATAGCCCTAAATTCCTCTTATACATTAAGGAGAAAAACAAGGTTTAGACTATTGGCCCATTACAGTTCATTTTCCTTTCATTTTAAAGAAAATTGCAGTTTCATTTTACCTTCATTTGCAATAAAAAATTTCCCATTAAGTTGATTTGTCATTTCCTAGGATAACAAAACTCCATTAGTAAAACTTAGTTACCCTATTGCACATTTCTCAGATAAATGTTTTTTACTCTTCAACTCTCCACTTTACCATTTTACCTTGCAGCATGAAAATAGCTCCTCTTGTGAAAAATTCATTTTTCTCTTTCAGTGAAAGATTTATTTATTTTGCTTGTCACTTTATAATTTTACCTCTCAGCCAAATAAAATATTCAACTTTATAATGGAGGCATTTAACTCCTTTTAAGTTTTCACCATGCTCACAATATTTTAAATATACTATTTAAAATATTCACCTTCAACATTTTTGTGAGGTGAAATTTACCCACTTCCTTATTTTAATGAGCCGAACAAACCATTTTATTTCATTTGATGTCTAAATTTTACTTAAAATAAGGGCTTTTAAAACATGACTATCGGGCTACATTGAAAACTTAAATGCCTTATTCTTATCATTTTCTTGGGCTGACCAAACCCTTTTTACCTTCATCCCATCACTTGATGGAGTGAAAAAATGGGAGATAAACCAACAATGGGTGGTGACCATCACTCATCACCTGTTGAGAATGAAGAAAGCAATCCAATCCTGCGATGAGCAATCAAAGGCGGGGATTAAGCCGCATTTCTCCATTTTTATCAACCATTGATCTTTTCTTTTCCCTCTTGTGAAAATCATTGACTCAGACTTTTACTTTGGAGAGAAATTAAAAAAGAAATTACCTGGCACCATTTCCAATGCCTATCAAATCACGGGCCCACAAAACTCTTTTCCTTCAACCATTTTTACCCAACATTGCCCATCATGTGTTGGAGTGGGAAAAAGGAAAGAAAACTAGCGATGGTGCAAGGGCCAGTGATGGAAAGAAAAAGCATACACCATCACTCATCGCGATTGTTGATTGGAAAGGAGAAGCCTTCACCCATGCATTTTCCAAAACCAAGGAAGACATTAAATAAACCTTCCCTATCAAAATTTATTGCTGGAAATGTTACATCACTAGTTTCTTCCTCCATTTTTACCTAGAAATGACAATGTGCAATGAGTTTTACCATGAGCTGTGAAAGTCATTAAAGTCGTGAAAGCCGTATTTCAGCCAGTTAGAAGCAAGAATTAAACTTGCTTGTCCTCCAAAAAATTTGAAATTTGTTTTATATTTTCCCCTTTATATTTGCACAATATTTTAAATATTAACATTTGAACTTTAGAAAAATTTGTGACATTTAATTATGGTCTATGGGCCAAATGGAGTGCGTAAATTGGGACACCTGGAGCTGTGAATTTTTTTGTGTGATTATAATCAATTATTTAGATAAAACCCATTTCCTCCAATTTTTCCCAGCCCTTAAAATTTAGGTACCTCCTTTGTAAACTGGCCCCTAGGACATGTTTAACACACCTAAAATGCATTAAAATAATGCATCAAATGACCCACTTTAGTAATGAAAATGGATCTATAGAGGTTTTAGACCAAAACAAGAAATGGGTTGTCATTAGAATTGCAAAATTTGACACTTTCTAGAACACCATTTTTTGTCATGTTGCGATCAAAAAATAATTAAATAACCCATCAGAACATATCCTAGAGGAACGAGATTGAACATGTGTGTAGAAATTAGACCCAAGAATGGAGTGCACAAAAAATCCTAGAAAAGTGGGTCTCGAGGTGAAAGAGATTAATCGACAAATTTGCTCACTCATGCATTTTTGCAACTACACTTGTTCAGAACCAATCAATGCTTTCAAAGTCACCACTTTGAAAAAATATCAAAACAACTTATGAGAGGATTCCACTAGAAACATAAGCTCATATAGGTACCCATAGTATTTTCACAAGAGGTATTTCCTTCAATCAATCTTCACGATATATTAGGGGTCAAAGTTGACCACATTGAAACACTGTCAGAAATGCAGATGTAAAATTGAGCAAACTACATTTTCTTTTGATCTTGAAAAAATAGAAAATCAGATCTCAAGCCTCTAAAATCAAACAGGGGAGTACATGAATGTATGGATAATAGAGAGAAACAACCCTTTTTCTTGAAAATCAACATGCTCCAAATTTTTACCCTCCAAAGTAGGTCACTTGGGAAGATTTTTCTCAATGTGCAAAGGAAAAAATTTCAATATGGGCACCTCAAATTTGCAAAATTTGAAAGTGCCAATAGTGGACTCGACTAGGGATGTATGCCTCTTGTAGGCATAGCAAGAATCTAGATCTTTGGGGAGTAGACCAAATGCAGAGTCCATTGAGTGCTCTCAAACTGCTCCTTTATTCAACCTTTTTTTTCAAATTCACTTGGTGATCCCAGGCAACCAAATGAAAAAGGGGAGTCAATTCTTACCTTTGTCAAACACTAATCTGTAAAAAGAGTTGATCTCCCTCAACTCATGCATTCCCCTATCACACAACAACATGAGTGATTGTAATCCTGCAAAAACAAGTATCAGGCTACCATTGAATAAGTGGGCACTTGCTCTCTATTCAACACTATGTTCACATGGCAACCAAATTACACATGCCACATCACTGCCACTCTCTTCATTTTCTGATCTTGTATCAAGTGGAAGCATACAAGGGTAGTGACCAAAACCACATGGAAATATGGTCTTATCACATGTACTAACTCCCTCATAATGATTATGCTTAGAGAAAATATCATGTCTAAAAAATAATGTGCAATCCTCCTGTCTATTGAGTAGAGAATGCTCACACATTTGTAACACCTTCAACTGAATTGCATCACAGATAGGTTTATCTTTATCCCAAGAACACAACCCAAACACATTGGTACATGCCTCAAGGTTCTAAAAATTAGATTTATCAACACCCACAATACCTTCATCTTCATTCAAATCATAAGATTCAAAAGAAAAATTAGCATCCCAAATAATGTTCTCCACCTCATGTTCATAGAAAATATTATCAGCACTCAACATGTTACCACAAAGGGAAACCTCAAGTATAGGTTCATATGAATCAAAACTCTCATTTGCAACAACTTCATCATAGCAAGTGTTCAAAACATTTTCACCAATACAAGGAGTATCCCACTAAACACTATCTCCTACTGCTCCAACATGAAAATCTAAAACATACTACTCATGAGAGAGGTTATGAGTTGTAGTTCTAGAAAAAATGTCCTCATATGCATCTATATTATAGACACAATCGTGTTCTTCATGTGCAAACTCGTCGTGAAAGTTGTCACTAGTTGTACCAATATTTATCTCTACATTTGCACTTTCATGTACATCTGCATAAATTCTTTCCTCATATAAACATTCAGTGATGGCTTCCAAGGTAGAAAAAGAAATAGAAGAAAAAACATCAAACAAAAAAAGAGCTCATTGTTTATCATTATTAGCATATGCATGCTCCTCATAATCAACTACCTGAACCGATTCATCAAATGAATATCTTACACACATATCTCCATTCATACTACTGCAAAAATTAGTAGGGCTACATTCTTCACTATCAAACTAAAAATCATCAATGCTTTCTTCATTGCAACTTCTCACACATGATTGCTCTGACTAAAAATCCTTGCATACTCTGTCATTTGCAGCTGATACATTAATGCTCTCAAAAGCACTCTTCAAATCTACAGGCTCCTTTGTCACATCATGAAAGCTTTCATCAATGCTATAGACACTTAGAAGATTGGTATAACCAAGTGTATTGCAATACTACTGATTACACCTGTCTTCTTCAAACAAGATATTCATTTCATATCTAACATACGGGTATGTGCAAGATCATGATGGGCCAAAAAGTGGCAATATGATGGGTATGTGGCTGATGACTTTTTTTTACCCAAAATTGATGAAATGAAAAGGGTTTCTCAAGGAGATTCTCAAATTTCCACCAATATAAATTATTCTTTACTATGAATTTAATAAGTAATTATTATTCATTTTCTATTTGAATTACAACTAAAGTCTTGATTGATAGGTTGATTGAAAAACATCTACAAATTTCAAATGGTATCACATTTTTTGAATCCAAAACATGCATCACATTCTATGCTTCACATACTATAAGATTTAAAAAAAAATTGAATTTCATGAAGTTTTGACCAAGTTAAGGTGGTCAAACATACAAGTTTTATATTTTTAAAAGATGTAATAAAAATTTATAATTAATTATTTACTTGGAAAAAAATTACAAAAAAATATGCATCACATTGGGGCATGAGTCTTATACTTACATCTAAAATATTATAAAAAAATAGTATCATTTTATTGTGGTTAGGGTGGTCAGACAAACACTTGTTATTTTTTCCCTGAAATTTAAGTACTAGTGCATTGAAATTTCAAATTTTCACCAAATACATTTTTTTTAAACAAGCCTAGTAGTTTAGAAACTACATTCAATTTGCTACAGATTCTATTCTTACATATTTTTGAAATCATATAGATAACTTATTCAAATTTTTACATCAAGTTGCCTAATTCTGATTTTTCTGAATTTTTTGCCACTTAAGGGCCTATTTTTTCCATGATGATCCTGTACATACCCATACACCTATTCTTGTGTGCCTTTAGAAACAGTATCATCATCTTCATTAGAATAATTTTCACTCAAGGAGATTAATTCCATCTCCTCCTCTTGAAAAGAATCACAGTTACTAGGGCTGCAAATAGAGTTGAAGTCTTCTTGATCACCCAGACAAGGATGTTTTTGAAATCATTGCAAACTTCCATCTACAACACCATTGCTCTCATCTTGAAGATGTGAAACTCCAAAATCAGCTTGATCTTCAATTGTATATTCAAAATCCATGGATGAGAAAATACTTTCAGTATCATCTGCATCATTGCAGCCTTCATTTGCTACAAAAAATATGCTACCTATTTTTGTATTTTCAAAAAAAATAGAGGAAACTTCAAATGTTTCATCTATCTCTTCATGACCATGATCATTGTTGCAATCTTCATCTATGTATATTTATTTTGTAGGTTGTTTAAAAACAACTTCCTCATCACCTAATGATGCATCATCCTTGTCTTCTACTATACCATCTACTTCCATTGGACTGATTCTTGAAAAAGTACCATCACATAATTGAGTTAGGAGATTACTTTCATATTTATCTATCATTTCCTCAATTATTGAAATCCATTGATATATCCATTTAAAGCTAGGGGGCTTCAAGTGAATTGGTATGGTACTTAGACCTAGCTAAAGTATTTCACAAAATAAATCAATGCAAAATGATTGATCAGGTCTTTCTGATTCTGGTATAGCAAGCAAAAATTTCATTAATCTATCATGAAAATCATAGATGGATTCATCCTCCAATCTTTCTATATCACACAATGCATCAATATATGATATGGAATCAACCTTGTTGTCAATTTTATCTTCAAATTCTTCTTGAGTATGTAGATGATACTTTGATGTTAGAAGATATAATTGAGAAAAGTCACGAGAATCTTGATTTCCTCTCTTGTCGAAGGGAAAGCATTATTGAACAAGGAAACACCATCATTAACAACCAAGAAAATCCAACAATTGATCATGCACCTATACGATGAGTTGATTTTAGAAGAACCAATCTTTGAATGTCATGAACATTTAGTTTGTAGTTATCTTAAAAACTCTCCTCCTAGGGAGAATATCATAGTGGAATAAAATGAATATAGTTTGGCTTCCTAATTAGATGTCAATAAAAATATGATACTAGACTGCCCATTAATAGAAATACATCAAACCAAGACTATTGAGGTTATGAATGTGGAAGTGTATGTTAGATCCCCCTTGATTAATAGACCTCCTACATACCCTGTGGGATATCCTAAGAATCCTCTAATCCTTTACCCACCTTCACAGAAACCTAAAACTCAAAACAAACCAAAACTTATCCTCTACCCACGTTAGAATAATGTGTCGCAGCAGCTAAGTCCTAATACCATTGCTCATACATATAACACATGAAAAAATCTGCAACCAAGACAAACACCTTAAATATCCCTTCCATTTCCTAATCCTATCTTGCTTGGCACCCCTCATTTTCCTACACAAAGTGGAAAGGAGTATGATCTTGTTGAACAACTTAAGAATATTCCTAATAAGATATCATTGTGGGACCTTATTCAAGCCTCCCCTCACTATCATAACATGATTGAAAATTCCTTACAACAAGGTCCTAACCCTTCTAATGCGCAACCAAATGACATAGTAGCCCTGATTCAAGGAATAAAAGCTGACATTATTTTCCACCAAAGTGAACTCCCCCCTTTGGAAGTGCAAAAACAAAATGAAGCTTTCCTAATAATATCTTGATATAAAAGGATAGGCATAAAGAAAACCTCATTAACAATGGTTCAACTCCCTAAATTTGTGTAGTGGGACCCTTTTGGATAGGCTTGGTGTGGATAAATAAAAAATTCAACCTGATTCTTTTCCTATTAAGGGATTTGACAATGTAGGAAAACAACCTCTTGGTGTGATCACTTTGCCTACTACAACTGGAAACACCACATTAGAAACATATCCATGTTATGCCTCACGATCTTTCATACAATCTCCTTTTAGGAAAATTGTGGATTCATGCAATGAATGGGGTGCCTTCTACTCTTCAACGTGTAATGAATTATGTCTACACAAACAAATTGTACACACTCAAAGATGAACCTGATCCAAAACAATTGTTTGAACATTGAGTCTAAAAAAAAGTAAAATCCTTTGAAAACATTAACACCAACTACACTAGTAGAACCCATGCAAGAACAACAAAAAGATAGATGTCCTAAACCCTTCACAATGTTATCACTAGATGATTTGGGATTGTTGAATTTTGAACCAATATTCATGGGAGAATACAAAATCATAAATAGACTCTGAGAAGGGGAAAGGAAAATCGGTAATTTCAACACAAAATTAAGATGAACCTTCAAAGGCATCCACCTCAACCTACTTAGAACAAAAGAGGGTATGTGCATGATCATCATGGAAAAATCAGGCCCTTAAGTGGCAAAAAATTTAGAAAAATTAGAGTTAGCCAACTTGATGTAAAAATATGAATAAGTTATCTATATTTTTTCAAAAATATGTAAGAATAAAATCTGTAAATTGAATGTAGTTTCTCAACTACTAGGTTTATTTTTTATTTTTAAATCTATTTGGTAAAAAATTGAAATTTCAATCCATAGTACTTAAATTTCAAGGAAAAAACAAGAAGTAGGTGTTTGTCTGACAACCCTAACCACAATAAAATGATAATATTTTTTTATAATATTTTAGATATAAGTAGAGGACTCATGTCCCAATGTGATGCATATTTTTTTGTAATTTTTTTCCAAGTAAATAATTAATTAGGAATTTTTTATTACAACTTTTAAAATATATAAGAACTCATATGTCTAACCACCTTAACTTGGTGAAAACTTAATTAAATTCATTTATTTTTAATCCTATAGTATGCACAACATAGAATGTGACACATATTTCAGATTCAAAAAATGTGATACTGTTTGAAAGCTATAGATGTTTTTCAATCAGCCTATCAATTAGGGCTTTCATCATAATTTAAATAGAAAATGAATAATAATTATTTATTAAATTCAAAGTAAAGCATATTTTATATTGGTGGAAAGCTAAGAATTTCCTTTAAAAACCCTTTTTGTTTCATCAATTTTGGGTAAAAAAAAGTCGTCAGCAAAATACCCTAAACATAACCATCATATCACCACTTTTTGACCCATCATGATCGTGCACATACCCAAGACAACAAAGTACACAAAAAACTTTGATGAACTTAATTATGAGCAACCACTGAAACCAAAAGAGATGAAGAATCTTTATGGAAAAGGTTATGAACTTATGAAACAACTTGGATATAGTGGAAAAGGATGTGATGCTAGAGAACAAGGTATCTATCTCCCTATAGAGGCTCACATGCAAGAAAAGACTAGCGGTATTGGTTATTCTCCCTCCAAAGACACAAACAAGCCTTCACTCAATATCAACAATCTCAAAAAAGATTCTTCCAAGCCAACTTTAACAGTAGTTCATCCTAAACTAATAGACACTAGTGGTCTTGATTATTATCCTTTCCAAGAAAAGAAACAAACAAATAAATCTTTGCTTAATGTAAAAGTCATCACGTGAAACATCAATGATTTGAGTTTGATAGATTTAACACCCTCCTTTAAAGGAGAGAAAAAAATATCAAAGTCTATAGATTCTTGCATAAGTATGATATCTTGTACTAAGCAAGAGATATATTTGTCACAAAATAAAGGAAGATCGTCTACTTTGGATCAAGAATGTATCTTGTTGAGACTCCTCCAAGATCATTTGATATCCCTCCCTCCAAGAACATGAAAGAAATTTTACTACAATAGTTCATTTTGTGCATATCATAGAGTTCGCGGTCATTCTACTAATGAATGTAAGGCTTTGAAAACAAAATTCAATATCTTCAACACTATGGTGCTCTCCCTAGGGTTGAAGCATCTAGTTCCTCTTTTCATTTTGGCTCATCCTTGTCCTGCACTAAGTGGGGGCAAAGGGTTAGATATTCGTTTCCTCATATGTCACTTGTTGTATTCTCTTTTCGCTAGTTGACCACCTTCCATGTACATATAAGAGCAAGCCTGGCATGTTGATGACATGCCTTAAGTTGAATCACATGTGACATACTTATTCATGATGTCGTTCAATTAAAAAACATATGACTTGGCATGGTGATTTTCAAGTTAGCTCTCATATCTTCTTTATTGTTAGCATTTATCATTTGTTACTTTAATGTAATTTATCACAACAGGGTGTTTAGAAATTTATTTGAAGTGGGGCCATACATCAGCATTATTCTTTTTGTATTTTTCTCTCTCATATTTCATGATGTAGTCTTCTTACTTTTTGCGATGCATTTTCACTTATGGTTGACATTGGGTGTGATGTCTCTCAAGAGCATGGTATCTCTTAGCATATTATATTCCTCTTAGTGGCTTGACATGACACACTGAATCCCCTAAGTCGTGAATCTTTTATTCTTTGAATTGTCCTCTCTCAGGGACATTAGGCACAATGTTCCCTAATTTAAGACCTCACATGAATTAAGCAAGACTCCTTTGAAAATTCCTTTATTATTTCATTTTCATTTTCAGTTATATAGCCACCTTCCATAACACACCTTCCATGCCTATCGAGCCATCTTTTTTGCTCATGAGTTCCAAGCATACGAAGGTTTTCTTTTCTCATGAAGCTCAAAGATCATTTTTCCATGGCACCTTATCAATGTTATTAGCAGGTATAAATTTGGTATGGTTGGACAAGAATCCAATCCAAGGCATGAATTTACCTTAGATACTCGCATGTGTGTGAGCACATATCGATCGTATGTGTGTCACCTTCTTAGATTGCTCACCCAGCGGATAGCCTTAAGTTTCGTTGCCTCAGAGTGAGCATGTATTTTTGGAAAAACAACTTAGATATGATCCACATCGTGTTGGAAAAATGGTTAAAGGTTGACCCACTCTTTTATTTTCTGATTCTCTCTTTTAGTTATTGACATTGCATGTTTGTGTATCTTGATGTTGCATAGCATACACCTTCTACATGTCCTTTTGTGCTTATGTTGGTTGGACGTAGGATCTTCGATCCTAGGTACTTGACCACCTCCTTTCATCCTTGTTATCCTAAACCATCCCCATCGGTACACTAGGACCCATCTTTAATGTCTAGTTTAGTGTGAGTTTGAAGCAAGTTAATCCTCTCACTAAAGTGGGGCTAAATATGGTAATGAAAAAAGTGTGCCTTTTCCTTAATTTAGGAATAATTAATTATAAATTAGACTTAATATCACCTTGATCTAGTGTTGTGATGTACTTTACACATCCAACTTAGGTTTTGAGTCCTTTTAAAGCTAAATAAACCTAACTTTTCCTTAATTTATTGTTGTAAATTGTATTTATTTATACCTTTGCATTAAATATAGGAGGTTTAAAAACTATATCGACATATTATAGTGTTGTAATGTGTTGTCCACATTCACATGGGATTTTGGTCCCTTCTAAGCTAAATTGACTTGATTTTTCCTTAATTTGATTCAAGTTTTTGCCATCTTGCATTTATCACTTATATATATTCATTAATATGCCCCTAAGACCTTAGATTGTGCATCCCAAGGCATATTTCAATCGAAATCCCAACATAGACCTCATATACACTTAATTTCTTGAATCCCTAACACTTTATCTCTCTAAATAGTCCATGTGGGACCCATACACCACCTTGGGCCTATGAGTCCCATTCAGTTAATTTTTAAGGTTTTGGGTTGGAACTACTAGGTTTTAAGTTCAAATCTCATGTATTTCGGCCTCTAGAATCTAGTACATGGGATATTAGATGGATTACCTATATAAATGAGCTTTTAAACCATTGTTTCATAAGGCATGTTGGCTCTTTTAAATACCAACCAGATCTTCAAGGAAGCCTATGGATTTTCCAATTCCAATGGTCAACAACCTCAAATAGGGTGGGCCAACGAATGAGAGAAACCAATTTTTCTTTGCTCCTACACTTCGGGCTCTACAAAACCCAGGAGGGTGATCCCACAATGTATTTGTAACTCTGTTTCACAATATTTCCACATACATTGCATATTAAGCAAATATATTCTTATTTATTGCTGAGTTGATGAAATCCTTCAAGAAATTGGCATTTCCTTGAGAGAATTTAAACATCTATAGTTGAGAATGTCAAATACCACAAGAGTATATTGATTGAAAAATGTATTTATGAAATTTCTTCTAAAATTGAAATACTAGAAGTGAGAAAAGTGCATGCAACAATCAAGAATAGTGCCATATCCAAGGGTAAGGAGTGGAAACATAATAAATTGAACTACAAGGAAGATTTAATCCTTAACATCCATAATCTTTGTAATTGCCCTACAATTTATAGATTAACACCCAAACTTTTGTGACTACTTACCAAATCCAAATGACACAAGCATAAATTTATGACTTAACCAAAGCATTTAACCCAATCCATTATATGAGAGAAACAATTCAATCATATATCAAAGTGGAAGACAAATGATAATTAATGAACATATCCTTGATCCAAATTCATTAATAATTCATGCAAAATATCAAGATGGAGAGACAACAGGCTTGGGAGATTAACATTTATGTTCTAGCATGTTCGTAAACCCCATAATTGACCAAATTCACCAATTCTACTCAAAACTCTACGATATGGACTGTAAATGCATTCTCAACGTTCTTAATTTGTACAATTTTGATCTAGACTTCAACAAAAGACCCCTGCCCTAATAGCCCTGAATTCCTCTAATACATTAAGGAGAAAAATAAGATTCAGACTATTGGCTCATTACATTTCATTTTCCCTGCATTTCAAAGAAAATTTCAGTTTCATTTTACCCTCATTTGCAACAAAAAATTTCCCAATAAGTTGATTTGCCATTTCCTGGGAAAACAAAACTCCATCAGTAAAAATTAGTTACCCTGCTACACATTTCTCATATAAAAATATTTTACTCTTCAACTCTCCACTTTACCATTTTACCCTACAACATGAAAATAGCTCCTCTTGTGAAAAATTCATTTTTTTCATCTAGTGAAATCTTTATTTATTTTGCATGTCACTTTATAATTTTACCTCTCAGCAAAATAAAATATTTAGCTTTATAATGGAGCCATTTAATTCCTTTTAAGTTTTCACCATGCTCACAATATTTTAAATATTCTATTTAAAATATTCACCTTCAACATTTTCGTCAGGTGAAATTTACCCACTTCCTTATTTTAATGATCCCAACAAACCATTTTATTTCATTTGATGTCTAAATTTTACTTAAAATAAGGGCTTTTAAAACATGACTATCAGGTTGAATTGAAAACTTAAATGTTCTCTTCTTATAATTTTCTCAGGCCAACCAAAGCCCTTTTACCCTCATCCCATCACTACCCCAC
The DNA here is from genome assembly GCA_007258455.2 of Sequoia sempervirens. Classification (NCBI taxonomy): domain Eukaryota; kingdom Viridiplantae; phylum Streptophyta; class Pinopsida; order Cupressales; family Cupressaceae; genus Sequoia; species Sequoia sempervirens. Next base: position 754,980,303 of record VDFB02193867.1, on the reverse strand, counting down.
AAGCCATCTTTTGATGGAGTGAAAAATGGGAGATAAACCAGCTCTGGGTGATGACCATCACTCATCGCCTATTGAGAATGAAAAAAACAATCCAAACCCGTGATGAGTGATCAAAGGTGGGGATTAAGCTGCATTTCTCTATTTTTATTAGCCATTTATCTTTTCTTTACCCTCTCATGAAAATCATTGATTCATACTTTTACTTTGGAGAGAAATTTAAATAAAAAATTATTCAGCACCATCCCTGGTGCTTGTCAAATCACAAGCCCACAAAACACTTTTCCTTCAACCATCTTTTACATGGCATCATGCACCGTGCATTGGAGTGGGAAAAAGGAAACAAAACCAACGATGGTGCAAGTTCCAGCGATGGAAAGCATACACCATCGCCCATCACCGGTTGTTGATTGGAAAGGAGAAGCCTTCATGCAACGGGCCATGGAGACTTTGTCGTGTATTTTCCAAAACTGAGGAAGACATTAAATAAACCTTCCCTATCAGAATTTCTTGCTATAAATGTTGCATCACTAGTTTCTTTCTTGGATAAATGGCGATGGGCGATGAGTTTTACCATGAGCTGTGAAAACTATGAACGCCATATTTCAGCCAATTAGAAGCAAGAATTAAACTTGATTGTCCTCAAAAACATTTGAAATGTGTTTTATATTTTCCCCTTTATATTTTCAGAATATTTAAAATATTCAAAATATTTTAAATATTAGCATTTGAACTTTAGAAAATTTTGTGACTTCTAATAATGCCTGCGAACAAAATGGAGAAATTTATTGTGTGCAAAGAAAGACACCTGGAGCCATGAAGTTTTGTGTGTGATTATAATAAATTATTTAGAGAAAACCCATTTCCTCAAATTTTTCTTAGCCCTTAAAATTTAGGTACCTCCTTTATAAACTGGCCCCTAGGATGTGTTTAAAACACTTAAAATGCATTAAAATAGTACATCAAATAATCTTTGTTCTTGATGAAAATGGAGTTCTAGAGGTTTTACACCAAAAAAAAAATGGGTTGCCATTACAATTGAGAAATTTGATACTTTCTAGAACACCATTTTTGGCCATGTTGCAATCAGAAAGCAATTAAATAACCCATTAGAACTTATCCTGGAGGTGCAAGATTGAATAGGAATGTAGAAATTTGACCCAAGAATGGATTGCAACAAATGACTCAAAAAAATGGATCCCAAGGTCAAATATATTAATTGACAAAGTTGCTCACTCAAGCATTTCTACAACTGCACTTGTTCAGAACCAATCAGTGCTTTCAAAGTCACCACTTTGAAAATATATCAAAATAACTTCTGGGGGGCTTCCAATAGAAACATAAGCTCATTTAGGTACCTAGATTATGTGCACAAAAGGGATTTCCTTCAATCATCAATCTTCATGAGATATTAGGGGTCAAAGTTGACTACCTTGAAATGTTGTCAGAAATGTAGATGTAAAATTGAGCAAACTACATTTGCTTTTGATCTCGAAAAAAATAGAAAATCAGATCTTGAGGCTTTTAAATTGGACAAGGGAGTACATGAATGTATGGAGAATGGAGAGCAACAACCCTTTTGTCTTTGAAATCAACATGCTCCAAATTATGACCCTCCAAATTAGGTCACTTAGGAAGATTTTCCAGGGGTGTTTCTGAATGTGCAAAGGAAAAATTTTCAATATGGGCTCCTCAAATTTGAAAAATTTGAAAGTACCAACAAGGCATACATGTTATCAAGTCAAGAATTCCAAGACTTCTCAAGATCATCTAGAGAGCATTCAACATCATTTTTAAGGCATTCAAGGGAAAAATTCTTCATCAATTGTTGTAGCAATTCAAGATCCATCATCATGTCAAGGATATCAAGCATCAAGAATTTTATTGTGCTAGTGTTGTGATGTAGAAATTAAGATCCAAGATCAACCATTGTTCTACACCTATTGTCAAGATGAAGATTTACATCCTTCATGGTCATTTCATGTTGAGTTGTAGATTTACAAGGCATCATTTAAAAGGCATCATTCAAGGTATCATTTTCCATGATCATTTTCCATGATTCATGCCTTCATTCATTATCTCATCATTTGGTTTAATTACCTACAAGGGGTTTCACCAAGGAAAACCCCTATTCACTAACAATCAACAATTTTTTCTCCTCTTTACATGTGTGGTTGTAGATCTAGGTTTCTTGGAGCTTGAAGGATCATTGAAGATTAGGTTACAAGATTGGAGAAAGTTGTTGGAATTGTCCCCTCATTTGCAAGGTTTCTATCTTCATGAAAAGTTACCTACAGCCCTGAAGTCAAGGTTTTAGATCCAAAACTCATTTGGGAAGGATAAAATAGACCTTGAAGACTAGATTCAAACTTTTCAAAGTTTTAGAAAACCCTAACTAGACTTGTACACCAGTCCTAGTTTATGAGTCCCAGTAGGCCTAAATTTTAGGTTATCCAACATTTTGGGCCTCCATTCAAGCTCTCTAAGATTTCTAGGTGCTACTCTATACTTTCCCAATTTTTTCTTATTTATTTGCTTTTATATTTCATTTAGTGAAGTTTTATGCATCATTGAGTTCAATCATTAGATCTTGCATTTCATACATTTTTCCAAGCCCTAACTTGGTGGTGAAACCATCATTAATCTCTAAATATACCCTAGGATACCCTTCTAGCATATCTCTTACCTCTATTCTACTCTTGGTGTGAGATCTCTAGGGTTTCCTTGAGTGAAAATTGAGGTAAATAGGTCTAGGTCTCTAAACCCCTAGTTTGTGCTCCACCTCCCAAGAGGTGGAAGACCTATTTCCATTGTTTCAAGACCCATGTTGGAGATATAGTTTATTGGGGGGATGGGATCGACATACTAGCCAAATTCATATGGAGGCCTTACAGATAGCATGCACAGTGGCCAAATGAGGACGAAGATTTTCCATGGTGTAGATAGGCCAGATATCTGATTGGTTTTATGGTCTAGTCTGAACACATTATTGACATGTACTTACTAGATCAAGTTAGGAGGAATTTTAGGAAAGTTTAGGATGTGCCTATAGGGATAGCAAAGTTCGCAAGCTCCTCATCTGAGGTACAACCATAGGGGCTAATGATTCCTATAGTGATAACTGAGCAAGGTATAGATGTCCTGCAACTAGTGCAATGGCCGTGGCACAGAGGTATAGTAGATCTGAGTACAATGGCAGAGTAGGATACATGGTGGGGCATGCACAGACTAGTGTCACATACAAATTTTGATTAGTAGGAGCTAGTAGAGCATCATGGCAAGGGCCCGCGAGGTTGGAGAGGAGATAGAGGATGGAGGGGAGATGGAGGGATGAGTGACAGAGGGAGAGGAGATGACAGAGGAGACGAAAGGGGTAGGAAAGGAGGAGACTGAGGTAGGAGGAGGAGGAGGAGATAGCAAAGGAGACCATTATCACCGATCCAAGAGGAGGGTGAGGAGGAGAGGCAACACCTAGAGGAGGAGAGATGGGAGGAGGAGAACCACAAGGTAGTCAGGGAGGAGGAGCATTAGGAGGAGGAGATATTAGAGGAGGAGGACATGGGTGAGGTAGAGCAATTCCTCCAAGAGAGGATAGTAATGGGGGTTGATGTGGAGGTTGGGCTAGAGGAGGTGTTTATCAAAGGTGGAGATGGGCCAGTCGATCAGGAGATGGCTTCCTTACACGAACATCTAGTGTAAGCCACTTCCAAGATATATGCACTAGAGCTCAAGGTGGGGGCTCTTTGGATAGAGCGAGATATGGCAATGATCACAAGATAGGAGGAAGATCAGTGTGTACATTTATTTCACCACTACCCTTAGTGGGATGAGCACAGATATGGCCACAACACTCCTTAGAGTAGGAGAAAATGATCAATATTATATAGGCCCATGGGTATGTGCAAGATCATCATGGAAAAAATAGGCCCTTAAGTGGCGATAAAATTTAGAAACATCAGAGTTAGGCAACTTGACATAAAAATTTAAATAAGTTATCTATATTATTTCAAAAATATATAAGAATAGAATTTGTAGCAAATTGAATGTAGTTTTTAAACTACTAGGTTTATTTAAAAGAATAATCTATTTGGTGAAAATTTGAAATTTCAATGCAGTAGTTACACTTAAATTTCAGGGAAAAAATAAGAAGTAGGTGTCTGTCTGACCATCCTAACCACAATAAACTGATAATATTTTTTTATAAGATTTTAGATATATAAGTAGAGGACTCATGTCCGGATGTGATGCATATTTTTTTAAAAAAAATTTCCAAGTAAATAATTAATTATGAATTTTTTATTACAACTTTTAAAAAATATAAAAACTTATATGTTTGACCACCTTAACTTGCTCAAAACTTCATGAAATTCATTTTTTTTAATCCTATAGTATGTGAAGCATAGAATGTGACACATGTTTCGGATTCAAAATGTTTATACCATTTGAAAGTTATAGATGTTTTTAAATCAGCCTATCAATCAAGATTTAGTCATAATTCAAATAGAAAATGAATAATAATTATTTATTAAATTCAAAGTAAAGCATACTTTATATTGGTGGAAAACTAAAAATCTCCTTTAAAAACTCTTTTCGTTTCATTAATTTTGGGTAAAAAAAAAGTCATCACCCACATACCCTACACATACCCATCATATTGCCACTTTTTGGCCCATCATGATCCTACATATACACCTATATGAGGCTGAGGTTCCACCAGAGTGAACAACACCTAGTGCATCAATGGTGTTGAGCAGTGGGCCATCACATTGTAGATGATCACATAGTAGGTCATAGAGTAGTGGTGGGGTCTCAGGGCCATATGAGAGACCACCCTTAGAGCACAGTTCATCGGGGTCACCAAGACAATCACTTGGACAAGATGAGGGGAGCATTGTTTAGAGGCTTATTTTGGCATGTGTATCATAACACTTTTATTTTGACCATTGAGCTTGTGGGCTCTATTTTGTTTTATATGAGACATCTTGACATTCTACTATGACACATTTTTAGTGATATATATATGATACAATTTTTTTGGCGACAATTATATGATATGCAGTCTTATGATATTATATTTCATGATTATGATTATGTTATGGATGTTTATGCTTTTATGATATTTATTTATGCATTCTATATGATCATGTGATGATGTTATATGTTAGTACAAGATAGATGACCTAGTTTATGGTATGATGTTTAGGTGATATATGGATGCATTTAATATTATGTAATGTGATGTCCATGGATTATGAATGCGATGATTATAAATGTCAAATGCCAAATATGATGTATAATATGATTATGATTACGCAATTCTTATAAAATGTCGATGCAATGTATATGTAATGTGATAAATGATAAAGGACTATGATTATGATGTAATGCAATTGCAATGACATGCCTAATATGTTATGATGTGAAAACACTATAATGCTATATGGATGCATTCTATGTTTTTGTATTTCCTCATGCAAATATATATGAATTATTATGATGATTTCTATGATGATAATGCTATCTATAATGCTTCCTAACATGATCATGTATGCAAGGTATTTTTGTGTGTCACAAGATGTTGTCAAGATGCAAATAGAAGAAATGTTGGTGTGCAAAGGATGAATGTTAGTGTGGCATTAGTGTAGACAACTTAAAGATGTATCTTTTTTTGTTAAATTCTTTGCATTAATCATCATTGGGTGGTAAAATTAAATAGATGGAAAAAAAGCACCAAGGTATGAGATAGACCAGGGTGTACAAGATCATCCATCTGTAAAACAGATAGTCACAGACAAGAAATGTCCTAACTCATACTAAAGGAAAAGTTGCCCCAATATTTTTTCCAAGACAATCCACAAACAATAATCAAATAAAATGATCATGAGACATCATTTCTCCTCTAAATATGTCATGGGACATCCTCGAGAGAGCTAGTAACATGACTCAAAGATAAATTTAAAAAGATAAGAAAAACAACCCACAAAGTCAACAACGATTCAAAGTATTTGCCAATAATTGTGTTGATGTTTAATTGACTAGGTGATTGATGGTTTGATTGTTTGAAAAGGCCTAGTTTTAGGAGTAGAAACATGTCATATAAGACATCAAGTCTTGTTTCAAACATGCGACCACCTGGATAAGGCAAATGACAAAGTATGATTAATGACAATGTCTAGTTTTAGGAAGGACACATCTTGTATAAGACATAATTTGACTAATTTTTTGTTTAATGTTTGACCATTTTTGATAATTTTTTATGATTTGAATTGAAGAGTTTTTGTTTTTTTTTGTCTTTTTGATTCATGACTTGTTTGATATTTTGATTACTATTTATGTCTAAGTAGAAAATGTTTGATTTATTATGACTGACACGACAAACCCTAAAGGATCAACCTAGTTGGCCACGAGGGCTCATCAACAGATGGCCTTGCCTATGTAGCAATGCACAAAGACCTCGTAGTTTGACATGATTTGACTTTGTCTTATTGATGAAGGACTTACCATGATTTTAGTTTTATTCGAAAAACCCTAAAAGGACCGACCTAATGCCTTGGGGGCTCATCAACAGATGGCCTTTCCTACATTATACATGCAGATGCATCATAGTTCAACTAGATTTGGACTGGCATGATTGAATTTGACTCTACTTTTAGTATTTTTCCAAGTTATTTGGGTGTTTTTTGTGTTTTTGACATTTTCTGATTTTTTGGATTTTTGAGGTTTTATGATTTTTTTTGTCTTTTGAGAATATTTGACTTTTTTATCTTTTGTCATTTTATGATTTTTTTGTCTTTTGAGAATTTTTTTTTTGTCTTTTTTGTTGTTTTATGATTTTTTGGTCTTTTTAATACAATGACCTCTTGATAGAAAGTGCATGATCCAATGACGTAGGCCAGGTACTTACCCCTAGTCGGGTATAAGACCAATTTATTAAGAGTGGAATTATATCAGATAGGATATGAAAAGTGAAAGGATGCATGATGTCAATCATTCTAGGCTATGAAGAGGACACTTGAGCATTATAATGGATGGTATGGGAAGGGTGAATGACATGAAAAGTCAGATTGGAATGATGGTAGATGATAGAGAAAAAGTCAACTACACATGATGCTTGTTTGCCAGGTTTTCACCATGGTACTTATCCAAAGAACCACCAAAATGGTTTTCACTATTGGATAGATTATTTCTCTTTACTATTTTCTTTATTTTTTGATTTTTTTAGTGTCACCAAAAGGCTTGTTTCCTAGGCTTTCATCAAGGTAATATATATATATATTTTTTAATTTTTCTATATTTGTATGGTTATGATAAGACTTTCAAAAGCTATGTGTAGAATCTACATAGGTACGGACTGTTGATTGGTTCTAACAACTTGGGTTTCCCTTCAAGAGTTGAAATTTGATAGGCTCCTCCATCCAAAGACTGCTATGAAAATATAGGGACCCAACCAATTTGGATCAAACTTTCTCAAATTTTCTTGTTCTACTTGGTTTTCTAGATTCTCCATTAATACCAGGTCACCAACATCAAAATTTTGACTAAAGAATTTCTTATTGTAACTTTAACAAAGATTATTTCGATATGCTTGAAGATGGTCCAATGATTTTTGTCTCTTCTCATCTAGAAATTCCAACTCATGTAGCCTTGATACACAATATTCCTCATCATTGATATTCCCTTGCATGGATACCCTTAGGGAAGGTAGTTTGACCTTAATAGGTAAGATAGCTTCAAAACCAAAGACTAGAGAATATGGAGTGGCACTGGTAAGATTACAGATACTAGTGCGGTAGGCCCATAAGGTGGGGTTAAGTTGATGGTTCCAATCACAACCAACATCATTGAAAATAATTTTAAGGATTCTAAGAATAGTTTAATTAGACACCTTAGCTTGGCCATTACCTTGCGGGTAGTATGGAGTGGAGAAATGGTGTTGGGTGTGGAACTTCTCACAAATTTGGTGAACTTCATCTTGTTTGAATGGATGACCATTTTTAGTGATGATGGATTAAGGGACACCATATCAACAAATGATATAGTTGAGGATAAACTTAGAAAAAAAAATCCAATGATGTGTGTCATAGGAATGGCTTCAATCCATTTAGTGAAGTATTTTGTTGCAATGATGATGAAATTATCGCCATTGGAGGATATGGGATGGATCTTACTGATGAGGTTGAGTCCCCATTGGGAAAAGGTCTATGGTGATGTTATCAAACAAAATTCTTGTGTTGTGCATGTATCAAGTCTCCATGGATATAATATTGTTGACATCTTTTGAAGAAGTGATAAGAGTCTCATTCCATTGTAGGCCAATAGTAGATTGCTCTCAATATCTTCTTAGCCAGGGTTGGAGCACTAAAATGGGCTCCACATATACCCTCATGTACCTCACGTAAGGTTCTTGGTGCTTCTTCAGTATCAAGAAATCATAGAAGGGTATTATCAAGGGTATGTGTATAAAAGGTGTCACTGATGATGGTGTACTTGGAAGATTTACAAATAAATGTCTTGCATTGGTTAGCAGAAAGGTCGAGATGAAGGGTATGTTCATTGAGGTAGTCGTAAGTGTCCTAGTACCATGGGGAGTTGGGACCAAAAATTTCATAGACCATCTCAAACTCAAGGATGTTGAAGGTAGCGATCAATAACTGTTCTACCAGAAACTCAAATTGAGGCACATTGTTTGGTATGTCCAAGAGAGATCCAATGGTGGCCATGGCATATACTACCTTTTTCTAAATATGGGGAACCTCATGAAAGAGGATTATGTCAATGTACTATCTAAAGCTATCTACCATATGTTTGTATGTGGTGAGTTTTCATCCTTGGTGTCATAATCATCATTGACTTGTCAGATTTCTAGTTGAGAATTATTGTATACTTGCAAGTGCTTGATCTTCAATTTGATTTCCATACAAATTGTTGTGAGAAGAGCTTCATACTCGGCTTTGTTGTTTCTACATGGAAAGGAAATTTTGAATGACTTAGGAACAGTCTCACCTTAAGGGGTGATAAATAGTATGCCTACTCCTAAACTAGGGTTTGTGTGAGACCCATCAAAGTATAATTTCCATGTCAGTGGCATGTCCATAGTGAAGATAGATTCATCTATAAAATCAAATACCAATGGTTGGGTATGTGCAAGATCATCATGGAAAAAATAGACCCTTAAGTGGTGAAAAATTCAGAAAAATCAGAGTTAGGCAACTTGACATAAAAAATTGAATAAGTTATCTAATATTATTTCAAAAATATGTAAGAATAGAATCTATAGAAAATTGAATGTAGTTTCTAAACTACTAGCTTCTTTAAAAAAATAATCTATTTGGTGAAAATTTGAAATTTCAATGTAGTAGTACTTAAATTTCAAGGAAAAAATAAGAAGTAGGTGTCTGTCTAACCACCCTAACCACAATAAAATGATAATATTTTTTATAATATTTTATATATAAGTAGAGGACTCATGTCCCGATGTGATGCATATTTTTTTGTAATTTTTTCCAAGTAAATAATTAATTATGATTTTTTATTACAACTTTTAAAAAATATAAAAACTTGTATGTCTGACCACCTTAACCTGGTCAAAACTTCATGAAATTCAATTTTATTTTTTTAATCCTATAGTTTTCAAAGCATAGAATGTGACACATGTTCCAGATTCAAAAAATGTGATACCGTTTGATAGCTATAGATGTTTTTCAATCAGCCTATCAATCAGGAATTTAGTCACAATTCAAATAGAAAATGAATAATAATGATTTATTAAATTTAAATTAAAGCATAATTTATATTGGTGGAAATTTGAGAATCTCCTTTAAAACCCCTTTTCGTTTCATCAATTTTGGGTAAAAAAAAGTTTGTCATCTACATACCCTACACATACCCATCACATCACCACTTTTTGGCCCTTGATGATCCTGCACATACTCGGGTGAGCAACCTTAGTGCATCAACATGTTCATTAACAATGACATGTCCTTTTATTTCTTTTCTTCCAACATACTAAATATCATATTCGTTAAGTATCATGACCCATTTAGCCAATTGTCTTGTCAATGTTGCTTTATTGAGAAAATATTTCAATGGGTCTATCTTTGTGATCAACTTTGTATGATGATTCAACATGTAGTGCCTTATTCATTAAGTACCAAAAAATACCGCAAGACAAGCATGTTCTATTGGACTTTAATTTAGATCATAACAAACCAAGGTGCAACTGATGTAGTACATTGCTCATTCATGGCCTTCATCATCATTATGTGCAAGTAATTCCACTGTGGATGTAGTTGCTGAAATATAGAGGATGAGAGGTCTCCCATTGACGTGTGGCATTAATATTGGTGGTGTTAATAAGTAATCTTTAATCTATTCAAAGGCTTCTTGACACTTTTTTGTCCATATGAATGATACACCTTTTTTGAGTAAATGTTGAAAGGGGTGTATCTTGTAAGCTAGCTGTGCTATGAACTATCTGATAGATTGGATTCATCCTTGTAGTGTCCATAGTTGACTTATATTGGTAGGTGGAGGCATATCTATTATAGCTTTAACTTTTTCTAGGTTGAGTTTGATGCCTCATCTAGAAACTATATAACCTAGGAGCTTTCCCGATGTCACTCCAAACACACTTTTTGGGATTTAGTCTCACTTTGTATTCTTCTAGTCTCTTGAAAATATTGTCTCAGAATCACAAATTGTCACCCTGTGTCAATGATTTGGCTATCAGGTCATCCATGTAGTCTTCAAACAAAGTATGCATCAAGTCATGAAAAAAATTTGTCATGGCACGTTGATATGTGGCTCCAACTTTTTTGAGTCCAAAAGGCATGAAATTCAAGCAATAAGTTCCCCATGAACAAGTGAAGGATGCCTTATTTCTTCTTCAAGAGCTATCCTGATTTGGTTATACCCTAAGAAAAAATCCGTGAGAGACAACATTTCATATCTAGCTACTAAGTCCATGATTATGTCAATATTTGGCAAGGGGAAATCATCCTTCGAACATTCCTTATTTAGATGGTGGAAGTTGGTGCAAATATGGATCCCACCCATTGGTTTTGTTACTAGCACAAGTTTGGAGATCCACGAGCTGCATAGTCAACAAACCTCATAATGACAACATCTAGTACTTTCTTTAGTTCAACCTTGACTAATAAAGAAATTTTTGGAAGCATTTTCCTAAGCTTTTTCTTGACCAATTTGGCATCAGGATGTAGTGGAAAATGGTGGAATACCAACTCACGGTCTAACCTAGGCATGCCTGCATAGGACCAAGAAAAGTTAATATGTTGTTTTGTAAAGAATGTATGGAAATCAGGTTGCTCTATTGGATAACCTTAGTAATTTCCTTTGTACCAATGTTAACTTCCATAGATCGTTTGATAAGCAGTGGTGACTTCTCTTGGTTAATGGGAAGAATTTCCAACCCTCCATCCTTGGGTACCTCAGAGAGTTTTTTTCCCTTAGATATGTCCTTTCTTTTTACATTTTATTGGTCTAAAGGCACCTTGTGGTTTTCACCTAGAGACTCGTCATTTTTTGTTTTATTATTTTTACTTTTGCGACTAGAGGGGTGGATAGACTCCCCAAATTATGCCATGTGATCCAAGTTAGTGGTAGATCTAGCCTTATGATCACCACTAGGAGTTCCTTCTCTCAATCCCATGAACTCAGTGATTGCTTCATTGTTTTCGAATACATCTAAGACAAGAGGTCCTTGTTGGTCCAAATCGATGAGTTGAGGCTAAACCAAAGGCATGCCATCATTGGTAGTGTCAAATTTTAGGGTGGATATGATAAAGATAGAAGTATTTTCGGGGTCTTGGATCATGGTATCAAATAGTTCAAGGTCATTGAAAATTTTTTCTAGGTCGTAATCACTGGTTGTATAGGAGTCCTATTCATATTCATTGGAATCTGTTGTACCATAGTAACATTCTTCGGATGGCTCATCGGATGTCTCAATAACCTTAGAAGCATTCACTTCCTCACTCAAAGGTATCATGGTACTAGGATCACCAATCTTGATTGGTTTGAACCCCATCCCTAGGCCTTTCATTCATTTAGACATGGACAAAGGTTCAATCATCCTACTTTTATTCAAACCAAGTCCACTATGCCCATCATAGCCTTTGTCTTGCATAATTTTGAAACCTTTTCCATAATTTTCTTTGGGTATTTGTGAGGGTGGGGGATATTCTTCATTGTATTCTTTGTAGATCCAGGAGGTCACATCCTCTTTGTTTATTTTTTTTTCTACTTAGTTCCCCACATTTTGTGAAAGTAGTTGTGGGAGGCATATGGATAGTGACCTTAGGTTTTTTTTGTCTGTTGTTTTTTTTCCATATGACTTAGGAGTTGTCAATTTTTTGATATGATAGGATGTCTTCATGTGATATTTTCCACACCCTTTGTCTTGGAGCTCGACCTTGGGATCACAGGGTGGAGTCCTAGAAGTGGATGCTTTAGATAGAGTGAAGTGATCGATGTAGTGTCATGAAGTGGATGATGAGGCCTCTTGGTTGATAGACACTTGTTGTTGAGGTGTTCCGTGTAGATTGGTATAATACTAAAATGGCTCAGGAACACTAACTATTGTGATTTTAGTGCCATTGTATTGGAATTTGAGGAATTGGTGGAATGTGGATGGTATACCTTTCATGGCATGAATCCATGGTCGGCCTAGGAGGAGGTTGTATGGGAGGTCAAGGTCCAAGACTTGGAAATTAGTGTCCATAATTGTGGGTCCAAATTTAATGGACAGTGTGATAACTCCTTTAGAACAGTGTTCTTCATCTTCATATGACTTGATAACAATGCATTTTGTTGTGTCTACACATGCTTCTAAAAATCCTAATATCTTAACTAGTTTGAGGGTGCAAATGTTTAACCTTGTTCCACCATCTACCAAGACTTGTTTGACTTTATGTTTGTGTATGAGGACTTCAAAATGAAAAGGAACATTATGGTTTGTCTTTTGAGTAGAATAGTCTTTGTTAGAAAAGGTGATGTGATGAGAATTAGCCAAGTAACTCTCCATCTCCTAGAAGCAATTGACATAGAGATCAATGGGAATGGTAGCATCTTGTAAGGACTTGCTAAGAATGGATTGATGGTCAAGCGATATCCATAATAACTCAAGGATAGAGATTTGTGTAGGTTTCTTCCCCAAAAGGTCAAGTAAATTGTATTGGGACTATGGTGGTTGTTGTTGTTTTGGAGAATCACCTTGGATAGTCACCTTGGTTTGACGAGTATTGACAACACATTCTGGTGGTTTCTTAATGGTGATAGTATTTATGTGATCATCAATAGTGCAAATGTTATTTACTATGGTGGTATAATAAAATTTGGCATTTGAGTAATTGGCAGAATTGTTGGTCTTATTACATGAACTAGAGGCCTTTTCTTTTCCATGGTCATGTAGGGGATCTGCAAAGAATTTATGGTCACTATTAGATGATTTTTGTTGTCCATTGACTTCAATAGCATCATTTTCAACAACCTATCTTGGATGATATTCTTTAATTGTTGGCATTGTTTCAAGTTGTGTCTTTTAGATTGGTAGTAGTCACAAAAGGAATTATCATCCCACCATGATGGTTTGAATTTTCCTAGGTTATATGGTTTTTCACCAAGAAGTTGTATGACGTTGTGTTGTAAAAGTTGTTTGAAGATGGATTTGATTGGCTCCCCAAGAGGAGTATATTTACATCTAGTGGGAAACTTCTTTTGGACTCTCTGTTCTTGCATGTTTTCTATGAAATTTTACATTTGATCGAGAGTTCTCAGCATGTTTTTGGACATGTGGTACCCCCTAAGTGTAATGGTAGGGCCTGCGTGTATTTCCTTGGCATCAATAACTCCATCATTGGTCAAATTTTTATTATGAGCCCAACATTTTTTTTGTCATTTGAAGTGTTTTGGGTAGTTGTATTCTTTTTGGAAGTCTTTATTTCTCCCTTGTCGATGAGGGCCTTCTCAAGGATAATTCCTTTCTCAAATAGGTCCATGAATGAAGCACAATATTGCATTCATAACTCATGTTTCATGTTTGATTTGAGGCTTTCTATAAACATGACAACATTTTATTTTCAGCTATTTTGATGGGACATCTACTAGCCAAACCCCTCCATCATTGGAAGAAGGTCACAAATTTTTCACCCTCTTCTTGTGTGGTATGACATAGGGTGGCAATTTTTATCTCATGTTCAATGTTGAATGCAAAGTGTTCTATAAATTTGTCTGCCAAGTCTCCCCATGTTCTTATGCCAGTTGGTAGGTGTGCAAACCACTCAAGTTCTTGTCTTGTAATACTTTGTGGGAATAGTCTCATTAGATATGTAGGTTCATATGTAATGTCAGTGCAAGCTATTGAAAAATATCTCACATGTTCAATAGGATTTCCCTTCCCTCTATACTTAGGCAAGTTGGGCATGATATAGCCATGTGGTAAGGGAGATATGTACATACTCTTATTGAATGGATAGGGACATAAGCCTTTTGTAGAGTAATTCTTTTTGTTGGACACTTGCATGTTTTCTATTTGTTGTTATACAATGAGCATTTGAATTGCTAGGACGTCCATTTGGGTTAATGACGTGTCTTGTGTATTTTGAGATCCCATATTGGCATGTTGGAATCTAATATTATGGGATGAATTTTGATTGGGTATGTGTCTATATGACAGATTTTGGTTCTGCATATGTGTGTAAGGTGGTGTTTGGTTATGAATGTTTTGATTATGAGTTGGAATATGAGTGTTGTAAGGAGGATTGGATTGTGTATGCCATGAACTTGTAAAGGTATTACCATATGGATATTGGTTTCCATATTGTGTGAATGGTCCTTGTGTGTTATGTGGAGTATACCCTTGGGTATTGTTTTGCACATGTATATGAGGAGTAGGCACTTGTTGCGACACATCAGTATGTTGAGAGGCCCCCTTACTTGGTATAGCATTTATTTTGGGATTCTTATTAATAGCATTCTTTGGTCTTTTGGTTGAGGTATTTGTTCCAAGTGGATTTGAAGATGATGCCCCTATGGTGTTTGATGTGTAGAATGGATTGAAAGAAGTACCATAGGGTTGTGACATAGATTTTTTTATGGTTGACATCATTCCTTGTGTCATGTTTTTGGTGCCAAATAGTGAGGTATGGATTTTTGTTGCGTCTTGTGTGGATCCTACTAATGGTATAGATGTGTTGAATTATGGGACGAAGCCACTATAAGTAGGTGCATTGTGTCCTTGAATTTGCTTATTTGGTGTAAGTGTGACTTGTAGCATATTGAGATCAAAACCATGGGGTAATGTGGCTCCTTCTAGCAATAGTTTAGCTAAGAAACTTTAGGGGTCTAATGCCACAATTTCATCCACAAAAGATGCTATTTCACAATCTTGTGTGGTAGCCTCTAATTCTTCTATAGTCACATTTCCTTGTTTGTCTCTACAGATGCATTTTTCAAATGGATGAGAAAATGATCCTTAGGGTTTAGGTGCTCCATGGGAGAGATCACCAAAGGGGTTAAAAAACTCATGATCTTTTGGGAAATCCATTTCTTTTTATTTCCTTTGCAACCTTGTTTCAACCATAAATGATGAACCTAAATCAATAACACATTCAAGAGGTTGAGAAACATTAAAACTACAAGTAAAAGTGTGTCTAGATTGATTAGAATTGTTATGAAACTTATTATTATTAGGATTATTTTGTTGTTGATTATTTTTCTTCATAGGATTTTTCTCATTTTTCTTCTTAAAACAAGTAATTTTCCAATGACCATCCTTATTACAATAAGTGCAATGAGGTCTCTTAGAAGAGTTAGAATTTCTAGGATCATTGCCATTATTATAATGAGGTTTAGTATTATAATGTTGTTTAGAATGATATTTAAAAAAATTCTTAGGATTACACAAAAAGCATGTTCATGAGACTTAAGATTACCAAACTGAATTAACTTAGCTTCTTCTTTTCTTAATAAATTGTGAAAAATATCATAAGCTAATTGAGTAGCTAAAGAAGGAATAGCTAATTGAGTATGAATATTAGTAATAAATTGTTGAAATTTCCTAGGAAGACTTTTTTTAAGAATAAGATGAATTAATCTAAGATCTTCTTATGTTACTCCTAAACCTTGCAATTGACTATTCAAAGCATCAAATTTTAATAAAAACTCATCCATAGATTTAAAATTAGAATACCTTAAATCTTCAAGTTGGTCTTGAAGTTGAAGTTTTCTAGATTCATTTGAACTATCATAAATAGTCTTGAGTTTGTCCCATGCTTCATAGGTTGTTGTGCACGTCCCAATGTGAACATATAGTTCGGGTGACATGGAAATACCTATGAGGCCAAGGGCTTCCACATTTTTGAGCTTCCATTTTTCTTGTTCATTTTGGGATGCAGACAGATCGGGTTTTGATTTAGGATCAGTAGCAACATCCAAAAGATGTTTAAAACAAAAAATAGAAGAGATATGAGTTTTCCAAGAATGATAGTTAGAACTAGTTAATTTAATTTCAAGAATCAATGTTGACATGAAATCTGCAAAAATAAATGCTATCACAACTATATAAAGAAACATAACAAACTATTATTGAAAAAATAAATAATAGAGTTAATCTAAAAAAACTCCAATTTAAAATAATAATAACCCTTGATTAATTTAAAATGACAAATTAATTTAAAAAATAATTATGAAAAAATATATAGAATATGAATTTAAAATTAATAATATTAAATTTGAAAAAAAAATATTAAAAGTTTAATAAAATTAAAAAATCTGATATTTTAAAAAATATTTACTTAGAAGATTGAAAGTAAAAAGAACCCTTACCTTTTAAAAGAGACCGCTACATAAGATTCCTTCTTTAAAACTTAAGATATATAATAAGTTTAAAAAAAGCCAAGTACTTCTTTCTAAGGTGAAGGGCGGGTCTTTAAAGAGATTTTAAAAGAGCTTTCGAGGAGAATAAAGTAGCAGCGGGCGTGAATAGGTTAAATGGGCGGCGAACTAAATATTTAGGGTTTAAAACAAATTTAAGCGGTCTTTTTTGTTATTTTTAGTGCAAGTTTTGGAGGGCACGACGGAAGACTCAGCTACGTGGAAAGATTGAGCAGGAGGATTAGACGCCGTGGAGCACAGGGAGGTCGCGGCGACAAGATTCGGCAACAAGAGGTCGCTGAGCGGCAAGGGCTGAAGCCCCCTTTAGATTTTTATTTTATTTTTTATTATGTGAACAAAAATAGGGTCAAAGCCCTAATTTGATATAAAAAATCAGGGGGTTTGGCTTCATAGATGACCGAAACCCTATTAGGGTTTTAATTTTTAGTTTCTAAAACTTTTTTTTTCAAAAAAATTGTTATTATCTTTTTAAACAAATATGATAGAGATCTAAACTCTTTTTTTTATTATTATTTAAATTTAAAAGAAATATTAAATCTTTAAAGAAGAGATTTTTGTGCTTTAAATTTGTAAAAAATAATAATTCTAAACTAGCGCTAGAGCCCTAAGAGTAAAATTGATTTTTTTTACAAAAAATTTAGAATATATTGAATTTTTTTTATAGATTTGTACAAAATTAATGATATATTTTTAAAAAAATGAAACATAAACCTTTTATTTGAGGGTTTCTAAAAATTTGCAAAAAGTTATATATGAATGTGAATTAAATAGATTTGAATTTTGAAATAAAAAACAAACTTAGAAATGAAATCCTACACAAGGGTTAGAAAAAAGAAAAAAAATCAAACAAAAAACAAGATTAAATTGTTTGGCTCATCTCCTCTCTTAGGGTGCCTCCAATGGTGTGCCCTTAAAACATGGTAAACCTTCAACAATGTAGCTCAAAAAAATATTAGTAATACCAAGGCTCTAATACCATGAAAGGAAAAACAAATTGAGCAAAGGAAATAACTAATCAATTAGCATTATTTGAAGGAAAGAGATTACCAAGAAATAGAGAAGCCAAACCGGAACTAAAATAATCTTGGGTGCTTAGAGTAAACGACTGAAGTATGCAAATGAACCAAAAAATGAAATAATCTTTAGTGCTTGGGATGGTAGGGATGATGTTCTATGTGGGAATATCCCTGGTATGAATGAAACCAAGAATGCTATGGGCTATGATGAGTTGGATTCCAAAGATAATGAAACATTTGGCAACATAGCTAGTTTATACTACTTTGATTAACATGAGCACCAATTTAAAATGAAGCCTGTGTATGAACATTTCTTGTTCATCACACAAAGTGGATGTGTACCCCTGAACAGGAACCTTGGAAGAAGTATATATGAGGATTTCCAACTTAATGAGCATAATGAATCTAATATAAGTTTGAATAATGATAATGATCAAATGGATTATGAATTTTTCACTTTCCCATACTAGTTAGATGGGCATTGGGTGGAATATAATGGTAAATTGAGTAAGATAGAATGCCACACTAATCATATATTCTAGTTAACACGTGACTACAATTCATAGAGGGACATGAATGAAAGAGGTGACTGCAAGTTTAGGCACATGTCTATAGTGATTGAAAACAGTGGCCATAGCATGATTAGCTATTGGACCCTTCATGATAGTGTCTTCAGCCTTGGCATGGTGCAAACGGTGGAAAATAGTGTTTTTGAGATAGGTAGGCACCACTTTTAAGGTTGGTTTGGCCATATAACTTGTGTAAATGTTCTACATATGTTGTTTCGTTTGGGTTTGGTTTTCTTGCTTTTTCCTTGGTTTTAGTTCTCTATTCTTGGTTTGCTTCACCTGAGATTCTAGACTCTTCTTCTGTTCTAGAGAAACAAACATCTGCAACTGGAGCCACTGATGGAACCTACAAAATTTTTTATGTTCCATCTCAAAATATTGCTATATTTTGAATGTTGGGTTGGCATTTGAATGCTTAGGGTTTTGCTTATCATCACTATTGTAGGATTTTGTGTTATATGGAACCCTTCCTTAATTAGCCCTCAAGTTTTCATTTAGGATAGGGTTCTAATTTTTCATTGACCTTCTATTGCTTGTTGTCGGTCATATTAAAACATCTTATGTCATTAGCGATCGTGGAGTAACCAATCCCTCATGCCTAGGTATATGTTTCTTATTTTTTTATATATGGTTGAATAATAGGCCTTTTTGGCCTTTACATCCTTTGAATTTCATGACTTAAGAAATTTTGAGCCCCTTTTCTTGCATCATCCTATATGCTCCCCTTCATTAGAATAACTTATGGGCACATGCTTAATAGTTTTCACTTAAGTCCCATCAACCATCTCCCATTGTCGCTCATCATTGATAGTTTCTAAAAGGTATGTTTAAATTGGTCCCTTTTCTCATGTCATCCTAGATGGTCCACTTCATTAGAACAACTTATGGGCACGTGCTTAATAGTTTTCACTTAAGTCACATTGGCTATTTCTCTTTTTTGCTCATCATAGATAGTTTCTAAAAAGTATGTTTAAATTGGCGATAAGCGACAAGCGATATTTCTTTGGTTTCGCTCATCGCATATAGCTTTGAGGGCTCTTGATATGAATCAACGATGGGAAACACTCTTGCTTCTCCTTATATTGTTGAATTTTTGCTTATCACTAATAACTCTTGAATCTTGAGTATTAAATTAGTCATCAACGATGACCTCTAAGCTTTTTTTCTTCTCTTCATCATTCATCACTGATGGTTGTGTGATTGTAATTTTCAAAATAGCGATGAGCGATATGAAGTATCTCCTGTGCTTTGCATATCACGGATGGGTTGTGAATATTAAGTTTTGTATTATTGACACACGAAGCAAGTGTTCTTTGTAATTACATTGGGATCTCTCATCACTAATTTCTCACAAACTTTATGAGGATAATTAGAGATAAGCAATAGCTCTAATTCTTGTGTATTTTCTCCTATCGCTCATTGTGGATCCTTTCCAAAACTTAAGTTTCAAAATAGCGATGAGCAATGGAGTCATCTATTCAACTTTCTTTCACTGATTTAAATTGATCTAATAACTTATGTATTTTGTATCATTGATTTTCATGCAGGTGCACATGTCTTGATCTTGATTCCTTGCTTTATCTCACCTTATTGATGTGATCCAAAGTTTGAAGTTAAATCAACAATGCATCATGGAAAATGAACGTGATCGAGGATGGGCCACAATTTCAAGGGATAATATTTCATCACGTGGATGCTTGCATCATTGATAGAACTAGTGAAGGATGAAATATGTTAGCAATAAGTCACAACTATTAAATGAAAAGGAAACGTGGCAGTATCCTAAGGACATCGTATAGAGTGAGGAAGAAAGTAGTGTGGCGAGTGGAGAACCATTAATGTGGTTTTAAAGTAGAATGATCCAATGAGCTGAAGTTCATTGCATTAATACTCTTGTCGCTAATTAAACTTTGGAAAGATGGGGAAAGTCCATGAAAGTAATGAAATGTATGAAGGACTATTCTCTCCAAAGGTTGGCTTTGTGTACTTCACTGATATTAATGAAGGAGCATGGATTGAGTTGCTGATGCATGTTAATTGTCAGATCACATGTGACTAATGAGGATTAAGGGTAGACGTGGAAAATTTCTAAGGTGGTATCACCATTTTGTAGGTACAATTTGTAAAAGATAGAAAAGATGCTCAAGGTTTCCATTTATGAAGTTTTAAATCCTCAAAGATCAATGATTAGGATTTAAAATTGAGCTGCTAGGTTATCAACTTGCACGCTCGACAATATTTTTAATCATTAATTTTAACACACTCCAAATGGTCTATTTAATATAGACTGCTTTCCATTTGATCTCGCCATTTTTAATTTTCTGAAATTATGAAGTGTGGGTCATAGAAGGAATGTGCAAGTGTTGAGCTTTGAACTATAGAGGTGTTGTTGTTTTCATCTTGGGTAAGTTAGTGTTTCATGTGAGCTCCTTTTAATTCATGCCTTTATTTTTCTGGGGAGTTCCATTTTTCTAGGACTAGTTGTGATTGTCAAAGCTTGTGGGTGTGCTTTCCTGCAAATTTGATTCGAAAGCTTCTAAGTTCATCAGTTTCTACTCAATTTATACTTGCTAGCTTTCACCTTGTGTTTTGCGAAATGGGAAAGTCTGGTGTGCCAATTCAGCCAACTAGGAGGTCTAGTTGGCTTAATGTGTTTGAGTGTTATGAGGATATGTCTAGAGTTGAGCAAGAAGTCCCAACAACTTCTAAGGTTTTAAAGGGTAAAAGGAGGGCACATGGTCAAAATAAGAAAACAATTATCTAGAGTACCTACAACTTAAGAAACATGACCATTCTAGAAGAATTGGTAAAGTTTAAGGGCAAGGAGCTAGCTAAGCTTGTGAAGAAGGCCAAGAAAAGAGACAAGAGTCATAAGGCCTACCTGGGAAAACATAATTCTCCCTTTGTACTCTTTGATAGCCCTTCAGATGATGGAGGTGAAATTGACTCGAGATATGGCCAGTGTACTCTCTCTCTCGTGCCATATGAAGACTCTAACAAGGATGTGGTGATGGCTCCTTTAGTTTCATCATGAACAAGGAGTGGTCAAGCGTAGTCTGATGTTAATGACTTAGAGTAGCATCTTCCTTTTTTTATTTTTGATGACACCATGGCCTCTACATCAAAAGTGTTCTCTTGAATGTATCTGTAGTTTTGGTCTTTTACTCTTCCACGCTGATGTGGAAGTCCTCTGGATGGTATGATAAGGAATCTTTTCCTTGATGTGGATGTTGAAGCAACAACTAATGTTCAATACCTTGTGGATGATTTTTTTCTTTTTCCCTTCCCTGCTCTCAAATGATTGCATGTAACAGCCTAGGGATTTTCTCAAAATAGGTCGAAATTAGGTTTTTAAATTAAGTATGAAATGTAATCATAATTCAGCTGCATGCTTGTTGCTCACCTGTCTATAAAGGGGATTTCATGACTAATTACAGTTTAAAAATTTTGAGTCTCAAAAGGGTCTATGTAAAAGCTAAGCTTAGAGAGCAGTAGAATTTAAATAGATAAGTTGATGAATATATCAGAAGTAATTTTGAGGGTATGAGTCATAATGTATTTTGATCTTAAAATGGTTTTACAAAGTAATATTAGTAATGGAATAAAATTCTAATTCTAAAAGATCTGCTCTCCTATGTATTTTCCTTGCAAATTATTGTGGACACGAAAAAAGAATCCCTTTTTGCTTGCTTGATATGGGAATGATTGAAGACAAATTATACTTAATGGAGTCTTGATTTAGTGTTGTGAGGTGTTTTACACATCTACACTAGGTCTTGTACCCTTGCAAACTGAATAAAATGCATTTAACAATGTCTTCTAAAGGTGTTATAAAGTGTTGTAAAAGACTTTCACACTATTCTAGACTAATGGACCTATTTTCCCCTTAATTCAATATTATAAAATGTATTTAATGACATTATCACATTAATCTAGAAGTCATGTAAATTAAACCTAATTCTAATCTAGTGTTGTAATGTGTGTTACATATTGATATTGGATGTTGTTCCTTTCTGGGCTATGTGGACCTCATTTTAATGATGTAAAGTGTATTTAATCATACTTTCACATTGAAATTTGTATCCCTAGACCTAATTATCCTTTACATAATTATTAATAGGCCACTATAGCCCCATATTGTGCATCTCAACACTTAATTTTATCAAAGACTTGACTAGAACAACCTAGAAGCCTGATTTCTTCACTCCTCGACAATCCAGCTGGAAAAATAACCCCTGTGGGACAAAGTCACACATATAGGAAAATTAGTTTTGTCCAAGTGGGACTAAGTTGACCAACTTGGAAACTTAGTCCCATTTGGGCTATTTTCGAGGTTCAAGTAGGAAAAATTGGATTTTAAGTTTAGTTTTCCTTCATGTCGGCCTTGGGGATCAAATTAATAGGAAAATTAGGTGGATTTCCTATAAATACAAGCTTCTAAACCCTAATTCATAATCAAATCATTATTAATCCATCATTCATCATGTCCTTAATTCAAGCAAGCTAGGGTTTTAACATTTCAAGTCATCAAGATGGATTTTTCAGACATTGAAGGGTAGATTCTTCATCTATTGTTTTAGAAAATCAACATCTATCATCATGATTTAGGTGATTTTGAGTTTTGAGGATCGTTGAAGAATAGTTTACAAAGTTTTTGAAGACATCTCCTTCTTTGCAAAGCCAAGGTATCCACAAAAAGTCACTTTCTGGCCTGAATTTGATAGTTTCAAAACTATACACCTGTACAAAAACAAAGTGTAGACTGAGGACTTCCATTTCCACTTTCAAATTTTTAGAAAAGAAAAAGTGTACAAAGTTACCAATAGTGGTGACTTAGTCCCACTAGACATGTTTTTCAAAGTTTTCTATAGATCTGAATACCCATTTGGCTGAAACAGGCTCTAGAGTAGTTTTACAGATATGAGACTAAGTTGCCCAGAATGGCGTAAGAGTCGTAGTAAGCCAAATTTTTAGGATTAAAAAAATTTATAGTCTCCATTCCAGTATACAATACATTTCCAAGTGCACCTCTTCAATTTCATTCATCTCTATTATTATTTGTTTATATTTCAAGGTCTTTTTGAATACAACACTATGTTTTCAAACAATATGCATTTCAATAGTTTTTCATTAATAATAAACATCTTTTACTAATTATTTGCATTTATAATATTTTATTTAGGAATATTTCATCCATATTTGTATTAGTTTTGAGTGGGTACATTGCCCATTTTGGCCCATCTCTCTCCTTTTAGGTGAAAAACCCTAGAAGTGCAAGAGAATCTTGGGTGCCAAAATCATTGTCCACACTTTGGTGAACCCACATTTAGAATACTTTATTTTTTGATTTTTCAATTCATCATCATCCTATAATTAGCTTTCATTAATAGTGCTTTGTATTTTGCATTAGTTAATTTGCATTCTAGGGTTTTCAAAATTTTCATTAGTGAAAGTGCATATAGTTTGTATTTTTGCATTTTAAATCATTGAAAAACATCTAAATCCTGCATTTTCATTTAGTATTCAAGTCATACAAACTAAAAAGCATCAAAATCAATTGAAATTTTTAAAAAAACCCTAACTAGGACTAATTTTCCATTCTGGGCGATTTAGTCCCAGTCCAAATTTTTCACTATCTATTATAGTGTTAGAAACCTTTTTTTTGTGCTTTCTAAGCCCCCTAGTACCACATACTATAAGTCTGGAAAGTTTTAGGAACATTTTTTTTATGCATCTAGCTCAAAAACATCAATTTAGGGTAGTCATTTTTGAAATCATTTCCATTACAAGTATCATTAGATCTGAAAATCCTCACATTTTTGAAGTTTTGCATAACATGGATAAAATTACTTTTAACTTTTGCATACACACTATTTCTATTCATAAAACTTTGCATAAGTTTGATACAAGTTCTTCTCGTTCTTGTATATACATTGTTTGCATTCTTAAAGCTTTGCATATATTGGATAAAAAAAAATTGCATCTCTGGATATACATTATTTACATTACTTAAACATTGCATGAAATGGTTACATGTGCTTTTCATTTTTCTTCAAACAATGTTAGTCTCTTGCATATTAAACATGTTAAGAAATATTTCCTATCCCCTCCCTATGAGAGTGTTTTAGTGAAAGAGAATACAACCTTGGACATTCCTAACAATCATATTTGTTCTTCTCCTAATATCTCTCCTATTGATGACGAAGATATTTTGGTAGAAGAATCAATTAATGAGAGTTTTGAGAATCCTAGTTATTTCTCTCCTCTTACCTATCTTAGTGGAAAAGACATTGATGAACACAACAACACAACCATAGGTAATCATGACAATAACATTTGTTCTTCTCCTAGTATCTCTCTTAGTTGTGAGGAAGATACTTTGATGTTAGAAAACACAATCAATGAAGGTCATGAGAATCTTTGTTGTCCCCCTTCACCTAGAGAAACCATTATTAAGCAATACAATTCAACCATTGATCATTCCCCTACTTGAGATGAACTCCTTTTAGAAGAAACAACCCTTGAATGTCAAGAAAATTTGGCTTGTAGTTCTCCTAAAAACTCTCTTCCTAGGTAGAATATCATGGTACACAAAAATGTGAACATTGACACATATCCTTGAAACACTAAACCTTCCCTAGGTGAAGATAATGAAGTGACATTAGAATCTCATTCACTAACAAGTCATGCTAATAAAGGAAAGATTCTTGAGGTTATTATGACACAACTAGGATCTTGTTTAATTAGTGAGCTTCCTAAGTCACCCCCCACTAGTGAATCATAAAAAAATTTAAGAAATGTCTTGAAATCCATGATGCAATCTAATCATAACAATATTTTGCAGCCACTAAGTTGTAACTCGGTGAATCAAACATATAGGGGATCACACATCACTCCTACACCATTACCTTTTTCTCAACATAGAGTACCCAGTGTTGAAGACCTAAAAAAGTCTCTTGCTAATATATCTATATGGCAACTTATTCAACTATCACCTACATTCAAATTTCTTTTTCAAGAAATGTTGCAAATACAAAAGGAGGAGATCCAATCTTACATAGAATAGAATAATGTAACATCCTCCTCTTGTCCCATGCAAGTCATCCGGTCAGAAATCACATTCCCTAAACATGAATTACCATCATTTTAGATTCAAAACAAGACTGATCCATTGATGATAAAGGTGATCATTAATGAAACTTTAGTTAGGCACACTCTCATCGACAATGGAGCAGAAATCAATGTTTTTAGCATGGACCTCCTAAAAAAACTTGGCATAGAAAAAAATCTCATTCAACTTAATGATGTTCATATTCATGGCATTGACAATGTTAATAGGAAAACAATAGGGATGATCACATTACCTATTTAGGTTGGACCTATAGTGTTTCCTACCTCTATACATATCATGCAAGGACCCATTCAATACAATCTTCTCCTAGGGAGACCATGGATTCATGCTATGAAAGGAGTCCCATCTACCCTCACTGTACAATGAAATTTGAGTACAATAACGAGATTTACACAATTGACATAGATGAAAAAACCTATGAATCAACTAATCACAACATTTCAAACTCCTCTATTCCATTCATTCCTATA
This sequence comes from Sequoia sempervirens, assembly GCA_007258455.2. Taxonomy (NCBI): domain Eukaryota; kingdom Viridiplantae; phylum Streptophyta; class Pinopsida; order Cupressales; family Cupressaceae; genus Sequoia; species Sequoia sempervirens. Next base: position 754,954,208 of record VDFB02193867.1, on the reverse strand, counting down.
TAAAAACTTGAACCTATACAAGTTGATGCTAATTCTTCACCTACAACAAAACTCTTGAGTGATAATTTGGGTTGTTATATTCTACGCCTGCTTTCAAAAAAAATTCCAAAATATCACCCTCATGGTCCAAAGATTCATATACAAATGATTCATTTCTAGACACAAGTTCTAGTAGTTATTGGGGTTTCACACCTTCCTTTAGGGGAGAGTGAAAAATATCACAACCTAAAGCAAAAAAACCTTGTGTTTTATATGGTCAACTTGGTTCTACATCAACAACATTAACCTATGATAGTGATGGGGGCTATCTAACTCCCATCCATCATGGGGAGATGACACATAACATTAACAAGGATTTGTGTTCTTGTAAAGACATCGATCCTTCTCATAAATATAAAATCCCTTCATCTGACTTGGAAGATTGTTATGGTATCAGATACAATCTCCCTCCTTCACATGGATACAATGACAAAATTGATAAATCATACTCTTTCAAGAAATATCTAGGGTTATCTCCCTTATCTTCAATTTCATCTATGACTTTAAACAACAACATTCAACATCTTTAGGAGTGTGGTTCTCTCCCTTGTGTTAAAGCACCTTATTCCTCTAACTGATACATACTTTCATCCTATTCAGCTCACCTTTGTCTTGCACAAAGTGGGTGCAAGCGGTTAGGTAGCCTTGTCCTCGTATGTCACTTGTCATTGTCTTTTTTGACTATTCATTAACCTTTCATGAACATATAAGAGAAATATTGGGATGTGGATGACATTTCTTAAATGGAATCACATGTGGCATACTTATTCATGATGTAGTTCAATTCAAAAACATATGACTTGGCATAGGGACTTTCCAGGTTGGCTCTCATGTCTTCTTTCTTATTTATATTTTTCTACTTTAAAGTAATTTCTCATAATACGATGTGTAGAAATTACTTTAAAGTGGGGGCATACATAGATGACATCCTTGTACAAATTTCATGGAATTATTTTTCTTTTTTCTTATGATGTGTCCTCTTCTTGGTGGTGTCATTGGGTTTGATGTCATCCAAGAGTGTACAATCTACTAGCATGGCATGATGTGAATGAGGCATCCCATGGGTAACGATCTAACGCCTTGAGTGTACAATTGTTATATGGCTACCTTGCATAACATAGCTTGCATGCCTGTGGTGCCATCCTATTTGTTCATGAGTTCCAAGCATACAAAATTTTCCTTGTCTCGGGCATGTGCAGGATCATGGTATGCCAAAAAGTGGCAATGGAGAAAAAAATACGTGTTTCTACGACTCAAAAATGCGAAAAAGTTGAGTTGACTTTATGGGGCTCGGGTGACTACCGAGGTAAAGAAAATACCTAGATTTAAAAATCGGATATCTGATCCAAATCGAATATCCGATCCAAATTAGATATCCAATTTTTTAAACATATATATATATATATATATATATATATATATATATATATATATATATATATATATATATATATATATATATATATATATATATATATATATATTATGGAAATGAAACCGACCAAAACTCATTTTGTTTTAAACTTAAGCTGGCGGGCGAGTGGAAAGCGCAAATCAGATATCTGATTTCAAATCCATCTACAACAGGTAGGATTCTTGATTTTTTATTTGCTCTAATCAAATTTTCAATTAGATTTGTTTAATTTTATTTTTTTTTTTTCAAAATAGGGTTTTTTGATAGATATTTTATGAAAATTTGAGTTTAGCAAATTGCATGGATTTTGATGAAAATTGAATGTTTGCAATGGATTTTGATGAAAATTGAATGTTTGCAATGGATTTTCACTTAAAAATAATGTTTTTTATGTATTTGGATTAAAAATTAGAGAATTTTATAGATTTTTGTTAAAAACTAGGGTTTTTGTTGGATTTTTTTAAAAAAACTAGGGTATCTAGAATAATTGGATAAAGACCTACAATGAATTCAACAATTCTTAAGCATTGAACCTTTGGATGGAGAAGCAATCCCTCTTTTGGATAGCATTGGGAAGTTGGTAAATGATTAGGAAGGGATAGAAGTGTTACGTAGCCTAGCTAATATAGTAGATTCTAATATTCCTTTGGTAGCTAGTTTCACGAAATTTTTGACTAATGCTCAAAATCCTTTTGGAAAATAAGTTTCCTCTCCCACAATAATGCCTTCTATTCCCAACTTTACACCTCCAATCATAGCATCAATGATGGAATATAACAATGGTTTAAACTCAAGCTTAAGAATTTCTAGTGGAAATTATAATAGTTTTGTCCCTTCACCTATAACACCTCCATATTCATCACCCCTCCTAAACATGAAATATAATATCCCACCATTCCTCCATACTAGTTCACCATACTTGAAAAACTCTCACAACATGTGGCCCAATGATTTTGTGATAAATCAACTTTTTTATTTAAAGCATGACATTATTACAACAACAAATTTCAAACTTAAACCAAAATCAAACCAATAGTAAACATCCAAAATACCTTACACATAGTTCATTAATGTTCACTATTTTAAATACACCTATACTACAAAAAATTGAATACCTCGCTTTGGAAAGTACAATGGTAAAAATTATCCTAATAACCATTTGTTAGTTTTTACTACCTTGTGTAGAGACTTTATTTTTGAAGATTCACTCATAGTGAAACTCTTTTCTAGATCATTGAAAGATATGGCCTTGGATTGGTTTTGTTCATTGTCAAACAATCAATTACCTCCTTTACACAACTCATTAATGATTTCCTCCAACACTTTCAAGTGAACATCAGTCCTCAAGTTACATTAACAAATTTAGTTCATTGTAATCAAGGACCTAAAGAGAAAATAAAAAACTTTATGAAATGATACTAATCTCTTTATTTGAAATTCTCCTATAGTCTTCAAGATGTTGACATTCAAAGGGTGTTTATAGGTAACTTACAACCTAATATTCAAGATAAGAAATTGCTAATGAAATATCCATCCTTAACACGTTTTTGTATAACCCTTCATGATTATCGAATATCGATTAGTTGGTATGAAGGTACCCCTTCATAGGCTCCTATTGGTCAATCATATAAGTCATGCCTCAAAACAACTATCAATCATTTAAAAAGAAAAAGAAAATATTCATTACTTGATAAACATTCATGTCAAACTGCTCATAATATTGAGACAGAAGTAACTACTGTAAACATAACTCTAGATATATTCTAAAGGCCATGAGATAGGAAATTTTCATAGTTGTTTGATTCTCTCCATGTGATCATGTTGCAATTGTTAAACAAGAATATGATTCAACTTCCTCCAATTAGTCATATTCAAACAATTAAACCTTTACCACCAAAATTTAATGCAAAAACATTTTTTCAATATCATCGTACACCTTGACATGATATGGAAAGATGTAAGCATGTTTATAACCAAGTGCAAGAACTCATTCTAATCAAATCCAGTTGGATGACCTATTAATGACAAAGGAAATAAATTGGTTTTTTCACCTAATAAATACTTACAAATATTTACAAGCCCATTGCCAATTCATTCAACAAACTTTGTTCAATACAATGACAATGAAGAAAATGATAATGATTTTTTCCATCTTTATAAACATTATTAATATTCAAAATCATAAAGTAAAAACCAATATTTTGTTTGACATTTCTTTTACATATATTGATTCTTCTATAACTACACTCGATGGTCTTCTTTATATCAAGTTTGTAGAAACCTGAAAAGGGGAATACTCATTGATCCCATGTACATAGTGAATATGATAAAAAAAATAGTTATTGTATGTACATGAACTTTATGCAGATTATTATGAACAATCAAAAGCATGATTAAAAGCTCATGATGGTTATGGCTTCCCTATAATTGGTTTGATAACTCTCCCAGTAAAGGTTGGACCTAACTAGTTGGGTGGTTTTGATAGATTTTTTATGAAAATTTTGAGTTTAGCATGGATTTTGATGAAATTTGAATGTTTGCAATGGATTTTGACTTAAAAATAGTGTTTTTTATGTATTTGGATTAAAAAATTAGAAAAATTTTATAGATTTTTGTTAAAAACTAGGGTATTTTATAATATTTTCATTACCCTTAATTAGATTTCGATTTGTTTTTATATTGAATCGCATTAATGGCTAATGACATTGAAAAATGCACCAATTCCACCACCTCCACCACCTCCACTCCTCCTCCACCTCCGCCACCTCCACCACCACCACCTCCACCACCTCCACAACCATCAATTCAAGAATTAATTTCTGAAAAATTGCAACAATTAAGGGGCATTTCTGAAGTTTATATGAGAGTCCCTCGATTATCTTCGATGTCAAACACAATGAATGAAATAATTAAAAATATAGAAACCCTCTCCTCGCAACATAATGCCTTTCATTCGTGGTGAGAAGACATGAGAGAATATTATGCATGTGGATTGTCCTATGATGATGTGAAAGATCTTGGAATAACCAAAGCCCAAATAGCCTCTTTATTTGTTAACCCCCGCATTGGTTTGCCAGTTAATGTTAATAAACAAAACTTTCTATAAAATGGTGCACTCATAGAGACATTGTAGAAAATTTTTGGGATCGTTGGTGTATGGTTTTTTGAAACCATCGAACAACAATTTGGATGTACCATTTTACTTTATAAAAAAATTATATGCTGAGTTTGTGTTAGGGCATCATGTCAATTACTTTGACATTAGACCCTTCCAGTATGCTAGGAGGTATACATGATAGAAAGGCGCGAGTAATACCGCTTCCCACATGTTCCTCCCTCACCTTCACC
>VDFB02193867.1:754786028-754940398 GCA_007258455.2 Sequoia sempervirens | reverse complement strand
CTATTCTTACATGTTTTTGAAATAATATAGATAACTTATTCAAATTTTTACATCAAGTTGCCTAACTCTAATTGTTCTGAATTTTCATTGCCACTTAAGGGCTTGTTTGGCATACCATGATCCTGCACATACCCTCTCATGAAGCTCGAAGACCATTTTTGTGGGGTGCCTTATGAAAGTTATGAGGAGGTATAATTTTGGTATGGTTGATCTGGAAGCCCATTATGAGGCATGACTTTCCCCATGTCCACTTTCATGTGTGTGAGTGCATAACAACCATGAGTTTATGTTTCTCATCTTTTTGGACTTCTCAATCGGGGGACAACCAAGAGTTTCGTTGCCTCTAAGAGAGTATGCATTTTTGGAAAATTATCCTAGATCTAATCTACACCATGTTGGAAAAATGGTCAAAGCTTGATCCACCTTTTTACTTCTCTTCCATCTATTTATTTCCATTGCATGATCACATATCTTATTTTGTTGCAAATCATACACCTTGTGCGTTCCCTTTTGTACTTATGTTGTTTTGACTCATGATCTTGGATCTTGGGGGGTTGTGAAACCTCCTTTGATCTTTTTCATCCTTTGTCACTCGCATTGGTACACTTGGATCCCTCTTAAATGTCTACTTTAGTGTGAGTTTGAAGAAAGTTCATTGTCTCACTAAACTAGGGGCTAACTGTGGACACATAAAAAGTATCCCTTTTTGCTTGCTTGATATGGGAATAATTTATGAAAAATTGGACTTAATGGGGCCTTTTTTTAGTGTTTTGAGGTGTTTTACATATCCACACTAGGTCTTGGAACCTTTCAAACTAAATAAAATGCATCTAACGATGTCTTGTAAAGGTGTTGTAAAAGAATTTCACACTCTTCTAGGCTAATGGACCTAATTTCCCCTTAATTCAATATTATAAAATGTATTTAATGGAATTATCACATTAATATAGAAGGCTTATAAATTAAAACTAATTCTAATCTAGTGTTGTAATGTGTCTTACACATTCACATTGGATGTTGTGCTTTTCTAGGCTATGTGGACATCATTTTAATGATGTAAAGTGTATTTAATCACACTTTCACATTGAACTTTGTGTCCCTAATCCTAATTAACCTTTCAATTATCATTAATAGTCCCCTATGGCCCCATATTGTGCATCCTAAGGATTAATTTGATCAAATACCTTACTAGAACAACCTAGAAGCCTGCTTGCTTCACTCCCTGACAATCTAGCCAGAAAAATATCCCACGTGGGACCAAGTCACCCATATAGGAAAATTAGTCCCATCTAGGTGGGACTAAGTTTCCTAGCTTGGTGACTTAGTTGCATTTGGGCTATTTTCAAGGTTTGAGTGGGAAAAATTGGAATTTAAGTTTATTTTTCCTTCATGTTGGCCTTGGGGATCAAATTAATAGGAAAATTATGTGGATTACCTATAAATAGAAGCTTATAAACCATAATTAATAATAAAATACTTATTAATCCATCATTCATCATGTTATTAAGTCAAGAAAGCTAGGGTTTTAACATATCAAGTCATCAAGATAGCTTTTTCAAACATTCAAGGGTAGATTCCTCTATTGCTGCAGAAAATCAAGATCTATAATCATTATTTAGGTACTTTGGAGGTTTGAAGATACTTGAAGAATATTTTACAAAGTTATTGAATAAATCTCCTTGTTTACAAATCCAAAATATCCACAAAAAGTCACTTTTCGACCCAAATTTGATAGTTTCATAACCGAACACATGTAGGAAAATAAAGTGCAGATTGAAGGCTTCCATTTCCACTTTTGGATTTTTGGAAAATATAAAGTGGAATAAATCACCAATAGTGGTGAATGAGTCCCACTACACATTTTTTTCAAAGTCTTCTGTAGATCTGGATACCCATTTGGCTGATATGGGCTCCAAAGTAGTTTTCCAAATCTTGGACTAAGTTGCCCAAAATGGCGTAAGTGTCCCAGTAGACCAATTTTTTTATGATCAAAAACATTTCTAGTCTCCATTCCATTCAACAACACATTTCTAGGTGCACCTCTTTAGTTTCATTCATCTATGTTATTATTTGTTTATATTTCTAGGTCCTTTTGCATAAAACACTGTGTTTTCAAACAATCTACATTTCGATAGTTTTGCATTAATAATCAAAACATTTTACAAATTATTTTCATTTATAACATTGAATTTAGGCATATTTCATCCATATTTGCATTATTTTTGAGTGGGTACATTTCCCGTTTTGGCCCACCTCTCTTCTTTTAGGTGAAAAACCGTAGAAGTGCACTTGAGAATCTTGGGTACCAAAATCATTTAGCACAATTATGAATGAAATTATTAATAGTAATTTTATTTGTCTTCTTTCATTTGTGTTGAATGAATTGGTTTATTTGTGGCCCAATTCAATGAGTTGATTTAATTCTAAAATAAGGTCATGGGTTTGTGGGAAAAGAATATAGGGTTTGATAAGTAACAATATTTAAAATGTAGTGAGTTGGATGCCACAAAGTAGCATGCTAATAGTCACTTGATTACTGAGTTAAATGGTAGTTTTATTACTGATTAGTTGCAAATTATGACTCCATTGTTTGCTTAGATAGGGCACTGGTCCTTTCATTTGCTTATCTTGTAACTAATTGAGCTAGTGGTGAAGCTAGCCAGAGACTTGAAATAAGAATGAATTCATTAAAAAAAACATTCAGTTTCTAAAATAATGCCCTATTCCTTTCAATAGGTAGTAACTTGTTAAAAGGTTTTCCAAGCCTTTGATGACTTTTACTTATTTGCACTTTTGGAGGAATACATCTATGTGTGAAAATGCTTTTGATCAAGTATCTTATAAGCATAAGTTGGATTACCCTCTTGGGTTTGACAGAGCCTGAAGAGAAGAAGTGAGGTCTTTTAAAGCCTCACTTATGTGTTTTCCAATCCTTACCCTTGTTAATAATTGAGTTCTAGTAGATTCATAGATAAGGGATAAGATTAAGTTTGGTTCATAAAAAATAACCAACAGAAATGGCGACTCCGCTGGGGAACTAACTTCAAGATATTTTGATTGAAGATCATCTTGCCTTAAAGGAGTCAAATTATTTTCTAGGTGATCATCTCAAGCCCTGTTTTGTGTTAGTGAGTCAATCTTCAGTAGTATAGAATGAGTTTACTTTTTTTTGATGAAAACTTGTGGGTTTTGTAAAGATTTTGCATATTTCATGAATATTTGAAAAATTTCTCATTCGATATGGGTGGTGACTTCGAAGATCTCTACATACTAGTATGAGTTATTGCAAGATAGAATGAAAAGTTGTTGGAAACAAGTATAGAGAGTTATATGTGGCTCTTTTTATTACTGAAGGTTAAAGTAAAACCTATATACACAAAAATTTGTCTTGGAGGAAATTAATTAAATACAAGTTATTTAATTAATGATCTTTAATTCCTCTACTTATAAATAAATTGCAAAAGTTATTTATATAGTTCATTTTTTCTATAATTCTTCCTATCTTAAATAATTTTCTTCATGTCTTAATTAAATGAAAATATTCAATTAGTTTGTTTATTTAATTAACCTCCTCTTATTAAATTCAAATTTTTAATTTGATTTTAAGAACATTTCTACTAACTTCTCATAGGATTGCACCTCATCACGTGTCTCATGAAATTAAATATTCTTAATATCTAATATGGCATTTATCCTCAACGAATTCTAACTAATTTTGAGACACTTGGATTTCAAATCCATTTGATTCCTCTTCAAACTTGGTAGTTTTTTCTTCTAAAAGGAACACACTCCCCTTTTCTCTCTAACCTCTCCACCTTCAACCTTCCATTCTCAGATTGAATCCAGATTGTTATTTTCTGCCACATAGGCTAATTCCTTGGAAAATGTATAAATAGACCATCATTTACAACAATTCATATAGAGAGTTGCACATAATTAAACTTAGCATAATTTTAGAGAGCATTATCATTTTACAATTGGGTATGTGCATGATGCAGGAGCATCCAATGGTGTAAGGGCAATCTTGCATCACCCAAAAATAGTTAAATTTCAAGTTTCTCAGTTTTTAGATGTTTTTACATTTTAGGATACCCTTTTCGTCATAATGAAAATCCCAATTTATGATTTTTATTTCCTATTGCTGGGTTGAAAGATATTGTAGTTTTAGTTTCCCAGATTTGCACCTAAAAATCTTATGAGTTAGATTTGAGGCTCTTGGAGTTCTCAGATTGGCCCCAAAACTTGCTGAAATCGGCATAGAAAATTTCAAGCGCGTTATTGACTTCGAGACCTTTCCAACGGTTCAAATGGTTCGCGAATCAAAGTCTCAGATCAAAAGTTATGGCCCCGAGAAGTTGGCGCACTTTCTAGAAGATACAATTGCAAATGTTCTTTTGAAATTTTAACTTCAATTTGTAATTTTTCGGTGCCAAACGACCTAAACTCAAATTTGAATTTTGTTTTGGCTCCAAACTAAAGAGGAGCTTTATTTATGGGCAGGCTTCTAATTTTTGGGTAACTTTTTGGGGAAAAGCTCGCATATTGCGAAAGGGTGATTTTGTAGCATTCTGTAACTTACATGTGTTGTATAACTTGGGGATTTGAGATCCTCTGCATGTAAGAAGCTCCATTTTTTGAATAAATAAATTGATCAAGACCAAATGCGGCTAATAAGGGCCATTTCAAAGATTGGGAAAAGACCCAGAGCAGAAGTCCCCAGTTATTCTGGAAGTGTTAACCCGAAAGAGTTGATCGACTAGATCAACGAGCTAGAAGAATATTTTGAGTATGAGGAAATAGAGGACCCAAATCGGGTTAAGTTTGAGAAAATGAAGTTGAAGGGCCATGCCAGTATTTGGTGGAAAGAGGTCCAGTTGGAAAGAAATCGAAGAGGAAAATGAAAGATCACCAGATGGGATCGCATGGTAGATAAACTAAAGAAGCAGTTCATACCAGTAGACTACGAGTTAGATCTGTTGAAGAAATTGGAAGGGTTGAAGCAAGGAAGCAGATCTGTGAAAGAATATACTGATGTTTTTCATAAGATAATCATCAGAACGGGCCACACAGAGGCCAGTAAGGAGAAGGTAGCTTGATATCTTAATGGGTTATGACTGAGCATTCAAGAGGAGTTAAGCCTAGTCAGAATGACCACCATTGAGGATGTGTATCAGTTTGCTCTGAAGGTGGAAGAGAAGTTGAACAAAAGATTTGATGGCAAGCAAAAAGGACGAGGAGGTCAAAGTGGAAGGGCGGTGGAAGACTTCGGGAAGCCGAAATGATGATGAAAAGAAAAGTGAAGATGTGGGTACCAGCTAAAGCCAAAGGAATGACAACTTCTACCGCCCTCATGATCAAAACAGTGGTGATCAAAGAGGTAGAGGACAAGGGAGATATGGACAAGGATCTGGAAGAGGTGGTTTCAAAGAACATGTTTCTAGTGTGGTGAAGAAGGGCATCGAGCTTATGAATGTCCACAACACCAAGGAAGGGAAGACAAAAGGGAAAAAGGTCATGGAAGGGTTGCGCATGCAGATGAGGAGGCCCAATATAAACGTTCAGATGATGCTGAAAGGGGAGAAACCCTAGTGATTAGGAGAGCCCTAGTGATTGAGGAAAATGAACCAGAACAGAGGAAGAATGTATTTCGCACAAGGTGCAAGTGTGAAGGAAAATGTTGTGATGTCATTATTGATAGTGGGAGCACTGATAATCTAGTGTCAGAGGAGATGGTCACAAAGTTGAAGCTGAAGAGGGAAAGGCATCCACATCCATATCGAATTTCCTAGTTGCAGAAAGACCACAAACCTTTGGTCAATGAGCAGTGCCTAGTAAAGTTCAAGATCAGGAGCTACCATGTTGAGGTACTCTGTTATATCATCCCCATGGATGCATGTCACATGTTGTTGGGGAGGCCGTGATAGTTTGATAGGCGAGCTATACATGATGGCCATGCAAATAATTATTCCTTGACAAAGGATGGGGTTCGAAGGAGACTGAAGAAAAGGTATGCAGTAGTGCTAGAATTTGTTATGTAGATGGAAGACATTTTTTAGAAGGTATGAAACATGAGTGTGTGTGTTATGCATTGATTCCTAGAGTGAGTAAGGAGGATAGTGAGAAGGTTCCTGAAGAAGTTTCTAGGATGTTGGATGAGTTTCAGGATATTGTTTCTGATAATGTACCTAAGGGTTTACCACTAATAAGGAAGATCAATAATCAAATTGACTTGATTCCTAGAGCCAGTTTTCCAAATAAGGCAACTCACAGAATGACTCTAGCAGAAAATGAGGAGTTAAACAGACAAGTTCAAGAGTTGTTGAGAAAGGGTTTGATACGGGAGAGTTTGAGTGCATGTGCAATACTTGCAGTACTAGCACCAAAGAACGATGGGGAGTGGAGGATGTGTATAGATTCCTGAGCCATAAACAAGATAACAATCAAGTACAAATTTCCCCTGCCAAGGATGGATGACCTGATGGACTATTTGAGTGGAGCTCAGTACTTCACAAAGATTGATCTAAAGAGTGGATATCACCAGATCTGGATTCGAGAGGGAGATGAATGGAAGACTACCTTCAAGACCAAAGAGGGCATGTACAAGTGGTTAGTCATGCCTTTTCAGCTAACCAATGCACAGAGCACATTCATGCTGCTCATGAACGAGGTACTAAAAAAATTTCTGGGAAGTTTTGTTATTGTGTATTTAGATGATATTTTGATTTTCAGTAAGATGTTGGATGAGCATATGATGCATATTTAGAGAGCCTTTGAGAAGTTAAGAGAAGAGAAACTATTGATTAATCTGAAGAAGTGCAGTTTTGTGAAGAGGGAGTTAGTGTACTTGGGGTTTGTTGTCTCAGCAGAAGGTCTCAAGATGGACCCAGAGAAGGTGAAGGCTATTTTGGAATCGCCTACCCCAAGAACCCTACCGAGGTGAGAGAACGATAAAGGAGAAGCATAGTGGAGGAATGGCAAGGAATTTTGGTGGGATAAGACCATTGCCACTATCAGTGAGCATTATTATTGGCCTTAGTTGTCACAGGATCACAAGAAGTTTGTACAAAGCTGCAGGGTATGTCAGATGGCTAAAGGAGTGAGCCAGAATACAGGCTTATATCAGCCCTTACCTGTACCAGAGAGGCCGTGGGAGGATATAAGTATGGACTTTGTTCTTGGTTTGCCAAGGACACAACGAGGGAATGATTCAGTCTTTGTGGTGGTTGATAGGTTTTGAAGATGGCACATTTCATTCCATGTCAGAAGACCCATGATGCAGTCCACATTGCTGACTTGTTCTTCAAAGAGGTGGTGAGGCTACATGGTCTGCCAAAGAGTATTGTTTTTAGATCGTGACACCAAATTTATGGGGTACTTTTGGAGGACCTTGTGGAAGAAGCTGAAGACAGAGTTGAAGTTCAGTTCTGCACACCATCCACAAACAGATGGGTAGATAGAGGTTGTTAACAGGAGTCTGGGTAACCTACTGAGATGTTTGGTAGGAGATAAACCCAAGGGATGGGACTTGATCTTACCCCAGGCAGAATTTTCTTACAACAATTCCATTAACGAGAAGCACTAGTAGATCACCATTCTAGATTGTGTATGGAGGTAGCCCCAAAACAACTCCAGAATTGAGGAAGATGGACCAAGAGAAGAAAATAAGTGTTGAAGCCAAAGATTTTGCAGAACACATCAAGGATATACATGAGAAGGTAAGAGAATGTATTAACAAGATGAATATGCAGTATAAGGCTAAGGTAGATCAGAAGAGGAGGTATAAGGAGTTTCAGATTGGTGATAAAGTGATGGTCCACTTGAGGAAAGAAAGGTTTCCAGTGGGAACATATAACAAATTGAAGATGAAGAAGTTCATTCACTGTAAAATTTTAAAGAGGCATGATTCAGGGAATACATATGAGGTAGAGTTGCTGGATGGATTCAATATTTCCCCTATGTTCAACATTTCAGATTTGATAGAGTATTATGATGGTGGCGTAGAGGAAGCACCAACGATGGAACAATGTGGGATTCCAGCACGTACTTTAGAAAAGGAGGAGATTGAAGAAATCTTGGATAGTCGTGTGGAAAGGAGTACCAGGAACAGGCAGTATGAAGAATATCTGGTGAAATGGAAAGGAAGGCCTGTTGAAGATTCATCTTGGTTGCCTAAGGCAGAGGTCAACCGTTTGGGTTTTCCTCCACCATCTGAGACGTGATGGGGTCACTTCTCAAATTACCCTGGGTGTCTGATGCAGGAGCATCTAGTGGTTAAGGGCAATCTTGCATCACCCAGAAATAGTTAAATTTCAAGTTTCTTGGTTTTTAGATGTTTTTACATTTTTGGATACCCTTTTCTTCATAATGAAAATCCCAATTTATGATATTTATTTCCTATTCCTGGGTTGAAAGATATTGCAGTTTTAGTTTCCCAGATTTGCACCTGAAAATCTTTTGAGTTAGATTTGAGGCACTTAGAGTTCCCGGATCAGCCCTAAAACTTGCCAAAATTGGCGTAGCAAATTTCAAGCGTGTTATTGACTTCGAGACCTTTCCAACGGTTCAAATGGTTCGCGAATCAGAGTCCCGGATCAAAAGTTATTGCCCTGGAAAGTTGGTGCACTTTCTAGAAGATACAATTGCAAATGTTCTTTTGAAATTTGAACTTCAAGTTGTAATTTTTTGGCACCAAACTGTCTAAACTCAAATTTGAATGTTGTTTTGGCTCCAAACTAAAGAGGAGCTCTATTTATGGGTGAGCTTCTAATTTTTGGATAACTTTTTGGGGACAAGCTCACATATTGCGAAAGGGTGATTCTGTAGCTTTCTGTAACTTGCATGTGTTGTAGAACTTGGGGATTTGAGATCCTCTACATGTAAGAAGCTCCATTTTCTGAATAATCAAATTATTCTCTTGTTTGTGGGTTATTTTCTAAGTCTCGGGTTGTGCCCTCATCAGTGCAGGATCATGATGGGCTAAAAAGTGGCGATATGATGGGTATGTGTAGGGTATGCAGCTGACTACTTTCGTTTTACCCAAAATTGATGAAATGAAAAGGGTTTTTAGAGGAGATTCCCAACATTCCACCAATATATATTATGCTTTACTTTGAATTTTATAAATAATTATTAAATTTATTTTCTATTTGAATTATGACTAAAGTCGTGATTAATAGGTTGATTGAAAAACATCCATGGCTTTCAAACAATATCACATTTTTTGAATATGAAACATGCATCACATTCTATGATTCACATACTATAGGATTAAAAAAAATGAATTTTGTGAATTTTTGACCAAGTTAAGGTTGTCAAACATATGAGTTTTTTATATTTTTAAAAGTTGTAATAAAAAAATTCATAATTAATTATTTACTTGGAAAAACATTACAAAAAAATAACCATCACATCAGGACATGAGTCCTCTACTTATATCTAAAATATTATCATTTTATTGTAGTTAGGGTGGTCAAACATACACCTACTTCTTATTTTTCCCTGAAATTTAAGTGCTACTACATTGAAATTTCAAATTTACACCAATGAGATTTAAAAAAAAAAAAACCTAGTAGTTTAGAAACTACATTCAATTTGCTATAGATTTTATTCTTACATATTTTTGAAATAATATAGATAACTTATTCAAAATTTTCCGTCAAGTTGCCTAACTCTGATTTTTCTAAATTTTTCAGCACTTAAGGCCTTGTTTTTTCCATGATGATCTTGCACATACCCCATTGTCATTCTAGTGTTTTCATTTTAGAATCAAGCCGATTTATCATGGAATTACCATTAGCTACATCTTAATTACAATAGTTTTAATCATATCATTTCATTATCAATATCATAGCAACATCTTAATCTTTGCATACTAGTTTAGCAATCAATCAATCATGTAGGAAATATTTTTTGCATTTCCAACATCTCATTCTTCAAGTTTTCATTTGGAAAGTGATGTGCACAAAAAGTCTAAGAGAAAAATGACTTGAAGAATCCATGGAGATAGAGGAAAATGAGATTCCATTGGGGAGTTTGTTGTTTTGATTTGATTATCATTTGAATTCTGTAATATAATATTTCATTGGTGTGTTTTATTATTTACTTATACACTCACATTATTCATACCCACATAAATTGGCACCCACCGTGGGGCCTAGCCCCATTTTTAACATTTTCTAGCAAGTTTTCATGAACAAGTTCATTCATGGACTTCGATGTAGCACACTCAAAGCTTCTTTTTGCGCATAGGTGGTGACTTTTGGTGCATCCAAGCTCTATTCTAGCACATCTACCTATTATTTTGGCACATCCAAGCCTTGTTCTAGTGCATATACCTGATCTTCCAGTGCATTTTTCTTCTCTTCCGGTGCATATATACGATTTTAGTTTTCATTTTCTACTTTCGATAATAGCGCATTTAGGGTGTTTTGTAGCACACATACTACATATTTTAGTGCATATGCTCTTTGTTTTAGTGTATACAATCTTATTTGTAGGAACTCAAAATTTTAGGTACTAATCTATATCTTTTTATTTTGTAGGTGTTTAATACACTGTCAAATACATTATCTAAGACTACTAATGGTGCTTGCAAGGGCTGGAGTTATTTTCCTTTGATTAAATTAGGTATCTAGTTTAATTACAATGTTAATGAACACCATGTATGATGTGTTTGTAAAGTGATAGGCCTATTCTCTCCACTTTATTGGGTGACCAGAATGCTAGACTCACTCTTTCATTTTATTGCAATAAAACCTTTAGAAGGTCTACCATAGTGGGAAAAAGTACTCACCCTACGGGAATGACCTAAGTGGGAACAACTAAAGCCAAGCTTTCCAACCCACTATGATCAAATGTGATTGTGAGGAAATTCACATTCAACGGCAGTGTGCATTGATAACCATCCCCAAAGCCTTTTTTATAAATGTTGGAAGGTCTCCTAAGGGAGTTTAGCATTTGCCACACCAAATAGAAACCCTTACAAAGAACTTTAGTGTAGTAGCAAGCCAAGTCAATTCCTAAACATTATAATATTCACAGTACAAGGGGAGGGAAGAATCTTCCTTGAAGATACTCACCATATAACTACCAGGGATTTTTGGCCACAAGTGAAGGAATTGACTTTTCGTTAAGACCTAGAAAAGGAAAAAACATGGGCGCCCTCTAGGGGTTGACATGACTATGTGAGTTGACATAGTTCCAAGATGTGGGTTGTGATTTTATTAATGACTCTTGGCATTAGGAGAGTCAGACTGATTTGTTTTCTCCTATTCTATACCAGTGGAAATCAAAGGGATCGTACTAGATCCTTGAACATACACTTGATGTTTAGATCATAGGATGAAACAATTATTTTACAACCTACTTTTGTGTTTGAAACCACTATTCAGAAGGTCATGCAATTTAAAAACACCCAATTCACTAATTCAAAAATAAGAAAACAAGAAAAAATTTCAAAAACAAGTGACATTTCTAGTTTAGCGCATAAAATTTTTGTTCCAGTGCATTCACCACATCTTCCAACGCATAAGATTTCTATTTTACCGCATTCATCACACCTTTCAGTGCATATAGGCCATGTTTTGGTTCATTTACTTCATTTTCCAGCGCATCAACTTCCTATTTCAGTGCATTGAGTTCATAGTCTAGTGCATATTTGGCTTGTTCTAGCACATTTGCTTCATCTTTCAGTGCGTACACCTTATGTTTTGGCACATATAGGGGATAATCTATTGCATATAGGCTCTGTTTTAGAACATTTATTCCATCTTTTAGCACATTTACAACCTATTTTAGCGTATCCATCTAATACACAAATAGAGAGCTAAATTGAATGTCTATCAGACAATTAGAACCATATTTAGGAATTTTTTCCATAATAGAGATCATTCCTCATTACATCATTTTAAACTTGAAGAAATTAGCTTTTGCAAGTTAAATTCCTTCAACTAAACTTGGATTAAACATCTTAAAGTGCCTAATCATCAAATCTCATCTTTGAGTGTTTAGCCAAGTTTCATTATCATGATCTATCATCCTTCATCATCAAACAAATGTTGTACAATAAGATTCTTTCTTGGTCTCATCAATATAATCCATCATTCTATTTGACTTAGGTATCTCATTGGCACTCCAAAACAAAGATCAAAGTATAGTAAACTTTAACACTTGCATGCCTATTTTAACAAGAGCCAAAAAAAAAAATCATAGAACAAGAAATTGAAATCAAAACCATCATGGTAGAAGGAGAAGAAAATCCTTTTCATAGATTTCACCAACCAAAAACATATGAGATAACTGATGAGGACATTCAACAAGCTCAACAAGACCCTAAATTTCACAAGTTCATGGAGAAAATTCTAGAAAAAGATGGAGAGAAATATTTCCTGATGTTGGCCAATCAAGGTGTCAAACTACCTAATGACTTTGATATCAACCAATTGAAGGGATCTCCCAAGAAAATAGAAGCTACTTCATGAAACACTGATCCAATGAATGCATGAACTCAACAAATGCAAAATATTCAACAACAGATCCAAGACATGCAAAGAGGAACAACAAAAATATATCTGGTACAAGACATCTTCCCTTATCCCTTTGATAGAAGTGTAAACATGATACATTTTCCAAAAAAATGTGAACTTCCAAAATATGACAAATACAATGGAAAAACTGATCCTCAAGATCCTGTAAGATAATTTTGCACCATGAGTCTTGAATTTACACATGAAGAAAGCTATTTGATGAGATTGTTCCCAAGAATTTTGGGTGGTCAATGCATGAAATGGTTTTCAAAACTCCCATTAGGTATTAGATCATTTCAAGAGTTGGTAAATAAATTGATCTCCCAATATTCATACAACATCCAACATGAAATAACCATTTAAGATCTTTTCAACACAAAACAAAAAAATGGTGAACCATTCCTTACAATTTTACAAAGATGGAGATGATTTTTTGCTAAATATTCTCACCCTATACCTAAAAAAGAAAAGATGGAGATCTTCATTGATAATCTAAACACTAAGATGAGTTATACACTCCAATTGTAATGTCCAACTAGCTTTGAAAAAATGATTGAAAATGAACTTAACATTTGAGAAGCCTTGATTAAAAGAGGGGTATTAAAAATCTATAATGAAGGAAAAAACTCAAAAAACTCTTCCAACCATTATAACAACAATGAAAAATCAAAATTATGGACAAGAAATAAAAATGCTGGTAAGAATGATGTTGTTGACACACAAAAATGTAAAACTAGTCTTCAATCTATCAGGTATTACACCCAAAACCAATCAAAACAAAAAAAATAACAACACTGAATCTAAATCAACTCCACCACCACAATGAAGAAAATTTACACCTTTGGGATAGTCACTTGAATCAACATTAAAAGAGCTTCTTGCAACCAAACTCATAACATTACCAAAGGCATGAGATTTTGAACCAAGAGTTAAACCATCATGGTGGAATAATGTATACTACTGTGAATTTCATAGAAACAAAGGTCATAAAACTAAAAATTTTGGTGCAATACTTGATAGATAGATGTGAAATATCAATAGAAGGACCTCAAACAAATGTTGATCATAGAGCATATAAAAACCCTTTACCCAACTATGAAAAAGGAGAATCCTTTTCGACAAACAAAGGAAGAATGTGAACTATGTCTATGAGACCACCATCCTTCACATTGTTGCAACTAATAATCAACTCAATGACATCAACATCAACATCAAATCCAATCAATGACATCAAACAAGACATTGCTCCAGCTGAAAATCAAATCAATGTCATTAAAATCAATGATAAACAAGACAATCTACCATTAAATGTGACCAAAAGAGCACAGTCCAAGTTTTTATTGAAAGGAAGTAAATCTAAAACACCTATTGGCCCGTCAAATCAATACAATATCATGGACCAATTGCAAAATATCCCAACACAAATATCCATATTAGAACTTCTTAAAATTTCACCAACCCACAAGGATATTCTGGAAAAAGCTATAGTAGACACCACAATACTTACTAATTTGGAAGTTTTTCAATTCCAAGCTATGGTGGGACATTTGATTGCACCCCATTGTTTATCATTCTCCAAAAATAATGATGCATCCCTCACTCATCCACACAATGCACCACTTCATATTGAAGTTATAATTCATAAATGTTAGGTAAAATACATTTTAATATATGGAGGATATGGTCTAAATATTTGCGCCTTAAAGCTTATTTGTGCACTAGAATTTTTAGAAAATGCAATAGATTCCAGAATAAATATCACCATAAAATCTTATGATGATGAAGAAAGATCCTCTCAAGTGTTCATAGTATTTCCTATTCAAGTGGGGCCAATTCAAAAAGATATAATTTTCCAAGTTTTAGACAAGGATTTGACATACAACATACTTTTTGGTCAAGCTTGGATCCATGAAATGAAAGCAATGCCATCAACATACCATTAATGCTTGAAATTCCCTTATAATGGAAAAGAGATCACAATTTCAAAAAATTCTAATAATCTACAATACTGCAACACTCTCAAGATAGTCCAAGATGTTTTTGTACTACACAACAGAGAAGCTAACACTTTTATTTCTCCAAATAATGAAGGCCAACTCAATTCTTTGTCAAATCAGTTTGAGAAAAAGATCTAGTCAAAAGATAAAGGCATTGGTGATTCTACTTCCTCAAGTAATGAAGGCCAACTCAATTCTTTGCCAAATCAATTTGAGAAAAAGATCCAGCCAAAGATAAAGGCATTGGTGATTCTACTTCCTCAACTAATGAAAGCCAACTAAATTCTTTGTCAAAATAGTTTGAGAAAAAGATTCAATTGAAGGAAAAAGGCATGGGTGAGTATTATTTTGAGTAGTCCTTATGTCTCTCACAACTACTACCTTCTCCAAAATCATATGGGTATGTGCAAGATCATAATGGAAAAAATAGGCCTTTAAGTGGCGAAAAATTTAGAAAAATTAGAGTTAGGCAACTTGACGTAAAAATTTGAACAATTTATCTATATTATTTCAAAAATATGTAAGAATAGAATTTGTAGAAAATTTAATGTACTTTATAAACTAGTAGGTTTATTTTTTATTTTTTAAAATCTATTTGGTGAAAATTTGAAATTTCAATGCAGTAGTACTCAAATTTCAGGAAAAAAATAAGTAGGTGTTTGTCTGACCACCCTTACCACAATAAAATGATAATATTTGTTTATAATATTTTAGATATAAGTATAGGGACCATGTCCAGATGTGATGCATATTTTTTGTAATTTTTTTCCAAGTAAATAATTAATTATGATTTTTTTATTAAAACTTTTTAAAAATATAAAAAACTTGTATGTTTGACCACCTTAACTTGGTCAAAAATTCATGAAGTCCTTTTTTTTTTAAATCCTATAGTATGCAAAGCATAGATTGTGATGCATGTTTTGGATTCAAAAAATGCGATACCATTTGAAAGATATAGATGTTTTTAAATCATCCAATGAATCAAGACTTTAGTTGTAATTCAAATAGAAAATGAATAATAATTATTTATTAAATTCAAAGTAAATCATAATTTATATTGGTGGAAAGTTGAGAATCTCCTTTACAAACTCTTTTCATTTCATCAATTTTTGGTTTAAAAAAAGCCATCATCCACATACCCTACACATACCCATCATATCACCACTTTTTGGCCCATCATGATCCTACACATCCCCATATGGACAAACATCAACATCTAGAAAAAAATATTCACAACCCATCACGCTCTTTGATGGTATGTCTGTAAAAGAAGACACTCTAGTTGATGAATTTGAAGACAAAGACATTTTAAATTGTCTTTACAAAGATGAATAACAATCCCAAACATCAACTTCAAATGCACTAAAAGAGCCATATGGTAAGGGTTTTACAATCTTAGAAAAGATGGGATATGAAGAAAAGGGTCCTATTGGAAGAAGAAAAGAAGTTATTGTGGAACCAATACAACCTATCATATCTAATAAAAAATACAAGATAGGACTAGGATATAAAGAAGAGACAAAAGAAGAAACCACTCAGAAGATTTGTGAGAGAATCCTCCAATTGCAAGATAGTTCTGAAAAAGACTCAAATGAATATGAATGGGATTCACTATCTAAAGAATATTGTCAAGACAAAGAAATTGATGTGATACAAAGATATGCACCCATACGTATGGAGGGACAATGTTTAGAGTCTAGACCACTTGCATTTGGATCACTACATATCGATGACTCTAGTGAGGACAATTAGACATCGAGCAAGATATATCATTAAGAGGAGAGCAACATTATATACCTTGACATTGCTATCAAACACCTTAAAAAAATTTCAATTATGACCCTAACCACCTTTGATCTCAACCAATATGATGATTCCTTACCTTTGATACATCCCAAACTCATTGACTGGGAACAAACCAAGCTGCTTGATACCCTATCTTTTTAGATGATCATGCCATTGTCAATTTCCTTTGTTCTGAGAATCCAAAAACAAGTTCCAATAATGAATTTCATAATGAAGCTTCAAGCATGGGGAGTTCAAAATCTCTTAGCTACAAAATAAAGAGTACAAAAAAATGATCTAATGGTGAAAACCATGCAATGGCAGTATTAGATCATGAAAAAGTAAAAAGAAAAAGCATATTCAATGGTGAAAACCTCTTTGAGGCATTGAAGGATGGGAAATTTGACAATCTTCCTAAGAATTATCATCAAATATCTTCAGTATTGGTTGATCCTATGCAATCCATAAACATTGGTATTGTAGAAATAGCAAAGACCCTACACTTAGTGACATCAATGATAGTAAGAAAAGCCCAATTTCACCAAATTCTTTGAAGAAAGACAAATCAATTTTGCTTAGTCCTATGCTAACATGCCAGGAATAGATCCAAATTTAATAATGCATCATTTATCCTTAGCAGCTGGAGTGAAGCCAATAAAGAAAAAATTGAGAAAAATGCATCCACACATTGCCCTACTAGTGAAAGCAGAATTAAAAAAATTATTAGATGCAGGATTTATCTGACCAATTGACTATGCAGAATGGATTTCAAACATTGTACCAGTCTACAAACCAGACAACAACATCAGAATATGCACAAATTTTAAGGATCTTAACAAGGTTTGTTCAAATGATGACTTTCCTTTTCCCAATATAGACATCATTGTGGATTTAACAATAGGACATGCCATACTATCACTCATGGATGGTCTTTCAGGCTATAATCAAATAAAAATTGCACCAAAAGATCAAGAAAAAACAACTTTTACATGCCCATCGGGTAAATTTTGTTGGAATGTCATTCCTTTTGGATTAAAGAATGCAGTAGCCACCTATCACCATGTGATGACAATAATATTTCATGAAATGATGAACACATTCATGGAGGAATATGTGGATGACTTGTTAGAAAAATCATTCACTAGGGAAGGACATATGGAAATCTTGGATAAAATATTTACTTGTTTGGAAAAGTTCAATATACGTTTAAACCCAAAGAAATGTGTATTTGGAGTAACAACAACATGACTCCTAGGATACATAGTCTCAGCTATAGGCATTTAAGTAGATCCAGTGAAAGTTAAATCCATCATGGAAATGCCACCTCCTAAGAACATGAGCCAACTGAGATATCTATAGGGAATATTCCAATCCATCAGAAGATTCATCATGCAACTGGTAGAAAAAAGTCATCCTTTTACTCATTTTCTACACAAGAATGTTTCTTTTAGGTGGAATGAAAAATGTGAAGCATCCTTTAATCAATTGAAACAATATCTAATGAATCCACCTATATTTGTACCACCAATAAAGGGAAAATGACTTGTACTCTACATAGCAACAACTAAGGTATCTTTGGGAGCTTTGCTAGCACAAGAAGACTCTACAAGAAAAGAAAGGTCCATCTACTACATTAGCAGAACACTAAGTGGCTATGAAATTAACTATGCATTCATTGAAAAAGCATGTTTGGTAGTGGTTTTTGCTACTCAACAATTGTGACACTATATGTTAACACGTACCATAAAATGAATAGCCAAGATAGATCCATTAAAATATCTACTCAACAACACCAATGTAATAGGAAGATTAGCAAAGTGGGTGATGAAATTGAGTCAATTTGATGTTCAATATGTCGATAGAAGAGAAATCAAGGGCCAAGCAATCACAAATCAGTTAGTTGAAGCACCATTGCAAGATTACCATCCTATGCACATTGAATTTCTAGATGTAGATGTCCTCACAATGACAACACAACATTGGATATTATACTTTGATGGGTCTTACACTCAACATGGATTGGGTGCAGGAATCCTATTTGTTACTCCTCAAGGACACACTATCCCAAAATCTTATAGGTTGATGTTCCCTTGCACTAACAACATGGATGAATATGAAGCACTAATAATTGGTATCAAGGTAGCAATGGAATGGAAAATCACAAAATTACAATTCTATGGAGACTCAATTAATCATAAATCAGGTTAATGATGACTATAAAAAAAAAGATGACAATTTGATTCCATATAAGAGAATGGTAGATGACTTCAAGAAATAGTTTTTTGAGATACAGTTTGAAAAAATTCCAAGAATAAACAACAAAGTTGTAGATGGCATGGCAACGATTGCTTCTCTTTTACAAATACTAGAAAAATGAAATCGTGAATTCATGGTGGAACAATTGTTTAATCTTTCCTATGACAATCTTGAATCCCAAGTCGTGTACCATCTAGTTGAAGTTGATTCCTCAATCTATGGGAAAATTTATACCTATCTAAGAGACAATACCCTTCCATCTGATCTATCCTAAAACCAAAAACACAACTTTATCCATCAAGCAACCTGACTCACCCTGATAGCTAATACACTTTATTTATGAGGTATTGATTATACTCTCCTTCGATGTATTGAACATAACAAATCTAAAACTGCTTTACGATATGTTCATGAAGGTATTTTTGGTACTCATTCAAGTGGTCTTACTCTAGCTGAGAAACTCCTACGCTTGGGATATTATTGGTTGAACATGGAGAAAGAGTCTTTTCAATTTATCAAGAAGTGTAAGAAGTGTCAAGTCCATGTAAACCTCATACATGCACCAGTGTAGGAGTTGCAACCATTCACATCAACCTAGCCTTTCTGTCAATGGGGACTTGATCTTGTGGGTAAGATTCATCGATATTCCTCTAATGGACATAAATTCATAATCACATCAACCAAGTATTTCACAAAGTGGATTGAAGTTGTCCCATTAATCATGATCATTGGTAAACAAATTACCTCTTTCATCCTGAACTACATTATTTGTCGGTACAACATACCTGTCTCCATTGTCACTAATAATGGTAGACCTTTCAAAAATGAAGATGTACAAGGACTTTGTGAAAAATTCCATATCCAACATCAATTTTCCATACCCTATTACCTTCAAGGGAATAGCCAAGCAAAAGCCTCAAATAAGACCATTTTGAAAATCCTGAAGAAAATTGTCAACAATGTTGGATGTGACTAGCATGTTCAACTAAACCCTACTTTGTGGGCATATTGTACTAGCATTTGTACACCTACAAGAGCCATACCATATTCCCTTGTGTATGTATCAGAATCCATCTTACCTATCAAGGTTGAGTTACCTTCACTTTAGGTATTATTGAAAGTAATCATTTCAGAGGAAGACTATAGAGTATCTAGACTAAAGGAGTTGGAATTGTTAGATGAACGTTGTCAGCATGTTGTTGATCATCTAAAGGACTATCAACAAAGAATGTCAAGAATCTATAATCACAAGGTGGGACCAAGAACTTTTTAGATTGGTGACTTGGTCCTAAAAGAGAATCCTCACAATCAACAGGATCAAGAAAAGAAGGGAAAATTTGAACCTAATTGGGTAGGTCCTTTTCTCATTGTATTAGTCTATGGATCTGGAGCATATCAATTATATACACCTTAAGGGGATGTGTTTGAAGAACCTATCAACAACCTTCATCTCAAGAATTTTTACACATAACTCATCTAGTGCATGGTTCAAAAACATAGAAAAATCTAAAAAAGGTAAAAAAGTTGAAAAAAAAGAAAAAAAAGAGAAAAATCCAAAAAAAAAAGGAAAAAGGAAAAATACAAAAAAAGTGAAAAATAAAAAAAGGTGTTACCTTGACAAAAACCTAGCAAACAAACTTCTTGGTGACAACAAATGAATCAAAAAATCAGAAAAAGTGCAATGAAAACAAGTAGTGAAAACCTAGCAACAGGCACTATTTGTGATAGATTGGCTCTTCCATCTATTGGAACATGTGTCGGTCATCTACTTTTTCCATCATTATGCCTTATCATTGAAGAACCTCAATGTGCATATCTAGGCATTTTGGTTGTGTCTCACCTTGGCTTGGTGATCATTGTGCATATTTAGCAATAAATGATTGGTTTCTCATCGGGGATATTTTTTTGAACTCACTGGGGTAATCTACTTTGAGCTTAAAACAACAGACAAGCAATAGTTAGACAACATAGAAAAAATAATGATCACAACTGAAACTCAACATTGAACATCGATCATGATCTTTAGAAAACTAACCATCCAAATCAACAACAAAAGTAGTAAATCAAATCTAACTGGATGATGTTCTTCTGAAGCATGGTTTAATGACTTTGTGGTATCTTAATTTTTGTTATCATTTCTCTAGAGCAACTCAAGGATGTTATAGACTAGAGAAGCTAGGATGGATTATGATTTTTCTTTTTCTATTGTTTGTGAGTTGATCATTACTACTATACAAATTTGTCGTGGGACATGCTCTACAAAGTATCAATGATGACATTCTATATTTGCATAGGAAAATGATTAACTCTTGTCTGTTTTATGCAAGAAATACTTAGGTCATCTTGGTTCAATTATGCCTAGATGTGTGTATTACCTTGCAATATCAAAAAATCAATGGAAGTTGTGCTCAATTCATCATGGTCTAATTATACCATTGATGTTTGTACTAACTTTCAACATATTAAACGCTCAATGATGATATCGAGCACAACAAATCGACTGGAAAAATTACAACATTGCATATTTTTGCATGGTTAAGATAGAGTGCATCCATATTAGTTTTGCATTTTCTTTTTAGATTTTCTAAGGCTAGAAAATTTCAAAATGATCCTATCTCTCGCATTAAAAAAATGAGTACATTTGACATTTACAAAAACAAGATCATTCACATATAGTTGCATAAGATTTATCATATCATACATATAGTAGAAAACCTTATCATTAGAAATCCATCCATGCATTAGATCATATTTTTGCATTAGATAAATAAATAAAATAAAGTGCATCACATTTTATTTGCATCCATGTCATATATCATAAAGCATCATCCATAAACCATATAGAATCAAAATCCATGCACAATCAGTTCATTATTGCATCCATGGACAACCATATGACACATAATCATATAAAACATCACATAGCATATAAAGCATAAATCAAATGCATTCACCATAAGCATTCAGCATGAAAGCATATAGACAACATATAGATCAATAGTCTCTACTACATCTCATATAATCTTAAAAAAATCAATGTCAAGTGTAGAATGATATCCCAAAATGAGGAGAGATACATCATCAAAATGGAAAGAAATCATAACATCTCTGACTAAATAAATTTATAGATCAAGTCTTAGTGCATCAAATATGAACACAAAGGGTATGTGTTGCTCCCCACAAACACTACCGGCCTAACTATGCCTCCTGCTACACCACCAGATGGACCTAAACCTGGATCCCTACCTAATGGATCTTTGGGAGGTGGCCCAGTCACACCCTTGCTTGCAGTCTTAGAATGACTCCGACCTGATCTGACACTGACTGATTGTGCATAACTCGGGGCATATCGCTCTGTAGGAACTGCCTCATACTACTGTAATCTATAATACTCCACCTCTTTGGCTGAATGTCATACCTCCCTAAGCATATCGCCTATGGTGGTCCCCTCAGAAACTCTTTGTAATCTCTCTGTCAGGGACTCTCCCTACTGTTAGAGAGGAAATATGTGCATGTTCCTATGCCAGTTGTCCCTATAACCCTTGTACCTATGCGTGTAATGTGTCTATATGTGCCTACTATTGAAAAAAAAAGGCACAAAAATATGAATCTTTGATGGCCCTACCTACTGTTGTCCTAAGGAAACCATAGATCTCATCTGAGGTACTCTCAAATCTAGTATCAGTCCTCCACCTACATCTCCCCCATCTCCCCCATCTCTTCCATTATCTCCATCCCTGCCATCTCCCTCCTCCTCATCACCATCTCCCCCACCTCTCCTTTGTCTCGGTGCCTATTCATCATCCAATGTTGGTGTGGGCTCATCTAGAATGGATATCCTCGGGAAAGCATGTGTGAAGAAATACTAAGCATAATCATCTATCATCAAAGCATCTATAATCTCTAGATAGTAATCCCATATTTGTGGTTGCAGTCCAAAATACTCCTCACAAACTACATTATAGGATAGATTGGGTCCCCACTCTGGAATATCCTAACATCTCCACACATATAATGCAACTCCCTGGGGCATAACCTAAACTTGACCATACTAGAGAAACACTCTCATAAGTAGGAATCTCTCTATAAAAAACTATGTTTGACCAATCAGGTACCTCAAAGTTAAAACATATGGCATATCAATATCATCCTCAAGCCACCACTCATAATCCAAGTATAGACACCATGTGATGGTCTCTAGATCATCAAGAAATTGATGCCAATATTATAATTTTCCCAGCTTGTGCTGGACAACCGAACTTGTGTATCCAAAGTAATATGGCTTGCCAACTAGACAATCTCTATCCACCACAAGCTGAGTAATAACTATATGCTTCCATGCCAAAATATGAAGTAGTGTCAGTCTACCTGATAAAATTGTGGCCCCAAGATACACCACTTGATGCAAATCATGGTATAAGTGTGCCAATAGAAAGAAACCCCATGCGTATCTGACCCCCTACGTAATCATACTATCTTGTATTTGGCCCCAACCAATGGATAGTCTCTTTGACCTACGATCGGGACATAAGAAACCTCCAATGAAACTAGCTACAACACATGGTAAGGGCTCATATGAATCAACCATTTCCTGCAATGGGATCTCATAACCACTAATGCCATCATCATCAAAAATCATCCTTAGTGCCTTAGTACCTCCTTGCTTAGTGTGATCATACATGACTAACTTTGGACAACAATGAGAATCCCCATTATCTAGTATACATCCTCCAGAGTAATTGACATCTCACTTGTGGACAAATGGAATGTGTTGTGGTCATTATGCTACCTCTCATCTAAAGCAGTCAATAATCCCATGTTAATCCTATACTATGGCATATAAATCAAGGAAGACAAACCCCATCACCCAATCAAATCCAAATCCGCCTGCACTAGATGTGAAATCATGTCCTAGGTCTTCGGGAAGCACTCCTGAGACTGAAGAACTCTAAAATTCTCCCATAATCATGACATATCGTAAATCAACATTTTATCAAACAACCTATCAATCAATCTAATCATCTCTAATGAGATTTTGATCAAATATCATTAAGCATCTATCATTGACTCTCACCTATCATGAGGTCAATCATCATCTATCCTATCATTGACTCTCACCTATCATGAGATCAATCATCAAAAATCATCAAACATCATCAAAAATATGGTTTGCATGATCATGAAACATCCAAAACAAGGAGAACAATCAACAAAATTCAATTTTGGTGTCTATGTGCTAAAATAGTGCATCCATGTGCTAAATCTATGGATGTGCCATCAAATTCCATCAATGTCCTAAAATAGTACTTCTATGTGCTAGAACCCTAGATGTGCTAAAACATAAACCACAAATGCCATTATGTAGTCTCTATGTGCTCAAATACTGAATGCACTATAATAAATGCCAAATGTGCCGTTTTGTAGAATAAATGCGCTAAAACTCAAGAAGCACTAAAACATTCAATGCATGCACTAATAAAATCCTAATGCACTAAATCATTCAATCAACACGCTACAATAGGGACCCTATGCGCCAAATAGCTAAACACATTGAAACATTCAATGTATGCACTAAATTGGGCTCTAGATGCTCTAAAACGCACTTAACATAATTCAAAAACATCAACAATGTGGGAAAAACACATTCAAATTTCAAAAAGAAATTTCTGAGGGTACATAGCAGAGGTCCATATGTAGTCGGGCAGTTATGCTGTCGAACTCGCTTGAATTTTTGAATGTGGTATGGGATCACCATATTGCTCCAAGGCTCAGTCAACTCAATCACTCCAATAGAAATGAATTCAAATGAGCTCACTTTTTCATATTTTTAATCTTTTAAAGGGGTAATTGGAGGGTAATTAAGTGGGGCTATTTTATTTTTCACCAAGGCATAAATTAATCAATTGGTAGGTTAGTCTTATTTATCGGGAGATAAATTGTCTCAACATCATAAAATTTGGAAATCATCAAAAAATCATAAAAATTTCAAAAATTCAAAAAAAATTCAGAAAATTCAAAATTTCCTGATTTATCTCCTAAGGGGGCATACTCACATTATCACTTGAAAATCAGCATTTGGGGCATATTGAATTTTTCTTTCCAGCGCTATTAGAAAAATTTTCTTTGAAGCAATGTGTCACAAACACATAAATTCAAAGAGGGGCAAAATGTATACACTCAAATTTGGTCTGGAGGAAATTAATTAAATACAAGTTATTTAATTAATGATCTTTAATTCATCTACTTATAAATAAATTACAAAATTTATTTATATAGTTCATTTTTCTATAATTCTTCCTATCTTAAATCATTTTCTTGATGTCTTAATTAAATGAAGAAATTAAATTAGTTTGTTTATTTAATTAACCTCCTCTTATTAAATTTCAATTTTTAATTTAAATTTAAACACATTTCTACTAACTTCTCCCCTTCCACCTCATCATGTGTCTCATGAAA
The DNA here is from genome assembly GCA_007258455.2 of Sequoia sempervirens. Lineage (NCBI taxonomy): Eukaryota > Viridiplantae > Streptophyta > Pinopsida > Cupressales > Cupressaceae > Sequoia > Sequoia sempervirens. Next base: position 754,915,380 of record VDFB02193867.1, on the reverse strand, counting down.
TTAAATAGTCTTAATATTTAATATGACATTTATCCTCAACAAATTCTAACCAATTTTAAGACACTTGGCTTTCATCTCCATTTGATTCCTCTTCACACTTGGCAGTTTGATCTTCTAAAGGGAACACACTCTCCTTTTCTCTCTAACCTCTCCGCCTTCAACCGTCCATTCTCCAAATCGAATCCAGACTATTGTTTCCTACCACATAGGTTGATGCCTTGGAAAATCTATAAATAGACCCTCATTTACAACAATTCATATAGAGAGCCAAGCATAATTAAACTCTATAGAATTATAGAGAGCATTATGATTTTAGCATTGTCATTCTAGTGTATGAATTTTAGAATCAAGTAGATTCATCATGGCATTACCAATAGTTGCATTTTAATTACAATAGTTTTAATCATATAATTTCATTATCAATATCATAACAACATCTTAATGTTTGGATAATCACTTACAACTAGTTTAGCAATAAATCAATCATAGAGGAAAGATTTCTCACATTTCCAGCATCTCATTCTTTAGGTTGTCATTTGGAAACTCATGTGCACAAATAATTTGAGATAAAAATGACTTGAAGAATCCTTGGAGATAGAGGACAATGAGACACCATTGGGGAGTTTTTTGTTTGATTCTATTATTATTTGAATTCTCTAATATAATGTTTCATTAGTGTGTTGTATTATTTTCTTATGCACTAAAATTATTTATACACACAAAATCTACTCATGAAGGAAACTTCATATTGTTGAAGTGGGTTCCTCTATAAAGGAGGTGGTGACTCTATGCATAAGAAGCTGATGAGAGTGTGAAGAAAGTTCTAGATCTGTAAAATTTTCTAGTCAAGGGCACAATTCAGAAGTAATTACACTATATCCAAGTATTTTTCCCCTGTTTTAGTTTTCAATGAAGAAATAAATATGTGAAGACCATGTTGAAATGATCTAGTGAAAATCAGGTTTCCCTATTATGTGAGTTAAGAAAAATTAGAGCGATGATAGCTATTTTATATACTTCTATGGTGTAATATGTAATATCTGGGTTGGGTTGAAGAAGTATGCTTATTCCTTAACTATGCTTCTTAAAAATAATAAAGCATGATTTTTTTCGAGCTCTAAAATTTGATTAAAATTAAGGAATGAGGTAATAGACAAATCCATTATGAAGCTGATTTTGAAATATTGGATAATGGTATTGGAGAAATGTATTACTCTCTTGCATTTCCTTGTGGAACATCAAATAAAAACATGCAAGGCATGAATCTCTTACCATGCCATCAAAAGAAGTTCTCTATCGAGAGATATAAATCATTAACTTTTAATGGTATTCAAGGTTTCCCTAACAAAATTCCAAGTGATGTTAGGAAACATTTTCCTAAATTCACAGGGCACAATTCAGAGTTAGCATCTAAACACTTGAATGCATTCATAGATTTGATGGGTTATTTTGAGATAGATCATGAGGATGTTGTCATGAAAGTTTTTGCTCAGTATTTAAAGGAAAATTCTATAGAGACTAGTTTTCATATTTACCAATCCATTTTGTAGCTTCACGGAATGGTTTCATGGTTGGATTTATGGAGAAATTTGGTGAAAGGGTTAATCCTATCTTGGTAAGGAAGAGAGTAATGGAAATCCAAAAGGATGAAGATGAGTTGATTCTTGCTTTCAACCTTAGATTTGAACAAGCAGTAAGAGATATTCCTAAATACCTAAGACCTAGTGATGCAAAATGTTTGATTATATATTTAGGTGCATTTGATAATGAAATGAGTTATTTGATAAGGGGTAAGGAACCCAAAACATTGCAATAGGATTGTAACATTTCTATGGATATTGAAAACATTATGAAATATTCAATGATGAGAGGGTATATGGCTGCAAGTGTTTCTTGTCCCGGTTCACAAAAAGTGAGTGGATATCCTAAAGATAAAAGAGATGATCAAGGTGATAATGCTTTAGAAATATAATCTTGTTCACTCTCATAAAATGTTAATCATGGATTGATTTAGGATAGACTTCAACAAAGTTTAATTAATAATGATCAAGTGTTGTTAGTCCAAAGAATGTCCAACATGAAGAGATATGAGGATGAGTTTCCATATGAGTTGTTAGCAAGGTTCTTAGATGCTATGCTAGAAATTCCTAAGGGGTTATGACCTAAAGATTTAAATTGCATTAACATATTTTGTGACATTTATGAGCCAGGACTTAGTGCCTTGCCTAAGGAATTGAAACATTAGGATTGATTAGATACTTGATTGGATCAGGATTGCTAAAGATGTTGTTAGCTCTCAAAAATGTAGGTAAGAATACCTCAAGAGGTTGCCAATCTCTTTGTACATTTTAGGGTAACAAACAAGGTCAAATGGTTTAGACCTACTATTCTTCAGGTGCTGCTAGACCTAGGTGGGTGTACCTATATGAGTGAGGCAGACTTGACTTGTGATTATTTCTTTTGAAATGTTTTTCCCACAATGGCAGATGGGAGTGGACAGATAAAACCAGATTTGGTATAAATTGTATAGCACTATTAAAACTAAGACCTAATATTTTCAGTTAACAGATGTAAAAATGAATGAAACTAAAACCAGATTTGGTATAAATTGTATAGAAATATTAAAACTAAGACCTAATATTTTCAGTTAATTAGTAGGAAAAGCAGAGACTAGTACCTTATTGGGTATGCAGAGTCAAATGAAATCTAAATGTGCAACTTCTTTATGGAAAACATTCAAATTATTTGGCATATGTTTTAGTTTATAACTTGTATAAACATGCAAGAATGTGACATCAAGTTCTTCTTAATGATCTAGATGAATTTCCCTAATTACTGTGATCAATTAAAAGGATTTAATATTTTCTTGAAAGAACCGATCAATCAACCACACATGTACAACAAATGTGCACTGACAAACTGAATATAAACTTGTTACATCAATTTAAATAACCAGAAAGCATCAATCTTGGAGACAACTTTAGTAATACTTTCAATGAGCACAACAGACAATTGACACCAGAAATACACTGCCACATCAACTAATTCTCATTAATATCTCCATATTTTTAAAACATGCATCATAGTCTCAGATCTATAAAAATTGTATTCTACTGTATCTTTTCCTATTCTCTCTTCTATATTCTCTTCCATTCTATATCGAAAATGAACATTTATACATCAATATTTGAAAGGACATGTCCTTTCCTATTCAAATCTCGGCGATTCGTTTTATTTGGGATTTTGCTATCATTCGTTAAACACCCACTGAGACGCCCTGTAGTCATACTGATCTTCAATGTCTCACCGATAGCCAAAAAAAATGTGCATCGCTTTAGTCTTATGTATCACTGTGACAATTCTGAGTCAGGGAGATGTTCCATAGATCATATTGTGTCTTACTAAGATATGCCCGTGGTATTGTTTTTTGGTTGACAAGACATGTTAACTTCTTCACTGATGAAACCACATTCAAAAAGACATGTAGGTCGGCCAGATATGTTTAACATCATCCTGATAGTCTTTTGATAGAATCCCCTTATGCTTTGTCAGAAAGACCTGATGAATTCAGTAAGATTTCATGCCGATGAGTTTTATTCTGGCCAATATGTTTCCTTGTGTGTCGATAAGTAAGACATATATGACTTTGCTATGACTTATTCCAATGAAAGATTTATCACTAATATGTTCTTTATGTCGCTAGTCGGTGAGACATAATACATTCGGCAAGACCTTACTCTGAAGACTTTTGGTTTGGCCAAAAATTTTCTTTGTGCATCAATCAGTAAGACATGATGCACTTGGTGAGAGTTTATCCCAACGATAGCTTTCTTGCCGATGTGATCCTTCTATCACCGAGACAATAAATGTGTCCTACTGATAGCTGGTTGTGTATGAATTCCGATTGGTGTGACATCTCTAAAGTCTTGTCGATAGACTACGACAAGTATACATTAGTGAAAATGCATTATAGATCAGGAGACCCTAACCTTCTCTTGCCGATATGGATTATATAGTGAAATATTCATGACTCGATGGATTCTATGGGACCAAATGGAAAAAATGGGAAAAATGTTATGAGGAGAGGTTTTTGTGCTTATGGAAAAGACTCATTTGGAAACTCATGGGTATGAACAGCTTGCAAAACTTTTCAAAAAAAATCAGTTCTAACAGTGGCTCTGTCTAGGGATGAACGGTTGTTAAATCATTGAAAGGATCTAGATTTTTGGGTGAGCAGACTAGAATCAAGGTGATGGATCAGTGGGCAAGATGGAGTGATTGGAAATGAGTATGACCCTATACTACTATACATGGAAAGACTTAATTTAAAAGAAGGAATATCAGGATTATCCATGTATTGGAAATTCCTATTCCTTTTATTTCCTAGACTACTGTGCATGGAAAATATAATTTCGAGAGGATTTTCAAGAATTTTCCATGCATTGGCAACCCTTAATCCTCTATATTGCTCAAGAGAAAAAATGCTTCAAAAATTTCCCATGCATAGGAAACTCCTGATCTTCACCAACCATATTTTGTAGATAATATGAGTCTTCACCTCTCTTTCCAACAACCACAAAAGGTCCCAGCCACAAGGCTTCAAATTCCCCATGCTTTCCCTTCTCTTGACACCTTGCGTTCCACATCAACACCAGATCATTCTCTTCAAATTTCCTATCTTTTTCTTTTTTATCAAATAGATACTTCATTTGTGCCTGCAACTTCATATTCTGGTTCTGAGCTACTCTCCTTATCTCATCGAGTTCAGCTAGTTGCTCCATTCTCTCCTCCATAGGTTCTGGAATATCCAAATTTTCTTGAAGGATAAAGCTGTAAACTGGTAACAAATTATGTAAAGGCATTCTAGCTTGTGTTCCATACACCAATTCAAATGCGGATTTTCCAATTTCCTTTTTTACAGTGATCCTATCAGCCCAGATAGCTAGTCTTAATTTTGAATCCCAAGCTTTCTTATTCGGACCTAACATCCTTCTTATAACCTTGAGAAGGATTTTATTGTTGGACTCTGCTTGACCATTAGCTTGTGGATGGTAAGGAGTTGTATAATAAATGGTAATGCCATATGTGCTACAAAAATTTATGAATTCATTAGATCTAAAACACATCCCATTGTTAGTAATCAGTCTTAGTGGTGTACCAAATATGGTAATGATGTTATCCATTAGAAAATTTGTCACAACTTTACTTGTAGCTTGCTTGGTTGGGACTGCTTCTACCCATTTGGTAAAATAATCAATAGCGACCAGTATCCACTTATGTCCTCCACTTGATTTCTCTTGTATCTCCCCAATGAAATCAATTCCCCATTGATGAAAAGGGACTTCGGCCTGTAAAGGCCTAAGTGGTAAAGCTCCCTAATACTTCATTTTCCAAGAGAATTTTTGGTAGGCTTCACATCTTCTTACGTATGAAAAGGAGTCATTAAAAACTTTTGGCCAGTAATAACCTGCCTTGAGAATTTTATGTGTAGTTGTCTTTGCAGATTAATTCCCTCCACAAACCCCTTCATGCATTTCACTTAAGACATGCTTAGGTTGTGATTCATCTAGACATAACAATAATATCTCATCCCTGTTCTTCCAAAACAAATCTCCTTCCATGAACACATACTTAGATGCTTGCAGCTTCAAAGTTCTTTTCTAGCTGTCACTCAATCCTTCTAGACACTTCATTTATTTAAGGTAATGCATGATGTTTTCATACCAAGGAGTATGATAAATGCTCGCAATTGCATTCTCTTCCTCTTCTATATTGAAATTTTGATTTTCTTCAATGTTTGATTCTACCATTAACCTATCCAAACCCTGACCTCTTACTAGTTTAGTGATTTGTATCTCCATATCAAACTCTTGGATTTTATTAATCCTTCTACATCTTTTTATTGTTACTTCAGACTGTGTCAAAATGTCTTTAACAGCCACATGAGGAACATAGGAAATTACCTTAGCTCCAACAAGCTATGGTTTGAAGGCCTTTGTATCTTTTACCAATGCAAAAGCTTGTTTTTCCATTATATCATATTTCAATTCTTACCCCTATACATTTGACTTACTGAAAAAGGACACGGGCTATTCATGACCCTCCTCATTTTTCTGTAACATGACAACGACTATAGTATGTAATGAAGCAAATGAGAATATTTGAAAGGGCTTCAAAAAATTTGGAGACTTAAGGATAGGGGCTTCCTTGATAGCCTTTTTAATTGACATAAAAGCATCTAATACTTTTGCAGTCCAATCTATTTTTTGTCCTTTTCTTAACATTTTTGATATAGGCTTAATGATTTCAGCAAAATTAGAAACAAATCTCCTAACAAAGTTGATTTGTCCAAATAATGACTGGATGGCTTTGATGGTCTTAGGAATTGGAATTTTATCTATAGCTTCAACCCTCTCAGGATCTATTCTAATCCCCTTCTTTGACACAATATGTCCTAAGAGCTTACCCTCTGTGACTGCAAAATGACATTTTTTAGGGTTCAAACTAATCCCATATTCTAAAGCTTTAATAAATACCTTTTCCAGATGTTCTACATGATCATCATCCTTCTTTGAGTAAGCAGTAAGGTCATCCTGATACACCACCATGATAGCATTAATTAGGTCTACAAATTCTATTTCCATAGCTCTTTGGAAGGTTGGTCCTGCATTTGTGAGACCAAAAAACATTCTTAGATAAACATGTATCCCCCATGGGGTTGTAAAAGTTGTTTTATACTGCTCAGATTCTTTAACTTTAACCTAGTTATAACCTGAAAACCCATCCATCATAGATAACAGCTCGCACCCTGTCACCTTATGTAATATAGCCTCCATATTGGGTAGAGGATAATTATCCTTGAGAGATGCCATATTTAGATTTCTGAAATCCACACATAATCTAATATCTCCATTTTTCTTCCTCACAGGGACCAAGTTTGATACCCATGTTGAGTGCCTCATTGGTTTGATAATGCCACCATCTCTGAGCTTTGCCAATTCTTCCTGCATTTTTCGTTCCAATGTTGGATTAATGGGTCTTTGCTTCTGTCTAAATGGCTTTACATCTCACTTCAATGGTATTTCATCCTGAAACAAATCTTCCCTATATGCTTTTAGATCTTCATAAGACCAAGCAATTTATATTTTCTTAGTAATGCCATCAACATTCTTCTAATTGTCGGGCTTATTTTCTTCCCTATGTACACCTTTCTTGGTGCCATCTCATTCCCCAAGTTAATCTCTTTAATATCCTCCCTCCTGACTGGTGTTTGCTTCATGAGGGACCGATCACTTCCATCATACACCCTCTCCAATGCCACTAACACTTTAGGAAGCTTATTTGTTTTAAGCTATAAGATCTCCTTCCCAAATATTGTCTGCTTCCCATCCACTTCCTCAACAAAGGCATTGAAATCAATTTCTTGGGCTTCATATTGATCTATACAGTGAAGAAATTTCAAAAGGTCAGTATCATCATTAAAAACTTGCCAACTATATATGTTATCAGGCATAGGAGGCCTTGTTTTGAACTCAATTTGTGATACTCCAGCCAGTGCAATATCATCTCTCTTCAGTGCCACATTTGCTAAAAAGTCTGCCATTATGTTCTTTGACCTATCAATCCACTCAATTGAGAAGGTATCAAACAACTCAATTGAGTCCCATACAACATTCCTATATTGTTTCAGTCCTTTATGTTTTGTTGCATATTTTGACTTAATTTGTGAAACAACTAACTCAGAATCCCCTAGAACCACCAACAACTTGATTTTATGTTTCACAGCTATATTCAAACCTATTAATAAAGCTTCATATTCAACCACATTGTTTGTACATTCAAATGTTAACAGAAAAAAATACTTAAATGTAATACCTTTAGGTGAAACAAATACTATTCTTTCCCCATTACCTTCTTGGCTATAGGCTCCATCAAATTACATTTTCCACACACTATTGTAATTTTGTGCAACATGCTTCTTAATTGGATCACTATTGATTAATTCTGGCTAGACTGGATCTATCTTAAAATTCCCAAGATCCACATCACAAAAGCAATTTATTTGATCTTGTGGTACATAGTCAACAACTTGGTTCATCCTTGGTTCCCTGTATAACTTAACTTCCTAACCATTCACTGGAATTGTTGCATAAGACAAATCAAACTAGACATTTCCCCCAACTGCGACCATCCATTGTCTTGATAGAAGCATCCCAAACTGAGGAGGGGTGTCAATTACTATTATATCAATGTTATAGGCCACCTGAGGATAAGTAGCTAGTTTGAATTCAACATCTTTCATTATACCCACAACAGGAACATGTCGGTTATCCATTGCATAGCACTTTCCTCCATTAGTATCCACCCACATGCCAAGCTATTTCATAACTCCTACTAGCATAATATTTATGGAAGCACCAGAGTCTATCATGCAATTCCTCAACAATTTGTTATTTATGAGTAATGTACTGAAAAAAGGATCAAATTGTGGGGGATTTAATAATGCATTATTAAGGCACACTTCTGGAATATTCACTTTCTCTTGCTTATTAATAGTTTTAGTAGCCATCTTACTTTCATAATTTATATGTTTTTCATTACCATTTTTTATTAATTGAACTGCACTATCTCTATATTCCTTAATTTTCATCATCTCAAGTAGTGGAATAGACATTTTCACCTGAGATAAAGCCTGAGTGAAGTCAAAAGAAGAACCATCTGCCTTAATCATTTTATTTTGTTATGACATTTCTCCTTTGTTCTCTTCTTTTTCTCTTTTACTTGGCTGATCAGTCTTTTGCATTTCTTTGTGTAATTCCTTTACTTCCTCCTTTTGTACAAGCTTCTATTCTCTTTTATCATGTTGTTTGTTTTCTATTTTCTTCGAAACTCCTTGTGTCACCTTTTGATCCTTCATAAAGATTCCCCTGGGGACACCTTCCTTCTCGTTCACTATCCTATTTCTCAAACAGTACTTACTCTTTGCTTCTTCAACTACAGTAATGGTTAATCTCTCTATCTCTTCTTCAGTGAGTTTCCTCATACTACACTGAGTAGGCATCTCAACAGAATGTAGTTCAGTATAATCTTCTTCAGAGTTAGAAAGAACTTGTTGTTCAGCCATGTGGACATTATACCTTTGATTTGAAACATCGTACTCATAACCTTCTTCCTCTGAAGATGAGTACCTCTCCTCAACATGGTGAAAAGTATTTGAATTCAAATACACTGTGATCTTCTCCACTATTTCCCATTATCATTCCTTCTTCTTGCATTCTTTGGGCTACAATGCAATAATGTGGGGAATGTGGCTTATCAAAAATTTCACAAAAATAATTGTTATTAACCATATAAGTTCCTTTCTTCCTTAATGGATCAGGAGTTTCTTTGTTTCTAGGCCTATCCATTACAGATTTTCCATCCTTCTAGTTTGTATTATAGGGAATGTCATGTAACCTAGGCCTTTCATTTTTGTATGTGTTCTCCTGTTTGTATTGATAATTATTGGTTTGTTGAGGAATCCTAGGATTGTCTCTTTTACTAATTATCCCAGCAGCCTTCATGTCATTTTCAATTGTTAATGCTATCTTTTGGGCTTTGGCTAAATCTCTTGGGAACATCTTTCTCAGTTCATACCCTGTTTTAGGATCAAACACATTCAAATAAACACTCAATGCCATAGAGTCTGGCAACTTTGACCTAGGAGGTATCTTATTTTGCAATTTATTGAATCTCCAGTTGAAATCATAAATTGAGTCATTCTAATTTTTCTGAATCTGTATTAATTCATGAAGGGCAACATTCCATGCACTTAGATTTCCATATTGCTCAAGGAATCGGTCCTAAAATTCCTTGACAAAATTGATAGAAGCTGTTGGTGAGCTGTTGAACCAATCCCTAGCTTCTTTAGTAAGCGACATCATGAATAGCCTCATATGTAAATCCTCATATGGCACTTCCAAATCTTGGATGAAAACATTGAAGCTCCTTAAATGATCTTCATTGGTGATTGCACTACTCCCTGTAAACTTTGGGACAAGACTTCTCCAACTGCCATCCATTGGGTAAGGGTATAATTGAAACCCTACCAGGTCGAATTGTCTGATAATTGTTGTGTATTGATGGGGGGGAGGGTTAGGTGGGTACTGATACTGGTACATTGGATTATTGTATTGGGTATTATGATGTGGTATATAATGTTGACCATGAGGTGGTTGTGTATATGTATATTGTGAGGGAATATGTGGTGTATGGTTTGGCTATTCATATTGATTCCCTATCTGATTGCGAGGGGCCTTTGATGGATCTGAAGGCCCCGCACCATTATTGCCCTGCTTATGAGGCGATACATATTTTGGACAATTGGCTACTTGATTTGTAATTTGGGCTTTCTGCAATTTGAAGTCCCTCATTTCTTGTATCATTTGGGCTTTCTCCTATTCAGCTTTTAGTTCTTCAATCTCCTTTTTCTGTAATTCAAACTATGCTTTTACTTCTTCATGAGTTAAAGATTCATAATTTTTCAGAGGAATCTCATGATCATTGAACTCATTTTGGTTACCCTCCATTCTTTAATCACATTCATGTAGACATCTGAGTCATTTACCCATATTTCACTTTACATAGTGAAAAACTTAAATATTTCAATAAGTTCATCATGCATTTTATATTTTAATGATCCTTTTCCCGTGCCCTTCATTTTCACCTCATATTCAAAATATTTGCTTTATCACTTTATCAGACAATATTTAAATTAATGTTTTTCCTCTTTAAAAATGCCACGAGCCCCCATTGAAGCATCCTCCAATCCCCAAAATCCATTTGCCTTTTGTGATAACAACAAAAATTCGCTCAGGGTCACAGGAAAACAATAAAAAGAGCGAATGAAATAATTCTCTACCAACCAAAATTTTAGAAAAAGCCAACAAAAATATTTTAATTTTGAAATCCTCCAACCAATCCTCGCTTCCCCACAAGAAGATGTTGTCATCAACATTTTCTCTCATGGGATTCTAGGGAGAGACTGCATCATCTTGTGTTTGAGCCGAATATGATCAAATGCGGGTATTGGTGCAAATTAAAATTTCCTCAAGCAATTTTAATACATATTCACTATGAGTGCAAACTGCTCAAAAATGGTGATACACTGGGTCATTTTTCTAAATGAAATGGAATTTGAATGGTTGAAGGAACTCAAAATCCATCACAAATATGCTTAAAATCTTTGCCCAAGAATTATGATAGGTTAGGGGATGAATTTCAAACATAGAATAGCAGATTTGAGATCAAATGGAGCCCCAAAAGGTGTCTAGAAACTCAAAAACGTGATTGCACTCTTGAATCTAAAACAATTCCTGCTTGAAGTTGCCCAAGATACCTCAGAACAACCTCCAAGGGGAAGGAAACACTCAATTCCTCACTGCAATATCCTCCCAACATTCTCCCTACTTGCCTGAAAGTTTCTTGTGTTGTGAGAATTTCTTCCACGAGTTGGCGAGCAAGGAAATATAAAGTGGAAACTTTATAAAACTTTAATAAAGTTTTGAAATATTTGATGTAGTCCTAAAATTTCCTTTCTTCACGTGCATTCCCACTTTGAAATTATTTAAAGTAGGCAAAATATTTTAAACATTTTCATTTTAAACTTTAGGAAATAATGTAATTCTTAATTTTGGCTACAACCCAAAGAGGGAAAATTCATTGTGGGCAAAACAAGACATCTAGAGCCATGAAAATTTTTGTAGGTACTTTATAAATTATTTAGAGAAAACCCATCTCCTCAAAACTTGCATCACTGAAATATTTCTAGGACCTCCTTTGTAAACTGGCTTGTCGGATGCCTTTGCTGCAACTGATATGCATTAAAATAATGCATCAAATGATCTTTTATTTCAATGAAAATGGAGCTAAAGATGTTTTGTTTCAAAATGAGAAATGGATTGACTTTAAAAATTGAGAATTTCAAGGTTTCTGGAACAACAATTTTGGCCCAGTTGTAGTTAGAAAATAATTAAATAACCCATCAAAACTTATCTAGGGAGCCTGAAACTGAGTACACATGTTACCATTTGAACTAAAAATTCAATGCAAAAAACAACTTGAAAAAATTCATCCTAGGGTGCAGTATATTAATATTTAAAGTTGCTCAATTAGACTTTTTTGCGCTTGCACCTATTAAAAACCAATTAAGGCTCATGAAGTAACCTCATTGAAAAAATATCAAATCATGTCTAGGGGAACTTCCACTGGATACATGAGGTCATTTTGGTCCATTGAGTATGTGTGCAAGAGGGATTCCCTTGAACCATAATTCATCACAAGATATTAAGGGTCAAACTTGACCTTGAAACACTCCTAGAAATGCATATGTAAAAAGTGACATTAGGGGAAATGTACATTAAAAATGGGCCTCCTAAGAAACTCTATAAAAGTAAAACTTATCTCATATAATATAGATTATTTAAATATAAAAAATATAAATTACATAACTACATGAGTTAAGTTGGGAAAAACATTTCTATTATAATTCCTTAAAAAACTAAAGTCCATGATTATTTAAAAGTTGTAACATATGGGTATGTGTAGGATTATCATAGAAAAAATAGGCCCTTAAGTGGCAAAAAATTCAGAAAAACTAGAGTTAGGAAACTTGACATAAAAATTTGAATAAGTTATTTATATTATTTCAAAAATATGTAAGAATAGAATTTTTAGAAAATTGAATGTAGTTTCTAAACTACTAGGTTTTTTTAAAAAAATAAATCTATTTGGTGAAAATTTGAAATTTCAATGCAGTGGTACTTAAATTTTTAGGGAAAAAATAAGAAGTAGGTGTTTGTCTGACCACCCTAACCACAATAAAATGATAATATTTTTTATAAGATTTTAGATATAAATAGAGGACTCATGCCCCGATGTGATGCATATTTTTTTGTAATTTTTTTCCAAGTAAATAATTAATTATGAATTTTTTATTACAATTTTTAAAAAAATATAAAAAACTCGTATGTCTGACCATCTTAACTTGGTGAAAACTTCTTGAAATTTAATTTTTCTTTTTTTAATCCTATAATATCCAAAGCATATAATGTGACCCATGTTTTGGATTCAAAAAATTTGATACCATTTGAAAGCTATAGATGTTTTTCCATCAACCTATCAATCAAAATTTTATTCGTATATTGAATAGAAAATGAATAATAATTACTTAGTAATCAATATTTCTAGATATAATTGTGTGCTATTTTTCTTCATCAATGTTTCAGATCATACTCCATGATCCATTATCAGGATGATTAGCAGATAGAGAGAGACATGAAGAATAGTTAGCAGACTTGGATAGAAATAAGGGAGAATGATCCAAGTCTGCTATATATTCTTCATGTCTCTCTATCTACTAATCATCCTGATGATGGATCATGGAGTATGATCCGAAACGTTGATGAAGAAAAATAGCAAATAGTTATATCCAGAAATCTTGATTACTAATGATCATGGACTGTGGAAACATAATGTTATTAATAATTACATATTAAATTCAAAGTAAAGGATAATTTATATCAGTGGAAAGCTAAGAATTTCCTCTAAAAACTCTTTTCATTTCATCAATTTTGGGTAAAAAAAATAGTCCTCAGCCACATACCCATCATATTGCCACTTTTTGGCCCATCATGATCCTACACATACCCATATATTTCTATTATAATTTATTAGAAAACTCAAGTTCACTTTCTTCATTATTTATTTTTTATTTAAAAACTCTTCAACTCAAGTTTGGTAACTTATATTTCTATTATAATTTATCAAAAAAGTCAAGTTCACTTTCTTTTCTTGATTAATTGTTTTTTAAAATTAATTGTTTTTATTTAAAAGTGGCAAAGTAAAAGTAACTTTAGATATTTTATGTTTTACTTAGTATTTTATTTTATATATATATATGATTTTATAGATTTAGATTTATTATGTTATGTGTGTTTATTTAAATAAACACATTTATAGGTTTTATAATATATAGTATATTTATATTTAAAAAATTATGTTAAGGGATATCTTTTTTCCATAGTCTCTTTGATTTTCTCATTTTCTTTCCTTTGCAATTTCTTTTTGTTTTTAATTTTTAATTTTTTCAATTATTTTTCCATAGTTTTGTGATTTACTCAACTTTTTCTCCTTCCAACAATTTCAATTTTCTTTTATGGCTTTTATTTTATTTTGTCCATTTTTTTGTTTTTTTGTTTTTAATTTACTCAATTTATTTGGTTCATAGTTTTCTTGAGAATAAATTTTAATTTATTTTGGTTTTAAATGTTTTTTAATTTTTTTATATTTTTCTTAAAAGATTTTTTTTTTTGAAAATATAAAAATTCTATAATAGAACTTAATAGAACTTAAGAATATAAATCTAAAAAACAAAAAGAATATTTTATATTTAGAAAGATGAATGAGGTAGAATAGGATATGTAGATTTAAATTAACCATCATGAGTTAATTCATAAGATTTTAGAAAGTTTTATTTTATAAAATAAAATAAAAATATTTATTTTGGATGATGTCACCATACAGGTTGATGTCATATTTTAGTTGATTTTTGATAACTTAAAAGCTAATGATGTCATCCTTAGGAGGCCTATTTTTTATGTAAATTTCCCCTAATGTCAAAATGGATTTTCTTTCGACCTAGTAAATATATCAAACTTCATCTTGAGACTCTAAAAATGGACCAGAGGGAATTTGAATGTGGGAGGAATGCAGGGCACCAATCTATTTGTCTTCATGATCACCCAGTTGTGAAATATTGACTTGAATAGGAGGCCACTTTGTAGAACTGAAAGTATGTAAATAACAAAACAATCACAAAACCCTTCAACTTTTCTCCTCAAAAACCTATCAAAACTCATTATGGGAAGCTAAAAATTGACATACATTTTCACATATGTCAACTAAATATTTCTACCAAAGGATTTGGCATGAATATCAACTGGATCCAATTTATGACCCTCCAAAGTAGGTCACTGGGGTAGATTTTTCAGGTGCACTTCTAAGTGTGCAAATCAACTTTTTTCAGCATAGGCATTTTAAAATTTGAAGGTTCCATTAGTGGTTTTTTTTGGGGACGTCCGTTCCTTAATGAATAGGGCAAGAATTCAGAATCTCTTGGAAGAATAGATCAAGTGTGAGAATCATTGGGTGATAGTTTTTATTTTCAACATTTTATCCTCATTTGGTGGCGCTTGGGAATGGGAAGCCAATTCTTACCCCTGTCAAACACCAATCTATTGAAATAGTTGATCTCTTTTAATACATACTTGCCTTTGTCACACCATATCAACACGAGTGACTTCATTCTTGCAAAAATAAGTATCATACTACCCTTGAATTTAGCTTTACTGTCACATGACAACCAAATTATATAGGTTGTATAACTACCACTCATTTCATTTTTTGATTTTGTGGTGAGTGACAACATATGAGGATAATGATCAAGACTATATGAAGACATAGTCTTATCACATTTACCAACCCCCTCATGATGATCAAGGTCAGAAAATATATCATGCCTCAGAAACATTATACAATCCTCCTATTTGTTAAGCAAAAAATGCTCACACATTTGTATCTCATTTAGCTTAATTGCATCATAGATGAGATTATCATCATCACAACAACACTGCCCCATCACATTACTATATGCCTCAAGGTTCTAAAAATAATAATTTTCAACATCCACAAGTCCATTGTCCACATTCAATTCATAGCATTCAAAGAATGCATGAACATACTAAACAGTTTTTCCTACTTCAAGCTCATAGAAAAGACTGCAAGTATTAGTAATGTTATCACAAAAAAAGGTTTGAAGAGTGGGCTCAGATGACTTAGAATATACTTCTGCAACTAATTTCTCACAATGACTATTTAAAACGCATTCACTACTATAAGAAGTATCATATTCAACACCACCTCCTACTGAATCAACATGACACTATGAAGCACACTACTCATGAGGTAAACTATGATTTGTAGATCTAGAAAAAGATCCTCATATGCATCTATGTGATTAAAAAAATCGCATTCTTCAAGTGAATATTCATCATAAAGAGTGTCATTAGTTGTACTAATATTTGTCTCTACATTTTCACTTTCATGTACAACTACATCAATGCTATCCTCATGAAAAAAATTAGTAAAAACTTCAAAATCAATAACAAGAATAGAAGAAGGTAAAGCTTCAAACAAAAGAGGAGCTCCTTGTTCATCACTAACATTACCATCATGTGCATGCTTCTCATAATTAATTACCTAAACTGATTCATCCACTGAAAATATTGCATACATATCTCCTTCCTTGTTCACACTACTGCAACAATTAGTACGGCTACCTTTCTCACTATCAAAATGAAAACCATCAATAGTTTCTTCACTAAAAATTCTCACAAATTATTTATCTGACTAAAAATCATTGCATACTTTCTCATTTTTATCTGATACACTGATATTCTCAAAAGTATTATTTAAATTAGAAAACTCCTTTGTCTCGTCATTATGAAAATTTTCATCAATGCTACATACACTTGTAGAATTTGCATGACAAAGTGTACCATGGCAATGATAATTACATACTTCTTAAAAAAGAATGACCAATTCATATCCATCATCATGCATTAGTGAGGCTTCATAAATGTTATCATCATTTTCATTGTTAAAACACTTTCCACATGAAGAAATTAAGTCTACCTCTTCCTCTTGAAAGGAATCACAGTTATTAGGGCTACGTATAGAGTTGAAATCATCTTAATAACCTAGACAAGAATTCTTTTTAGCTAGTTGCAAACTTTGATCTACAACACCATTGTTCTCATCATGAAGACATGAAAGTTTAGAATCAACATGATCTTCAACTATATATTCAAAGTATATAGAAGAAAAAATACTTTCAGTATCATCTACATCATTGCAACCCTCTTTTGATACAAAAAATTGGCTCTCTATTTCTATATTTTTAGAGAAAATAGAAGAAAATTCAAATGTTTCATCTATCTCTTCATGACCATCACGGCTACAATATTCATTAGGGTACATTTTCTCCATGGGTTGTTGAGAAACAACTTCTTCATCACCAAACAATGCATCATTCTTGTCTTCTACTATACCATTTGCATCCATTGGACTAAGTCTTGCAGAAGTACCATTAAATAATTGAGTTAGGAAATTAACTCCATATTTATCTATCATTTCTTCAATCAGTGGAATGCATTGATATATACAGTTAAGATTAGGGGGCTTCAAGTGAGCTGGCATAGTACTCAAACCTGGCTCACAATTCTTAGAGAACAAATCAATGCAAAATAACTCATCAGGTCTTTTTGATTATGGTATAGCAAGCAAAAATTTCATGAATCTATCATGAAAATCATAGATGGATTCATCCTCAAACCTTTCTATATCATACAATGTATCAATAGGTGACATAAGTTCAACCTCATTTTCAGATTTCTCTTCACATTCTTCTTGGGTATGCAAATTTCTTTCTTCAGATAAGCAGTCATCATTTATTTCACCAAACTAATCCATGAATATTTTCTCAAGCTCTTGCCATGAACATATGGAATGTTTTGGTAGACTAGAAAACCAATATTAAGTATTATTTTCTAAAGTTCTTATAAAAAAATTTGTCACAACATCTTCCTCTACTATTTGACAATCTTCCATTCCATCAAGAAAACATTGTACATGTTGTGATGCTGACTCTTCAAAACCTCCTCTAAACTTAGGAAAAAATTCATTAATTCTTCTTGGAACAAAGTGTCGGTAACCTTTGATTTTACATAGATCCAGATAGTTGTATCTCTCACTAGTGAACACCTTCCTTTGAGATGACTGTGTTCTAGGAATGACATTACAACTTCTAGAGGGAGAACTAGGAAAAAAATACATATTTGTAATTAAGAATTATTATGCCTACAACTAGTTTCTTCTCAATATCCCTTTTCAAAATATCCTACTTTCTCATTTCCCTTTCTACTAGTATCTTAAAATACCTAATAAGGGGAAATAGTTTCTAGAACCTTTGTTCAAAACCTTAGTAAAAAATAGAAAAATACCTGAGAACTACTGCAACCAACTCTTCCAATGATGTAGAAAATTATGTAGAGTTTCCACCTCTTTGAAAGATGAAAAGATCTTCAAGCAACAAAAAGCTTCTTCCAAGATCTAAGTATTTGAGTTCTTTCCACTAACAAAGTACTAGACTTCAAGAATACATTAGAAACTTTGTAGAAATATCCTTCAAGTATGTATTTCCTTGGATCATCTGACCCAAAACTATAGATCAACAAACTAAATGACTCTTTTCAATGGATTCCCTACTAGAGTCACCAATCTATTAATTATTTTTCTTGCAACCTTCAAACCTACTTGGAGAAACACAATGCCTAAACTAGGGGATTAAAGATTTAGGACAAAGAATTCTGCGCTTTCAACAAGTTGAAGACAAGAAAATCCAACAAGCAAGGTTGTAAATCCTTTTGCACTTTGATCTCCACAAGGCTTAGGAAGGTGTTCCTAATTGTAGGCCTAAATGTATGATAAAATCATGCCAAGAAACAAATTACATGGCTATGAAAGTGGATAGTTCTCAGGTATATGAATGATGGTCATTGTATATTCTACTAGGTTCAAGCATAATCCCATTTGCATTGAACATTACTAAGAAAAAATAATTTAGACATCTCCATCTCAAACACATAGAGGATTAACAGATAAAATTCTCTAATATTCAGCCTCTATACTCTTTCAAAAAAAATCCCTTTGCTAATTCTACCTAGCAAACTTTATAATTTTTTTAATTTAAAGAAAAAAATGGTGAGAGTCTTTTAAAATTTATCTAGGAAAAATACTTTACCCATATTTCACTTTACATAGTGAAAAACTGGAATATTTCACCTAGTCCATCATGCATTTTATATTTTAATGATCATTTTCTCATGCCATTCATTTTTACCTCATCTTCAAAATATTTTCTTTATCACTTTATCAAGAATTATTAAATTAATGTTTTTCCTCTTTAAAAATGTCGCAGGCCCACATTGAAGTATCCTCCAATCCCCGCTATCCCATTGCCTTTTGTGGAGACAACACAAATTTTCTTGAGCTCATGGGAAAACAATAAAAAGAGAAAATTAAATAATTCTCTTCCAACCAAAGTTTTAGACAGAGCCAAAAAAATATTTAAATTTTAAAATCCTTCGACCAATCCCCGCTTCCCCACACGAAGGTGTTGTCGTCAACATTTTCCCTCATGGGTTGGAAGGTAAAGGTTGTTTCATAGTGTGTTTGAGTTGAATATGATCAAATGTGAGTATTGGTGTGAATTAAAATATCCTCAAGCAATTTTAATACATTTTCACTGTGAATGCAAATTGCTCAAAAATGGTGATACTTTGGGTCGTTTTCCTGAATGAAATGCAATTTTAATGGTTGTAGGCACTCAAAATCCATCAAAAATATTCTTAAAATCTCTATCCAGGCAATAGCATAGATTAGGGGATGAATTTTGAGCATAGAAAAATAGATTTGAGCTCAAGAGGAGCCCCAAAAGGTGCTTGGAAACTCAAAAACGCGATTGCACTCTTCAATCTGCAACAATTCCTACCAGAAGTTGCCCAAGATACCTCAGAAGAACCTCCAAGGGGAAGGAAACACTCAATTTCTGACTACAATATCCTCCCAGCATTCTTCACCCTTGCATGGAAGTTCCCTGTGTGATGAGCATTTCCGTGGGGAAGGCAATATAAAGTGGAAACTTTATAAAAGTTTAATAAATTTTTAAAATATTTGATGTAGCCCTAAAATTTCCTTTTTTCACGTGCATTCCCACTTTGAAATTATTTAAAATATGCAAAATATTTTAAAAATTTGTCTTTTAAACTTTAGGAAATAATGTAATTCTTAATTTTGGCTACAACGCAAATAGGGAAAATTCATTGTAGGGAATCTAAGACACTTGGAGGCAAAAAAAATTGCATAGGGACTTTATAAATTATTTAGAAAAAACCCATATCCTCAAAACTTGCATCGTAAAAATATTTCTAAGAATTCCTTTGTAAATTGGCCTATGGGATGGCTTTGTCGTGACTAACATGCATTAAAATAATGCATTAGATGGTCTTTGGTTTTGACAAAAATGGAGTTAGAGATGTTTTGGATCAAAATGAGAAATGTGTTGCCTTTAGAAATTGAGAATTTAAGGTTTTCTGAACACCAATTTTGACTTGGTTGCAGTAAGAAGATAATTAAATGACCCATCAAAACTTATCCAGGGGGCCTAAAACTGAGTATACATGTTACCATTCAAACCAAAAATTCAATGCAACAAATGGCTTGGAAAAATTCATCCTGGGGTGCAAGATATTAATATCCAAAGTGACTCAGCCAGACTTTTCTGCAACTGCACCTATTAGAAACTAATTAAGGCTCACCAACTCACCTCCTTGAAAAAAATCAAATCACCTCTTGGGGAACTGCCACTGGATAAATTAGGTCATTTGGGTCTGCTTAGTATGTGTACAAGAGAGATTCCCTTCAACCATCATTGATCACAAGATATTAAGGGTCAAACTTGACCTCCTTGAAACACTGCTAGAAATGTAGATGTAAAAATTGAACAAACTGCATTTGCTTTCGACCTAGTAAAAATATCAAACTTGATCTTGAGACTTTGAAAATGGACTAGGGAGTATATGAATTTGGAAGGAATGTAGTGAACCAATCCATTTGTCTTGATGATCACCCAACTGTGAAATATTCACTTGAACAAGAAGTCACTTCGTAGAATTGAAAGTATGCAAATAGCAAAACAATCACATAACCCTCCAACTTTGCTCTTCAAAAAATTATAAAAAGAATCATCATAGGAATTTTAAAACTGACATGCTTGTTCACATATGTCAACTGAATATGTGCACCAAAGGATTTGACATGAAAATCAACTGGCTCCAACTTATGACCCTCTAAAGTAGGTCACTGGGGAAGATCTTTCAGGTGCACTTATGAGTGCAAATCAACTTTTTTCAACATAGGCACTTAAAAATTTGAAAATTTTGAAGGTGCCATGAAGATCCAAGTTCTAGAGGAAAATGAAGGGTTCTTTGTGTAGTGTTGAAAAATATCATCTATGACATTTTCACACTCGTTTGGGCCCTCCTTATAAAATTGAACTTAGTGATTCTTTGACTTAGTGTTGTAATGTGTTTAACAGAATCACATTAGGTCTTGGGCCATTGTAAACTAAATAAACCTAATCATACCTTATTTAGGGTGTTGTGAAGTGTTGTAACACACTTTCACATTTTTCTAAGGTTTTCACTAACAATTAGGATTCTTTATGCTTTAATTGGCCTTATTTTGCATCCACAATCCTCATTTAATGCATCTTTTCCAGGATAATCCCGACATAAATCAACATTCAATTTTTAGTTTAGGTGTTTTTAGGTTGAGTGACCCAGATTTAGTGATTTTGGATTCATATGCCACCTTGGGCGTATGAGTCCTACCTAGGGTTTGTGGCCCCGGTCTAGATTTCACAACTTTCTAAGAAAATTCAAAATGGTCCCATAATTAATACCTAATGGAACTCATACGCCACTTCTAGCATATGAGTCCTATGTGGTCCAAAAATAAATTTAATTCAAATTCTTGGCTAGATTTCATCCTCGTAGATCAGATGTTGGCTTGTAGTGTTGTAATTTTGGGAAATTTAGCATAAACAAGTACAAATATAAGTTTATTTCACTAATTTTAGACAGCAAGTTGAATGAGCATTCTTATAGAAAATATGAGTTCACAATAGCATTCAAGTTTTTATACTTGCATTCAAGAGCATTCAAGGGCTAATTATCAAGTGATTTTAAGTATTATTCAAGCATCAAGTATCATGTCAAAGTCATCATGCATCATATTTGTTTTTGAGCATACAATTGTGATGTAGGCTTTTATGATTCAAGCTACCATTCAATTCAAGATCTATCACATTCGAGAAAGATTCAAGATCTACATCTATTGGAACCACTTCTTACATGTTTTCAGCCTTTTATTGCTAGGGTTTGGTGAGTTGCAACATTACATTTTGTTCATTTATCATTCCTTTGTCTCATTTTATATCATTACAAGGATTGATTACCAAAATAGGGTTTGACCAAGGAAAACCCCTTTCCACTAAAAAAACATCATTTTTCCCTCTCTTTAGTTTGTTATTTATAGTATAGTTTGAAGATACATTGAAGAGAAAGTTTGGAGAAAGTTTTCAAAGTGTTAAAAGTTATCAATGTTGTCACCTTGCATTGGAGATCATTAGAAGACATCTATAGGTTGCAAATTAGATTTTTGGATCCAAAAATCAATTGGAAAGGATAGAGCAGATATTGAAGAGTAGAATCATACTTTGAATTTCCACAAAAGCCTAACTAGACTGATATTCCACTTCTAGCATATGAGTCCTAGTATAGGTCAATTTCCATATTTTTTCATATCTAGAATCTACACTGCTAGAAATCTATTCCTGCCTAGAAACCCTAATCTGGGACTAAATCACCCACTCTAGCATAAGAGTCCCAATCAACATTAAAATCCATGTTTTTAGCATTTTTGAGCTACATTTAGTCCTCAATAGGTTTCCATGTGCATACCTTTCATCTCTCATCTTTTTGTTTGATTTACATGCTTTTCTAGGTCATTTAGTGAAGTATTGAATTACATTAGGTTTAAGAATTATATCTTGCATTTCCTTGGTCTTTCCAAGCCCTAGATTGGAGGTGAATCCCTCTTTAGTTTATAATCAAGCCATGGGCTATCCCTATTGCAAGATCTCTTTCTCCTTTGCATACTTTAGATTGAGATCTCTAGGGTTTCTCTTCGATGAAATGGTTGTAAAATGTGTTTGCTCTATGTCCTAAGCCATATGTAGAAAAATCCCAATTTTCGTTGTTTCATTTTTGTGAACCTACATTTAGAACACCCCTTTTCTTATTTGGAGTGCATCATAATCCTAGATCTATCTTGCATTGACTTTGCATTAGGTTTTTCGTTAGTTAATTCCCATCTAGGGTTTCTAAATCTTGAATTAGTGAAAGTGTATATAGGTTGCTTTTTTTGCACCTTAGATCATTAAATTTCACTAAAATTCTACAATTGCAAATATACCAAACATCGTACAAGTTAAAAACATTAGAATCAACTTAGAATTTTTTGAAAATAGTGCAAAACCCTAAATTTGGACTTATATGCCCCTATGGATGATTTAGTCATAGTACAAGTTGTTTTCCCTACTTTTTCGGATTTTTTGTGTTGTGTATCTTTTAACATTTGAACCCCTAATATACCTTGACTATGACTCATATGCCCCTCTAGGAGAATTAGTCCCAAATCAGCCCTAAAACTACCTTTTACTATATTGAAAGCCTTGTTTCTGCACTTTTGTTTACTATCATTAGCTTTCTATTTCAATTGGCTGAGTTTTTGTTACATGCATTTCATTAGATCTAGCTTAATTTGGTTGATTTCATGCATTACTTAATTTCAAAGTTGCATTTACAACATTTCACTTTTATATTCTTACATAGCATAATCAATCAATTATCATGTTGAAAATATAAAAGTTGCATTAATTTTTTGCTCGTTGTCTCTATCATTGTTGCATTTCAAGTTTGTAGGACAATCATTACATCATGTTTTCATTGCAAAAAATTATAGTTATCATACTTCATGTTCCATTTTTAAATCTTGTTGAGTGTTGTAAGAGAGTTTTGTTAAGTTCATATGAATATGAGGTCCTTTCCCCTCTCTTTTTGTTCATCGTTGATCCCTCTCCTAGTATCCCTTCTAAGAGTAAGGTTAGTTTAGTGACATAGAATACAACCTTGGGTAATCATAAAAATCATATTTTTTCTTCTCCTAATATCTTAGTTGTGAAAAATATATTTTAGTGTTAGAAGAACTAATTGATGATTGTTTTGAAAGCCCTAGTTGTTTCTATCCTCTTACCTCTCCTATTAGAGAAGAAATTACTAAATAAGAGGACATAACAATAGGTAAGCATTGCAATCACATAACACAACAAGAGATCATTTAGACCTACCTACCTAACACTCTAACTTGTCTACATTCATCTCCAATCATCTTTCCCTCTTGTGATAATATTGTAAATGATGAGGATATTTTGGTGTTAGATAATCAAATCTTTAAGGTCTATAACAAACCTCTTTATGATTCTTCCCCTGCCTATCCTATTTTAGAAGACATTATGGGATACAGTGAAAAATTGGACAGTCTTGACTATCACATTTTTTGTCCTCCTACTATCTGTCCTATTCATGAAGAAGATGCTTTGATGTTAGAAAACACAATCGATGAAATTCATGAGAATTTTAGTTGCCCCTCTTCCCCTAGGGAAAACATTATTGAACAAGAAAATGTCATCATTGACTATCAACAACCATCGAATTTGAAAGAAATGAAAAAGCTTTATGGAAAAGGGTATGAACTTATGAAGCAACTTGGATATAGTGGGAAAGAATGTGGTGCTAAAGAAAAAGGTATCTGTGTCCCTTAAAGGTGGAAATTTTTTTGGCTTTCCACCATAGGGATTTAGGGCCTAGAAAGGACATTTTTTTCTTTCACTCAAGAACAAACCCTTGAGATCTCTTTGCAAAGGAGAAAGAGATCTTGCAAGAGGGTTGTTCTAGGAGTTGAATATATTCTAATGAGGAGTTCACCACCAAATTTAGACTTGTAAAAGATAATTAAATGCAAGATGCAATGAAAAACCCTAATTGAATGCACACTAACACTAAATGACCTAGAAAAGTGAATGAAACAATACATAAAACTACAAAACCAAATGTGTACACCTAGAAATCCAGAAAGTGGCTTGATGAAGGTTCAAAACACTAGAAATTGAGACTTTATTACTGACTAGGACTCATTCACCAAGCTACGAAAATCAGTCTAGTTTTTGGGAAACTATGAAGGAACAAAAATCTACCAAAAAGGTATCCAAATCTATAAAATCTTGAAAATTTAATGAAACTGGGACTCATTCCCTACAAGTGGTGAATCAGTCCAGTTGGGATTTTCTACAACTTCAAAGGTTGATCCAAATCTTCTTTGTCTGCTCTATCCTTCCTAATAGGTTTTTGGATTCAAATCTCTGACTCGCAACCTGTAGTTCTTCTCCAAGGCTTGTTGACAACTTTTACCACTTTAAATGATTCATAACATTTCTCCAATCTTGCTCCTTAAGAAATCTCCAACCTAGAACTACAAATCACACACAAAGGAGATGTGAAATTTTTGTTGGGTTAGTGGATACGGGTTTTCCTTGGTCACGCCCCTTGTTGGAAATCAATCCTTGAAATGAAATCACCTAACAATGGAGAATGATGAATTAACCAATGACAATATTGCAACTCACAAAACCCTATCATTAAGGTGCTACAAATATGCTTGAGATGGCTACAATCGATGTAGATCATGATTCTTGTTTGAATGATGTTGATCTTGAATGGAACACTTCCTTGAATCACAACCCCTCTACCACAATTGTTACCACAATAACAAACATAAAGCATGAAATATTTGACATGATCAGTGATGCTTGAAGAATGCTCTTAAATGCTTGATAATCTACCCTTTAATGCTCTTATTAACACTTGTGAACTCAAACTTTCTATTATGATGAACACTTGAATGCTTGGGATCACTTGATTGTTTTTTAGGATAAAATTAGTGAAAGAACCTTGCATTTATACTTAATTATGCAAGAATTCCCAAAATTACAACACTACAAGCCAACATTATATATAGGAGGATAAAACCCCACCAAAAATTTCAATTAAATTCAATTTTGTGCCACACGGGACTCATTCAACCAAGGTGGCGAATGAGTCCCATCAGGCATAATGTATGGGACCAAAAATCAAAAGTGCTTAGAAATATGTGAAATTTGTTTCAAGACCAAAAGACCTAGGTGGGACCCATTTGCTCAAGGTGGTGAATGAGTCCCATATCAGTAAATATGGGCCACATAAGCCAAAAACACCTAAATTATGATTGGTTAATTATTGGTGTCAGGATTATCCTTAAAATGATGCAATAAATGAGGCTTGTGGATGCAAAATAGTGTCAATTAAAGCATAAGAAATCCCAATTATTAATGAAAATCCTAGATAAGGGTCAAAGTGTGTTACAAAACTTTACAACACTTCAAATATGGTAGGATTAAGGTTAAAAAGAAGTTTATTAGGTGTAATTAATTAATAAGACCTTAGAAAAGTGTGAAAGTGAGTTACAACACTTCACAACACTTTAGCAGGGTGAAATTTGAATTGATTAGTTCACAAGGGCACAAGACATAATGTGAATGTGTCAACCATATTAAAACACTAAATCAAGGAAAATTAAGGCTAACTCAACAAGGAGGGCCTAAACAAGTGTGAAAATGTCCCCAATGACATTTTTTGACACTATAGTCCCTATAGAGTCTCACACGCAAGAAAATAATAGTGGTCTTGGTGATTGTCCCTCAAAAGGAACAAATGAACCTTTGCTCAATATCAACACTCTTACAGAAGCTTCCTCTAAGCCAACTTTAATAGTAGTGCATCTTGAATTGATAGACACCAGTGGTCTTGAGTATTGTCCTTCGAAAGAAATGAAAGAAACAAATAAATATTTGTTTAATGTTAATTTCATCACAAAAAACACTCATGATTTGAATTTTGATAGATTTTACACCCTTGTATAAAGGAGGGTACACAATCTCATAATCTAAAGAGCCTTGTATAAGTATGACACCTAATACTAAGAAGAAGGTATCTTTGTCACAAAATAAAGCAACACCTACTTTTAATCAAGAGAGTATCTTGTCGAGACTCCTCCAAGAACATGAAATAAATTTTACTACAATAATTCATTTTGTGTATATCATATAGTTCATGGTCAATCTACTAATAAATTTAAGTCTTTGAGTGATAAAATTCAACATCTTATGGAGTGTGGTGCTCTCCTTTATGTTGAGGCACCTAATTCCTCTACCATGTTTCTCACACATCATCTCAGCTCATCCTTTCCTTGCACTAAGTTGGTGCAAGGGGTTAAGTAGATTTGTCCTCATATGTCACTTGTCATTTTCTCTTTGGGCTAGTTGACTACCTTCCATGTATATAAATGAGGAATCTTGGATGTGGATGGCATGCCTTAAGTTGGCTTGCATGTGAAGTATTGACTTATCTTTAGTATTACAACCCTTTCATGATGTAGTTACATTCAAGAGCATATGTCTTGGCATAGGGTTTTTTGAGTAAGATCTCATGTCTTCTTCTACTTTAAAGAAATTACTCACAACAATGGTGTTAACAACCACTTGAAAGTAGGGGCATAGATCGACACTCATGTTTCACTATGTGATTTTCTTTCTTCTTGTGATGTGTCCTTTTCTTGGTGGTTTCATTGGGTTTGATTCCCTCTAAGATCATGATATTTCTTTGAATTTTCCTCTCTTGGAGACATTATGCACAATGTTCCCTAAGAAGAGACCTTGCATGAACTAAGAAAAATCCCTTTGAATATACTTTACACTATTTTTCATTTACAACAATTTTTATATGGACACCTTGCATAATACACTTTGCATGCCTATGGAGCCATATTGTTTGTTCATGAGCTTCAAGAATATGAAGCATTGCTTGCCCCATGAATATTGAATTTCATTGTTGCATGACACCTTATCAAAGTTATCAGAAGGTATAAATTTGGTGTGGTTGGATGGGAAACCGTTCTAAGGCATGAATTTCCCATAGCCACTCACGCGTGTGTGAGCACATACTATTTGTGTATGTATGTGTCTCATCTCTTTGGATACTCACCCATCAGACAACCTAGAGTTTCATTGCCTCAGAGTGACCATGCATTTTTGGATAAACAACTTAGATCTAATCCACATCATGTTGGACAAATGGTTAAGGATTGATCCAACTCTTTTTTTTGCTAGTTTTTTTTTTCTTTTTTTTAGTTATTGGCATTGCATGTTTGCATATCTTGATGCTACATCTCATACACCTTGTGTGTGTCCTTTTTTCCTTATGTCATTTTGATGTAGGATCTTGGATCCTAGGGGCTTGACCGCTTCCTAGATCTTTTTTATCTTAGACCATCTGCATTGATACACTTGGACCCCTCTTGAATGTCTACTTTAGTGTGAGTTTGAAGCAAGTTCCTCCTCTCACTAAAGTGGGGACTAAATGTAGTGTCAAAAAATGTCGTCTTTGACATTTTCACACTTTTTTAGGTCATCTTTATAAAATTGAGCTTAATGATGCCTTGAATTAGTGATGTAATGTGTTCAACAGACTCACATCAGGTATTGGGTGTTTCTAAACTAAATACACCTAATCATACCTTATTTAGTGTGTTATGAAGTTTTTTAACTCACTTTCACACTTTTCTAAGGTTATCATTAATAATTGTTCTTCTTTATGCTTTAATTGGCTATATTTTGCATCCACATGCCTCATTTAATGCATATTTTCGAGGATAATCTCAACATAAATAAACATCCAATCATAATTCAGGTACTTTTAGGTTGAGTGGCCTATATTTCATGATTTGGGACTCATACACCACCTTGGGCATATGAGTCCTACCAAGGGTTTTGGGCCTCGATATGTATTCACACCTTTCTACTACTTTTTTGAAAATGGTCCCATAATTAATGCCTAATGGGACTCATATACCACTTTTTGCATATGAGTCCTATGTGGCCCAAACTTATATTTAATTCAAATTTTTGGTAGGATTTCATCCTCCCAGATCTGATGTTCACTTGTAATGTTGTAATTTTGGGAAATTTGGCATAAACAAGTATAAATACAAGTTTCTTTCATTCATTTTAGACCTAGCAAGTTGAATGAGCATTGTTATAGTAAATTTGAGTTCAAAACAGCATTCAGGTGTTTACAAGATAATTCAAGAGCATTCAAGGGTTGATTATCAAGTGTTTTTTAGAATTATTCAAGCATCAAGCATCATGTCAAAGTCATCATACATCATGTTTTTTTTTTAGCTAACAATTGTGATGTAGGGTTTTAGGATTCAAGCTAGCATTCAATTCAAGATCTATCACATTCTAGCAAGAATCAAGATCTACATCAATCGAATCCACTTCTTGCAATTTTTCAACCTTTATTTGCTAGTGTTTGGTGATTTGCAACATTACATTTTGTTTATTCATCATTCCTTTGTCTCATTTGATTTCATTACAAATTTTGATTACCAAAACAAGCTTTGACCAAGGCAAACCCCTTTCCACTCAAAAAACAACACTTTTCCATGTCTTTAGTGTGTGATTTGTAGGTGTACATTGAAGATGCATTGAAGATAAAGTTGGGGGAATGTTGTCAAAGTTGAAAAAGTTGAAAAATTTGTCACCTTGCATTAGAGATCATTTGAATACATCTATAGGTTGTAAATTAGAGCCTCGGATTTGAAAGTCTGACTGAGCAGATATTGAAGAGAAAAATTAAACACTAAATTTCTAGAAAACTCTTACTGGACCAATACACCACTTCTGGTGTATGAGTCCTAGTATAGGTAAATTTCTAGATTTTTATAGATCCAAAATCTACACTACCAAAAACCTATTCCTACCCAGAAACCCTAATCTAGGACTAAATCACCCAGTCTAGCATATGAGTCATAGTTAGGATTAAAATTAGTGTTTTCATCATTTTAGAGCTTCATTTTGTCCTCTACAGGTTTCTAAGTGCATATCTTTCATCTCTCATCATTTTGTTTTCATTTACATGCTTTTCTAGGTCATTTAGTGAAGTATTGCATTGCATGAAGCTTAAACATAATATCTTGCATTTCATTGATCTTTCCAAGCCCTAGCTTGGTGGTGAACCCCTCTTTAGTTTATAATCAAACCCCAGGACAACCCTATTGCAAGATCTATTTCTCCTTTGCATATATTAGATTGAGATCTCTAGGGTTTCCCTTCAATGAAATGATTGTGAAATGTGCTTTCTCTATGTCTAAAACCATAAGTAGAAAAATACCATTTTTTGTTGTTTCACTTGGGGGTATGTGCAGGATCATGATGGGCCAAAAAGTGGCGATTATGATGGGTATTTGTAGGGTATGTGGTAGATGACTTTTTTTACCCAAAATTGATGAAACAAAAAGGGTTTTAAAGGAGATTCTCAACATTCCACCATTATAAATTATGCTTTACTTTAAATTTAATAAATAATTATTATTCATTTTCTATTTGAATTATGACTAAAGTCCTAATTGATATGTTGATTGAAAAATATCTATAGCTTTCAAACAATATGACATTTTTGAATATGAAACATGCATCAAATTCTATGCTTCATAGTATAATATTTTTAAAAATGAATTTCATGAATTTTTGACCAAGTTAAGGTGGTTAGACATATGAGTTTTATATTTTTTAAAAGTTGTAATAAAAAAATTATAATTAATTATTTACTTGAAAAAAAATTACAAAAAAGTATGCATCACATCAGGACATGATTCCTCTACTTACATCTAAAATATTATAAAAAAATATTATCATTTTATTATGGTTAGGGTGGTCAGACAGACACCTACTTCTTATTTTTTCCCTAAAATTTAAATGCTACTACATTGAAATTTCAAATTTTCACCAAATATATATTATTTTTTAAATAAATCTAGTTGTTTAGAAACTACATTCAATTTTCTACTGATTCTATTCTTACATATTTTTGAAATAATATAGATAACTTATTCAAATTTTTATGTCAAGTTTCCTAACTATGATTTTTCTAAATTTTTCACCACTTAAGGTCCTATTTTTTCCGTGATGATCTTGCACATTTAATCTTTATTTGACACTAATTTACCTAATCTCCATTCATATCCTAACACCTCCCCTACTTGTGACAATTCATTAGTGAAAGAGGATGTAATCATGGACACTCATGAAAATCACATTTGCAAAGAGGACATGTTGGTATTAAAAGATCTAATGATTGAGAGTTATAGCATTATTTATCTCTTTCCTTATATTCCTAACATTTGGAAAGGTCTATTTGAACAAAATGATCATATCATTGGTAAGCATGAAAATCATAGTTATTCCTCTCTTGATGCCTCCCTTTTTTGTCATTAAGTTACTTTACAAAATCTAACCATGGAATGTGATGAACATCTTGTTTGCTCCTCCTCTCAAAACTCCCCTATTAAGGTAGATAATATGGCACAAGAGAATGAGACCTTAGAGAGAAAGGATGAAATAATGTACAATCATAACAATGAAATTTTTCCTTCTCCTAATATCTCTATTGTTTATGAAGGAGATAGTGTGATGTTAGAATATCCAATTGATGAGAGACATGATAATCCTATTTGTCTCTCTTCCTCTAGGGAAAAAATTATTGAAAAGGAGAATGCCATCATTGATTTCAGCAAGAAAATATAACTATTTATAACTCCCTTACTTGTGATGAAGTCAGTTTAGAAGAACCAACCATTGAATTTCATAGACATGTATCTTTTTTCTCTCCTAAAAACTCTCCTATTAGGGAAGATATCATGGTGGAAGAAAATGAGAACATTGACACATGTCTTTCAAAGGATAGTAATGTGGCTTCCTTAGATGAAGACGATGAAGTGAAATTGGACTCCCCTTCACTAAGAGATCACAAAAATAAGGACAAAATTTTTGATGTTGTGTATGTGCAGGATCATCATGGAAAAAATAGGCCCTTGAGTGGCAAAAAATTCAAAAAATTCAGAGTTAGGAAACTTGACGTAAAAATTTCAATAAGTTATCTATATTATTTCAAAAATATGTAAGAATAGAATCTATATAAAATTTAATGTAGTTTCTAAAATACTAGGTTTGTTTAAAAGAAAAAAAAATCTATTTGGTGAAAATTTGAAATTTCAATGCAGTAGTACTTAAATTTCAGGGAAAAAATATGAAGTAGGTGTTTGTCTAACCACCCTAACAATAATAAATGATAATTTTTTTAATAATATTTTAGATATAAGTATAGGACACATGCCTTCGTATGATGCATATTTTTTTATATTTTTTTTCCAAGTAAATAATTAATTATGAATGTTTTATTACAACTTTAAAAAAAAAAAAAAACTTGTACGTCTGACCACCTTAACTTGGTTAAAAGTTCATGAAATTCATTTTTTTTTTTAATCCTATAGTATGAGAAGCGTAGAATGTGAAACATGTTTTGGATTTCAAAAATATAATACCATTTCAAAGCTATAGATGTTTTTCAATTAGTCTATCAATCAGGATTTTACTTGTAATTTGAATAAAAAATGAATAATAATTACTTATTAAATTCAAAGTAAAGCATAATTTATATCGTTGGAAAGCTGAGAATATCCTTTAAAACCCCTTTTCATTTCATCAATTTTGGGTAAAAAAATAGTCGTCAGCCACATACCCATCATATTGCCACTTTTTGGCCCATCATGATCCTGCACATACCCTGTTATGCACATTAGATATCCCTAGAAGCAATATCCTAAGCCTCAGCTTATCATTTATCCACCCTCACAACAACCGCAAGTTCCAAATAAACCTATTCTTAGCTTAGGATCACCTAAAAGGAAAATCGATAATGATAATGTTTCACAACAACCAAGTCATAGTACCATTTCACATATATATAACAAAGTGTATACAATCAAGGCTAACCCTAAACTTGAAAGTTGTTTGCATGTTGATAAAGATAAAGAAAAGAATATTGAATAAGTCACAAAGTTATTGGAAGATTTTTGGAGTTTTTTTGATTTCATACCTACATTCAAGACAAAATACAAGATCATAAACAAAGAGTCTGAAAAGGGAAAATAAAATATAGTAATTTCAGTAAAAAATTCAAAAGCATCCACTTCAATCATTTTAGAAGAAAATACAACATACACGACAAAATTTGATGAAGTTGAACAACCACCAAATCGTAAAGAAATGAAAAATATTAATGGAAGAGGTTATGAATTTATTAAAAAAATTGGATATAGTGGAAAAGGATGTGGTGCTATAGAAAAAGGTATATGTGTCCCTATAGAGCCTAAAATGTAAGAAAAAAATAGCGGTCTTGGTTATTGTCCTTCAAAATAAACAAAAGAATAAAAAATGACTTCACTTAACATCAACTCTCTTACAACAGATTCTTCTAATCCAACTTTAACTTTGGTGCATCTTGAATTGATACATACAACATGTGGGAATATCTCATTAGATATGCATCAATAACAATAGTTGTTGCTCCTTTCCATGTAATAGTTGTAGGATCATAGCATACTCGCTATTGCATGTTTTACATTCATTGTAAATCATTTCCATTTTGCAAGGAGCAGTATATCATCATTCATCTTAGCTTATCCTTGTCCTGCACCTAGTGGGAGCAAGGGATTAGATAGCCTTGTCCTAGTCTTGGTACTTGATGTTATCCCTTTGGCTAGTTGTCCACCTTTTGTATATATTGACAGATATTGGGATGTGGACGACCTGTTATATAGGTTGACATGCATGTGCCTTACTATTATTTTAATTTTCTTTCTTTTTCATGTTTCTTTATGTGATTACATGTGTGTACTATAATCTCCCATGATGTTTCATTTGATGTATCTCTTTCTCATTTTCTGCATTCCTCTATATGTATCTACATTATTCTCTATGTCATCAACCCTTTATCTTTTATATTTTTTTTGTGTTTTCCTTTTGGGGATGATGCAAGGTGTCAAGACATTTAGGTTTGTTGGTTATTTTTCTGAAACCTTCAATCCTAATGAGAAACACAATGTCTAAACTAGGGGATTAAGTGTTTTGGACAATGAATCTACACTATCAAGAGATTCAAGACAAGAAAATCCAACAAACAAGGCTATGAAAGTCTTCTATACTTTGAGCTCCATGGGACTTAGGAGGGTGTTCCTAATTGTAGGCCTGAATAAGTGATAAACTTATGCCAAGCAATAAATTTAAGACCTATTAGAGTGGATAGTTCTCAAATATATGAGTGATGGGTATTTTATAATTTACTAGGTTCAAGCATAATCCCGTTTGGATTGAACATTACTGAGAACGCATAACTTAGATATCTTCATCTCAAACACATAGAGGGTTAATAGATGAAATTCTATCAAATTTAGCCTCTATACTCTTTCAAACACCATGAAGATAGAGGGAACAACAATAACTTAAACAACAAAGAAAAGGACCAAAGTAACAAAGATTTAATATGATTTAGATTGTTTCTAAAAATGATCTGGGTAATATCATAGATCAGTGCCTAATCTTAAGGCATGGTGTAGCACCCTTCTGATTTGCTTAGATTTTCAAACAGTGCTTTTATTTTGATAGACCAGGATACTATGTTGTTATTTCATCCTTGATTGTGGAGTGATGATGGATTTATAATTAAGATATGATGGTACACTTTATGGATGATTATTGATTATGAAATGCTTTTTGGTTATCATAATTGATTATTTGAGTTAATATTGATATATGCTCATATGTAGTTAATTGAGTTTTTAATAGTTTCATTAGTTTTGATGTGACACTGTATTGGTGAAGTGAATGGGACTGCGTCACTTGCTTGCGAGTGCCCTATGATTCCACAATTTTCTCTCCACAGTGTGATTGTTTATAATCTATATACATGTACAACATATATTTTATTGTAGGATTGTAGGTACAATACATCGACTCTATTTGGATTAATAGGTTTGAGTGTGTCCATTGTCCAATGGAATAGTTAATTGGGAGATAGTAACTGGATTTCCTTGTCAAGCCACAACCCTAGTCACAGTGTGTGATTAGTCCTTGTTTGGTATGCTTTGTTATTATGTTGTCCACATTTTCCTTGTCGTTTATTTATTTTTCAAGATATGTTCTATGGGAAATTAATGTTAATTAATGCTTATAATGGTTTTTAGTGATTATTTAATTAATTTTGATTAATGTTGTTATAAGATTTATATTTGATTTAATTAATTAAATTTATTTTATTTTGTAAAGTGATTTAATCTTTGAGATTCAATTTATTTTATAAAGTGATTAAATTATTTAGATTAAATTTAATTAGAAATTAATATGTGAATTATGAATTATTAAAAGCATAAATATCTTGTAAATATCTTAGAGGAGATATCTATGATTTTGTTGAAAATATATTTTATTTGTGACATGTGTTAGAAAAATTAAACACTGTTGTTGGGAATTAATTATCGGAGAGAATAATTGCATTAAATAAAAGAGGAAAGAGGCTACTTCATGGAAATGAGAAAAGTTATTTTGGAGAGGTTGAAAATTGAAAAAGAAGTTCTTGGGAAATTTTGGCTCTGGTTTTTTTTTAATCTTTTTGGAAAAGTGGATAATTTGGAAGAAGCTTTGGTAAATTGGAATATGAAGGCCAAGCTCTACTTAAAACATCATTTCCTCGAGCATTTGAAAATAGGTTCTTTAAATTATTTTTATGCAAATTGGAAAGATTTTTTGTACAAGAAGAATATGTTATCTGTGTAGAATCTTTAATATATATTGAAAGTTTGAAAGATTGTTGTGTTTGGAAAATTGTCGTGAAAATTTTAGAGCTTCTCTAGAAATTGATTTTGAAAAAAATAGAATACCCAGAAAGCTTTTATAGTGAAATCTTAGAGCCTCTGTAGGAAATTTTTTTTTAGAAAACAAAAATCCTAGAGGGAAAACAATAGAAGATTTGGAAAATCTCTTAAGAATGGATTTAAAATCTTCCTATCAAAAATTGTGGAAAATCTTGTGCATATGGGAAAAGATCTTCTTGTAAAGATTATTGTTTTGTTTTATTTTCCCAGTTAGTTTTTATTTGGTTAAGAAATTGAAAACCTTTGGAAGATTTTGTAAATAATTCCTATAGAAAACTTTTTGTGAAAATAAATTGCCCGACCGGGGCATTCATGTTGATATATATATATATGTCTATTTTTCATATGTTATTAGATTCCTATAGAAATCATTTTGCAAAACAAAATGGATTTAAAAATCCATATGACTATTTTAAAAATCGCAGGTCTAAGAAATATTTATAAAGGGGGTTGGGGGGACTACCCCCATAGCCACCCCCATAGGGGGAGGCGGGCTACGGAGGCAGTGCCTAGCGCTACCTTCACAGGTTGTGTGCCCCATATGGGGAGTCAGTTGTCTATGCAGCTCGACCTAGCTAGCCACTAATGGTGGCAATAAAACTTTTGTTCGCCCTTTTCATATATGGATTTTAATTTATAAATATAAATATATATTTATGCATATATATATATATTTAAACATATATATATTTAAATATATATTTATTTAATTTATGTTTTGGAAATTATAATTGGTTTTAAATATTTAAATATATATATATAATGTACTTCTATAATAGGTGCATGCAAAAGCAGAAATTTGATGATTTAAAAGAAATGATTTAAAACAGGAAATTGATTTATATTGATGTCAATAGAGAAATGGAATTAAATAATTAAATTTAATTTCTTTATTGTCTGTAAATGAAATTATATTAAGTTTGTTTATTTCAAACAATGTATTATTGTTTCTTGAGATGGAAATTTATATATATATATATATATATATATATATATATAATGTACTTCTATAATAGGTGCATGCAAAAGCAAAGATTTGATGATTTAAAAGAAACGATTTAAAATTGGAAATTGATTTATATTGATGTCAATAGAGAAATGGAACTAAACAATTAAATTTAAGTTCTTTATTGTCTGTAAATGAAATTATATTAAGTTGGTTTATTTCAAGCAATG
The DNA here is from genome assembly GCA_007258455.2 of Sequoia sempervirens. Taxonomy (NCBI): domain Eukaryota; kingdom Viridiplantae; phylum Streptophyta; class Pinopsida; order Cupressales; family Cupressaceae; genus Sequoia; species Sequoia sempervirens. The sequence continues at coordinate 754,878,504 of VDFB02193867.1, read as the reverse complement.
TATTATTGTTTCTTGAGATGGAAATTGGATTTAGGAAATCCTAATGGTAGCTTTATTTCTTGCCTGAATTGCTAATTAAATTGTGATTTATTTTGTTCATGTAAGTTGGGGAAATTGATTAGTCATGTATGTAAGTCTTCCAGATGATGTTATTTTATGAGGGGGTTGTTGTGATTTATGGTTTAGCCATTTGATATCCCTTAGGTAGTGCACTTGGTTGTTATTCTATTTAAACACCCAGTTACTAAGAATGGGATGTGTTGCCTCTTATGTTTTGGATTGGGATTTAATATCTGTTTCTGCATCATGTTTACCCTTGGTTGTGGATTAGATCCTTGCATTTCTAGTAGGGGAATGGCTCTCATTGGGGGCCTATGCACAAAGTGGTGCCAGGGTAACTCATGTCAAAGTTAGTTAATTCAATGGAAATTAAATAATTGTATTAGGGGAAAGGGTAGCTTAAATCATATAACTTGTTAATTGTACCTCACTCATGGGCTCAAGGGATTTTTTAGACTTGGGATGAGATGAGAAGGCCTAGAATGGCAAGATCATTATCTTGTCTCTTTGAAAGATATTTTATTTTGCATCAGTTTGCATGTGGGGTCGGGGATTGTGAGAGGCTACCAAGGTAACCCAAGATGGGAGTTGGGGTCTAGAAAGATCTCCCAGGGTAACCCATGCAACTTTGTGATGACACTCCTCCTATGATAACAATATGTATTGTGTAGTTGATATACTTGATTATCTTACTCTAGAAGCAATGTAACATTTAGGTATGTATTGTTCTTGTATGGTATAGTATTGTGTGTTTCCTATGTCTAGACATTGTTGGTTTTTCCTAGGAAGCCCTTTTACTATCTCCTACATAGGGGGTGGGCCTTCGGGTACCACTTGGTTGGGTGGAACGTTCACCTTACACTGTTGGATTTCCCATTTAATGTTCATCATGGCGGGATCTTCCAGATTGGAGAGCTCACGTGTACCAATTTCTTTGTACTATTTCTTATGTTCTTTTGTATCGGTTAGAGACTTTGTATATGTACTACTCCTTATTTGTATTCGAGGAGGATTTTGTATCAATGTAATTGTAACATTATTGTATGATCTTCCTCATTTTGGAAATGAGATTTGTAACTGCTATTTTGAATAAATGAAAACCTATGAATGATTCATTAATGTACATTGTATCTTATGTGATGAGTTTAATGCTTTTAGATCTATCTTATTTATATCATGAGTTTAATTTTATATGTTATAGTTAGTTCACTTTTGTAAGTTATGGGATTCAAATGTAAGTGTTGTCGTGTACCTTAGATGATGTATGTGATGAGTGTAGTTCACTTTACTTGTTATTAATTACACTTTAGAAAAACATTGTTACACTTTTGTTGTGTTTACGTCATCATCTAGGGTTACATGGCAGGGCATTACACATGGTATTAGAGCCCAATTTTAAACACTGGGTGCTCTGGGATAATGTTGAACCCATTAAGTTGTTAGTTGCGTAGGATTAAAGTTTGTGTGCATTGTATTATACCTTGTTGTTTCTATGTAGGATAATGCCACCTAGGCGAGGTCATGGTAGAGGTCGTGGTTGTGGCCAAGGAGGAAGTCATGAAGGTAGTCAGTAGGATTCACTTCCCCATGTTTCCCATGACTCAGATTGTGAGGAACATTAGGCTTTCCAAAATTCTCTAGGAGGTGGTGATCAAAATTAGGATCCACCAAGGATCAAGGGTGCTCAATTGCATCGTTTGTTAGAGGAGACTTTTGTTGGCCTTGGGCTGAGGTAGGACAAAGATCAGATTAATATTGGTGAGGCAGAGGTACCAGTATAGCCAAAGGCAGACATAGCTACTCACATGAAAGACCTAATCAGACCTCATCCGCCCAATTTTGATGGTTTTGGTAGTGGATTAGAGGATAATACATGGTTGATAGGCTTGAATGGATGTTTTTCTATGCACCCTTATGGTACCAACACCAAGGCCAGATGTGTGATCATGCACTTATGAGACTTTGAATCTACCTGGTAGAGATTAGAGGAGAAAAAGGTTTGTATTGACATTAGTTTTATGTCTTGGGATATGTTCATGGAGAGGTTTAGAGCCAGATTCCTTTCTAACCATTGGCGACAACATCATGGAGATGATTTTCATGCTCTGCGATAAATGGCCATGTCAATGGAATAGTATGAGCCTCAATTTTATGATCTCAAGCAATTTTATGGCATTGGTGATGATGAGGGCATGCTTTTTCAACACTTTATTAGGGGCTTAAATGCTCGGATTCGTCGTGGTGTTTTTTTTTCAAAACCAATACTATGGAGACAACAATAGAGAAGGCTAGATTGGTGGAGGATAATTTTGTGATGGCATTGTGTGGCCATACTGGAGTATAGATAGGAAATGCTTCAGTTGCGGGACCTAATTCACATAGTGGCCAGGCTCAGGGAGCTAGACCACCAAGGATGCAACAGGTGCCTACACAAAGTGATAAGAATTAGAATTTATAGGGGAAACGTAATAATTTCCAGTCAAGATAGGGAAACAAGTATCAGTTAGGGGGTGAAAAGAATTGGAGGAAAAAAAATGCCCCAAATTTGAGAAGTCAACATAGAGTATGCAGTCTACATATAATAGGGGTAGCGTTTAGCAGTCGAGTGCACCTCCTAGAGGTAGAGGATTTGGTAGGGATACAAGATGTTTTACTTGTGTCCAACAGGGTCACAAAGTGAACCAGTGTCCCAATAAGGGAACATCAAGTTATACTTAGAGGGCAGCGACATCAGAGTCGACTATTCAAGATGCAAGTAGAGGTCTTCATGTATTTGTTTTGGTTGACAACTGCCAGGCCGATCACCAGGGCATAGTGGTAGAGACTTCTGGTATGTTACAGGGTAACAGGGTTACCATTTTATTTGATTTAGGAGCATCAGATTCTTTTATTTCATCGTTTGTCATGGAATGTTGTAGACTAAGGGTAGCAAAGCAAGACATTAAGTGGTAGGTTGAATTGGCCTTTAGTGCTAAATTTGTAGCACATTCCCTAGTACCTAATTGTAGATTGGAGATTGGATTCATTCACACTACACTAGACCTCTACATTATACCATTGGGGTCGTACGATTTCATCTTACAAATAGATTGGCTTGAGGCTCACAAGGTTGTTATTGACTATCGACACAAGTCGCTTTGATGCATTGATGTATCTAGTAGAGAGATTAAGATAGTGGGAGTTTAGAGACCCATATCATTGAGGATGATCTTGACTATGCAGCTGAGCAGATGTGTTTATCAAGGATGTCAGTTGTTTGCAGTGATAGGATATCACTTGGACTTGGATGTGAAACATATATTTTTGGGACCTTATGGACTACTCTTATACTTCTAGGGTATTTCACCTAAAAGGAGAGAGATAGGGCCAAAAATGCTAATGTATCACTCAAATTAAGATATATGCAATGTTGTTCAATGTAAATGAACCAAACTAAATGTAATTAACTAATCTAAATAACAGAAAATGAATGAAAAACTAAGATTTATGACTTGTTTGAAAATACAATGTGAAATGCAAATAACTATGTAAATGAAGTAATAATGCAAAATAGAGAGTACAAGGATGAATCTGAGTGCACCTAGGTGAATTGTAGTGATTCTGGAGTATTTTAGATGTTTATGGACACTAATTTTTCACAATGGGGCTCAATTTCCTAGGGTGGCAAATCATTCCTCCTACTAATGAAAAACTATCGGGAGCTAGTTTCTATCTGTTAGGATCCAGAATCTGACCAAACTCAAGTTTCTAGTCCTAAGGTGGGACTCATTTTCCATAGGTGGAAAATTGGTTCTCTCCCAAATTTCTAAAATATTAGGAGACAACTCTGCAACACCATATTTGGGAATGTTTTCTTGTCGGGTTGGCGAAGTTAGATTTGCAGAAAATAGACAAATAACTCTTTCCAATATTGGATTTGACTCAAGTTGACTTCAAGCACCTATTTGACTTGAAAATCAATCTTCAACACCTAATAACCTACCCAATTTGCAAACAAAGGGCTTCCAAAAAACATGGAATAGGGGAAAAATGATTAGGGGTTAGTGAATAGGGGTTTGTCTTGGTCAAACCCCACTTTTGGTAATTAAACCCATGAAAATACAATGAAATAAAAGAGAAAGATAAACTAATAACATGCAAGTGCTATCAACCTACCTAACTCTTGATGATGCAAGTTTGAAGTAATGTCAATGGCTACTTCAAAGTCCTTGAATAGTGCTTGAAAAGATGATCCAACGTGCATGAATGCTTGAATGAGTGAGGAGATTGTAGGAGATGTAAAATGAGGTGAAAATCACATTTTTATACAATTATTTTGCCTTAGTATCCATTCCTACCTCATCACAGGCTAACATCAAGTGATTTTGAATAAAATCCTGAAAAGAAATTTGAAATATTTTGAATTTGGGGCCAAGGGGATCTCATTTGCCACCCATGGCGAATGTGTCCCACCTAGGACCTGAAAACATGTGTCAAGAAAAATGTTTTATTTAGTGTTATTTTTTGCTAGGATAACATTCAAAAATACACTTAATAACAACTTATGAGGGCATAAAGAGACCAAATAAAGTATGAGAAAGGTGTAAATAGTGAAAATATGCCTAGAATCTCTGTGAAAGCTTGTTACAAGACTTTACAACACTTCAATTTAGGGCTTGTTGATGAGTGAAAAGGTGATTTTTAGTTAAATTGCATTAAATAGAGTCTAGAAGAATGTAGAAATGTCTTACAACACCTTCACAAGATGTCATTCTTTGAGTTTTAGTACCTAAATAAGCATGTTCAAGCCATGTTACAACATAAAATCAAAGCAACATAGTACCAACACCATGAAACAAGACATAAAAGGCCATGAAAATGACAAGGGGCCATTTTTCTATCATAGATTTAGCCCCCACTTCAGTGAGAGGATGAACTTGCTTCAAACTCACACTAAAGTAGCCATGAACATCAAGGGGAGAGTTTAGATGCACTTACGTTAGCAAGATGTAATGACAATGATAAAGAGTGATTATCAAGCCCCTAGGATGAAGATCCCATGGAAAACTAGACATAAGAACAAGGGAACACACAAGTGTTGAAATGATTGGATGAAGCTTCGATCATCAATCCAACTAGTTGTGAAAAGAGATATAGGCTAATTGTTTGAAAAAGAGAATGTGTACTCACTCTGGGGCCGTGGAACTTTAGGCTATCTATAGGGTGAGAAATCCCATCTGTATACTCACTTTGGGGCCATGGAACTAGTTATCCATGGGGTGAGAAAGCCCGAAAAGGAGTAAGATACATACGCTAGTTGGTATGCACTCACAAACACAAAAGTGGCTATGGGGAAAAGCCATGCAAATAGGTCGGCTCCCCGCTCAACCATGTCAAAGTTATGCTAGTTGATAACTTTAACAAGGTGCCATAAAGAAAAATGCTATGAACAAAAAGACAAAGGTAGCACAGTCATGCAAGTTGCATTATGCAAGGTGGAAAAAAGGAATGTAAAATGTAAAAATGTAAAATGTAAAATGTAAAGTGTAAAATGTGGAAAGATGTTCAAAGGAGTGTTGTTAATTTTATGCAAGGTCAGTCACTTAGGGAAAATTGTGTCTAATGTCTCCAACAGAGGACCAATCAAAGAATAATATATTCACAACTTAGGGGATGTAGTGCATCGCATCAAGACACCAAGAGGAATGTAATATGCTAAGATAAATCACACTTATGAAGGACATCACACCTAATGTCGTCCACAAAGTGACGAGCACATCATATAAATGAAAAGCCTACACTAGGAACCAATAATGCAAATGAAATAATGGTAATGTATGGCCCTCACTTTAAAGGAATTTCTACACATCGTTATGTGAGCAATTACTTTAAATTAGAGCAAAAAATAGAAAATGTGAAAAGAGAACAAGACATGAGAGCCAACTTGGAAATCCCAATGCCAAGCCATATGTTTTGAAGTTAGGCTACGTCAATTCAAGGAAAAGGAAAAGAAAATAAAAAGGGAGTTTCCCCCCAGAAAAGAAATCACACCAAACATATAAGGGATATATGAATTTTGCATCAGTAAGTTCATTGCTGCAATGTTTTTGTATGAAAGAGCTCAGAACTGTCATCATTCCCTGAATACCTAGAATGAGAAGAATGACACAAAGATATTGAAAATAAAGGAAACTAAAAGTTTTTCTTTTGGGTCAACATGGAAGAGACATTGTGGCCTCAATGCTTTACATCGTCCCCAAAAGGAAAACACAAGTGAAATGAAAGAAAATGACAAGGCAAAAGAAAATGAAAAAAAGATTTTGGGTCAACATAAAGGACACATTTTGGTCTCAATACCTTGTATAATTCCCAAAAGGAGAATGAAAAAAAAAAGAGAAAGGGTATGTGTAGGATCATCATGGAAAAAACAGGCCCTTAAGTGGCAAAAAATTCAGAAATATCAGAGTTAGACAACTTGACATAAAAATTTGAATAATTTATCTATATTATTTCAAAAATATGTAAGGATAGAATCTGTAGAAAATTGAAGGTAGTTTCTAAAATAATAGGTTTATTTTTCTTTAAAAAAATCTATTTGGTGAAAATTTGAAATTTCAATGCAGTAGTACTTAAAATTCAGGGAAAAAATAAGAAGTAGGTGTCTGTCTGACCACCCTAACCACAATAAAATGATAATATTTTTTATAATAATTTACACATAACTAGATGACTCATGTCCAGATGTGATACATATTTTTTTGTATTTTTTCCAAGTAAATAATTAATTGTGAATTTTTTATTTCAACTTTTAAAAAATATAAAATTTGTATGTCTGACCACCTTAACTTGGTCAAAACTTTATGAAATTAATTTTTTCTTTTTTAATCCTATAGTATGTGAAGCATAGAATGTGATACATGTTTTGGATTCCAAAAATGTGATACCGTTTGAAAGCTATAAATGTTTTTCAATCAGCTTATCAAAGAGGACTTTAGTCGTAATTCAAATAGAAAATCAATAATAATTATTAATTAAATTCAAAGTAAAGAATAATTTATATTGGAAGAAAGTTGAGAATCTCTTTTAAAAACCCTTTTCATTTCATCAATTTTGGGTAAAAAAAATTGTCAACCACATACCCTACAATACCCATCATATTACCACTTTTTAGCCCATCATGATCCTGCACATTCTCAAAAAATAAAAAGACCTTGTGGGTCAACATGGAAGAGACATAAGGCATCTCTATGCTGTGTGTCATTCCCAAAAGGAAAACACATAACAAAAAGAAAAAGATAAAGAACTTTTGGGTCAACATGGAAGAGACATAGGGCGTCTCTATGCTTTGCATCATCCCCAAAAGGAGAACACAAAATAGAAGTAGAAAAGACAATGCACGATGAATAGAAGAATAAAGGTGGGTATGTGCAAGATCATCATGGAAAAAACAGTCCCTTAAGTGGCCAAAAATTCAGAAAAATCAGAGTTAGGTAACTTGACATAAAAATTTGAATAAGTTATCTATATTATTTCAAAAATATGTAAGAATAAAATCTATAGAAAATTGAATGTAGTTCCTAAATTACTGGGTTTGTTTAAAAAAAATAAAAATCTATTTGGTGAAAATTTGAACTTTCAATGTAGTAGTACTTAAATTTTAGGGAAAAAATAAGAAGTAGGTGGATCTTTGACCACCCTAACCACAATAAAATAATAATATTTTTTTATAAGATTTTAGATATAAGTAGAGGACTCATGTCCTGATGTGATGCATTTTTTGTAATTTTTTCCATGTAAATAATTAATTATGAATTTTTATTAAATTTTTTTAAAAATATAAAACTCATATGTCCGACCACCTTTAACTTGGTCAAAACTTCATAAAATTTTTTTTGTTTTTAATCCTATAGTATGCTAAGCATAGAATGTGACGATGTCTTGGATTCAAAAAATGTGATACCATTTGAAAACTATAGATGTTTTTCAATCAGCCTATCAATCAAGACTTTAGTCGTAATTCAAATAGAAAATGAATAATAATTATTCATTAAATTCAAAGTAAAGCATAATTTATATTGGTGGAAAGCTAAGAATATCCTTTAAAAACCTTATTTGTTTCATCAATTTTGGGTAAAAAAAAGTCATCAGCCACATGGGCCATCATATCAGTTACATATTGCCACTTTTTAGCCAACCATGATCCTACACATACCCATGTATGAATAGAAGAAGTGTAAAAAAAGAGAGAATATCAAACACATGATATGGGGTAACACGATAAACACATGAAAAAGAAAATAAAAAGAAAAAAGTAACAAGTAATGAAAATATAAGTCAACCATTAACTAAGTTATTGGTTTCTCAATCTTAAAGAGATAAGTGGAAAAGGAATAACATAGTTTAGAGACAAAGGTAATTACATTGCAAGGACAAGGCTAACAATGTCTTGCCCTCCCGCCTCCCCCCCCCCTCCCCCTTACAAAGGGTAAGGATAAGAATTATTTGAGGTTGGCGATGTGAAAGGATCATGCAATAGTGAAAGTAGAGAATTCTACAACTATGGCATGATGATGGGATTTGATGGATTTAAGGTATGACTGGGAAATAGTCGATATCAGTGAAGTGATAATTATTTAGTATTTATTTCAATGTCTAACATTCTTTAGTGTGATGTCCAAGGATGTGATGATATTTGCAAAAATGGTATGTTAGAGTCTTTGGGACGAATAACCAACCTATTCATAGGTGGTAAAAGTATAAGACCTTTGTTTAAAAAGAGTTTAAGTTGTCGTTCACATTCAGGTGGAGGATGTGTGGGAAACTTTATCTTTTGGAGTTTGTAAGGTCATTTTCTCTTATTAGATTCTCCTTGTTCATGAATAGAAGGAGGAGAAGGACCCATGAGGATCCTAACATCCTTATCATTAGAAGGAGATAGTGGTTTCTCTCGTGAAAGAAGAATATTTAAGTTAGGAGGAGAATTCAAGATCACCATTCCAACATATGAAAGTCTCCTAGGTTGAAGGGGAAGTCTTTTAGGATAAGAAGGATCATGATATCCAAGTCCTGTTGTGTTTTCTTTTGTTGGTTGTTGTTCAAAAAATTTTATGGATGTCATTTTCATGTTTTGTGTCACAACCTTGTTTACTTAAGATATTAAATTCTTTACCATAAGTCTCTTCAAGGTTGGTAGGAATTTTTTTGACTGTGTGCTCATAGAATGATTGGGATTGTGATTGGTGAGAGGAACTAGGTCCACTTGAGGGAGGAACCATAGGTCCTATAGTGATTTCAGGATGTAAATATGCAAAGTTTTCAGGAGGTGCAATAGTGGGAAGGTCTTGTGATTTCATGGATGGGAAAAAGGTTGCATTGGCTTCTAGGTTGTCAAGGTAGTCATTGTAGAACTTTTGCATGGTATCATCATCTTCTCCAATGATGTCTACTTCATGAGGAGAACAATCATTAGGATTTGTAGGAGCATGTTAGAGTTCAAGATCATTAGGGTCACAACCAAAGGCACAGTTGGACATGTCTACCAATGAATTTAAGGAATTCCAAAACTTATTGAAAGAAAATTCCATGATGCAAATAAAATAAGATGCAATAAATGACAAAAAATAGAGAATCTATGAATGAAAATAGAATGCAAGAAAAATATACTGTAATGCAAAAAAAAGCCAAAAAGATTGCAGAAATGTTGTTTCAGAAGTGCAAAGAGACTGATTCACCCTGGGTGGCGAATGAGTCCTAGTATCAAGTTTTTTTTGGTATTTTTCAAAAAATTTAAGATGTTGTAAATGTTGTATAGTATGAAACTTTCAGATGTAGAATGCAGATTTTGACTTTTTTTCAATTAGATGTAGTGGAAAAAGAAAGCTAAATGAAGGTTGCAAAATGAAAAGTCCTAGAATGCAATAAAAAATCATTATTTTAATTGAATGATATTGCAAATGAAAACTTATGATGCAATATTTGAATGCAATCATAAATTTAAAGTGTTCAAAAGTCAGGTTTACCAAAATGAAACATAGATTTTTCGGACCCTATGGACTACTCTTGCACTTCTAGGGTTTTTCACCTAAAAGGAGAGAGATAGGGCCAAAAATGCTAATGTATCACTCAAATTAAGATGTATGCAATGTTGTTTAATGTAAATGGACCTAACTAAATGAAATTGACTAATTTGAATGACTGAAAACGAATGCAAAACTAAGATTTATGAATTGTTTGAAAACACAGTGTGAAATGCAAATAACTATGTAAATGAAGAAATAATGAAAAACAGAGAGTACATGGATGAATCTGAGTGCACCTGAGTGAATTGTAATGATTATGGATTTTTTTGGATGCTAATGGAAATCACTAATTTTTAATAGTGCAACTCATTTGCCTAGGGTGGCAAATCAGTCCTCCTACTAGTAAAAAACTGTCAAGAGCTAGATTTTGTCTGTCGAGATCTAGAATCTGAAAAAATTCAAGTTTCTAGTCCTAAGGTGGTACCAATTTGCAACAAGTGGTGAATCAATCCTCTCCCAAATTTCTAAAAAATCAGGAGACAACTCTGCAACACCATATTTGGGAATCTCTACTTGTTAGGTTGTCGAAGTCAAATCTATAAAAAATAGACAAATAACTCTCTCCAAGCTTGGATTTGGCTCAAGTTGTCTTGAAATACCTAGCTAACTTGAAAACCAATCTTCAACACCTAATAACCTATCAAATCTTCAACCAAAGGGTTGCAAAAAAACATGCAATAGGGGAAAAATGATTAGGGGTTAGTGAATAGGGGTTTGCCTTGGTCAAACCCCACTTTTGGTAATTAAAACCTTGAAAAGACAATGAAATTAAAGAGAAAGATAAACTAATAACATGCAAGTGCTATCAACCTCCCTAACTCTTGATGATGCAAGTCTGAAGTAATGTTAATGGCTCCTTCAAAGTGCTTGAATAGTGTTTGAAAAGATGATGTAAAGTGCTTGAATGCTTGAAATGTGAGATTGAATGCTTGAATGAGTGAGGAGATTGTAGGAGATGTAAAATGAGGTGAAAATCACATATTTATAGAATTATTATGCCTTAGTATTTGTTTGTACCTCATCACAGGCCAACATCAAGTGATTTTGAATAAAATCCCGAAAGGAAATTTGAAATATTTTGAATTTGGGGGCAAAGGAGACTCATTCGCCATCCATGACGAATGGGTCCCACCTACGACCTGAAAACATGTGTTAGGAAAAATGTTGTAATTAATGTTATTTGTGAGGATAGTGTTCAAAAATACACTTAATTACAATTTATGAGGGCATAAAGAGACCAAATAAAGCATGAGAAGGGTGTAAATAGTTAAAATATCCCTAGAAGAGCATGAAATATTTTTACAAGACTTTACAACACTTCAAAATACTTTACAACACTTCAAAATAGGGTATGTTGATGAGTGAAAAGGTAATTTTTAGGTAAATTGCATTAAATAGAGTCTAAAAGAATGTAGAAATGTCTTACAACACTTCACAACACCTTCACAAGACATCGTTCTTTGAGTTTTAGTACCTAAATAAGCATGTTCAAGCCATGTTACAACATAAAAATAGAGCAACATAGTTCCAACACCATGAAACAAGACCTAAAAGGACATGAAAATTACAAGGGGCCATTTTTCTATGGCACAGGGTGATAGTAAGGAGAAGGTTTCTCTTGAGAGCCATCCTATACTTCAGGAGTATGTAGATGTATTTCCCGATGAGATTCTAGGGATGCCACCTCAACATGACATTGATTTCAAGATTGATCTTATACTTTTTTTCAAGCCTATTTCATGAGCTTCGTACCATATGACTACATAGGAGTTTAAATAGCACCACTTGTAGCTGGAGGAGTTGCTAGCAAAGGGTTTCATCCACCCTAATGTTTCACCTTGGGGAGCACTAATAATTTTTGCAAAGAAGCAGGATGGTTCTCTCCATTTGTGCATAGACTACCGTCAACTGAATAAAGTGACAATCAGGAACCAATATCCCTTAGCTAGGATTGATGATTTGTTTGATTAGATCAAGGGTGCTACGGTCCTTTCAAAAATTAATCTTAAGTCAGGGTATCATTAGCTACATATTTTGAATCTAGAATTCATAAGATGGCATTTCACATTCATTACGGTCACTACAAGTTTATAGTGGTACCGTTTAGGTTGACGAATGCACCATTTATGTTCATGAGCTTGATGAACGAAGTCTTTCGCACTTATCTGGATAGATTTGTATTAGTATTCCTTGATGATATATTGATATATTCCAGTACAATAAAGGAGCATGAGGAGTATCTAAGGTAGGTTTTGTAGTGTTTGAGAAATAGTTAGTTGTATGCTAACTTGTCCAAATGCAAGTTTTTTAAGACTGAGGTTAAGTACCTTAGGCATGTTTTATCAAGAGAGGGTATTGCAATAGATCCTACAAAGATTCGAGCAATCATTTATTGGCCCACGCCCACTAATGTGGTAGAGATATGTAGTTTCATGGGATTAGCAAGTTATTACAAATGCTTTGTTCAAGGTTTCTCTAGGATAGGACATTGTATCACTTTGCTTCAGAGAAAAGGGAAGGCATTCATCTAGTCAGAGCTATGTGAGGAAACATTTCAAACTCTAAAGGAGAGGTTGACTAGCACACTGATTCTTGGGATACCTAATCATACAAGAAATTTTCTTGTCTATACAGATGCATCTTTGGAGGTATTAGGAGTAGTTTTGATGCAAAATGGTTGTGTTATTGTGTATGAGTCATGCAAACTCAGAGATCATGAGTTGAATTACCCCATGCATGATCTTGAGTTGGCAATGGTAGTACACACTTTGATGAGATGGAGGCATTACCTATTGGGGCACAAATTTGAGTTGCATGTAGTGATCATCAGAGCTTACAGTACATCTTCAATCTAAATGCCAGGAAGAGGAAATGGATGGAATTCCTTTGTGAGTATGACTTTGAGGTGAAGTTCATCTAGGGGAAGGAGAATGTAGTTGTTGATGCTCTCAGTAGACGAAGACACGATTTGTCAGAGTTAAATCTTGAAGTGGATTTGAGGAGTCAAATTCTTTCTACACTTTCAACAAACAAACATTTGGTATCAAGAGGTGAGATTAGAGATAGAGATAGGCAGGACTCTTGAGCGTAGATTCTTAGGTTATTCTCTAGAGTCAGATGGTCTGTTAAGACACATGGGATGAATTTATGTTCCATCTTCTAGAGATATTCGTACCTTGGTTATGATAGAGGCACATTAGACACCCTATTCAGCTCATCTAGGAGTGAAGAAGATGCATATCGATTTGCAACAACTATACTTTTGGGAAGGTATGAAGTGAGATATCGTTGAATTTGTGTTGAGGTGTTTGGAGTGTTAGTGAGTGAAGGCTAAACACCAACATCTGGCAAGACTTCTGCAGCCACATTTGGTGCTAGAATGGAAATGGGATATAATCTCGTTGGATTTCATTGTTGGGTTACCCAACTCTTTACGACAGCATGATGCCATTATGGTGATGGTGGATAGGTTGATGAACGTTGCACACTTCTCACCTATACATTCATCCTATAATACTTCGTCTATTGCTAGAGTGATTAGGGGATATATAGTTAGGTTGCACAGTATTCCTTGTTGGATCATTTCTGATAGGGATCATGTGTTTACCTCAGCTCTTTTGACGTCATTACAACATTCCATGGGAACAATGTTGAACTTTAGTTCAGTGTATTAGCCTGAGATAGATGGATGGATCGAGAGGGTCAACTATATCCTCAAGGATATGTTATCCATGTATGTGATGGACCAACAGACAAAATGTGAGGACTATCTCCATTTAGTGGAGTTTCCTTATAATAAAAGTTATCAAATTTTGATTAGTATACCTCCTTTCCAAGCATTGTATGGATGACCATGTTAGAATCCTTTGAGTTGGGATTGGTTAAAGGACAAATTTCTACTGGGTTCTAAGATACTTCAGAATATGGAGTAGCAGGTGATCCGTATCAGGGAACATTTGGTTGTTGCACATGATAGGCATAAAAAGTATGTAGATACACATTGGGTGCATCGCCAGTTTGTAGTAGGTGACCAAGCCTTTTTGTGAGTGCATCTGTGAAAGATTTCAATACGATATGGAAAGGGCTCTAAGCTCACACCTCACTTTGTTGGAACATTTTAAATTCTTGAGAAGATTGGGCCAATAGCGTATTGTTTAGCTTTTTTTCCCAATCTCTCACTCATACACGATGTATTTCATGTTTTAGTACTCAGGCCTTATCACCTTGATATATCTCACATCCTTGATTATAATTCCTTACATGTAGAGGATGGTTATCTAGCTTTGGAACTCGTCGCCATCATGTAGCATAGGAGACTTTCCCTTAGGGGATGAGATATTGAGCAAGTCAGGGTCCAGCAGGATCTTAGAGATGATACTTTGGCTACCTGGGAGGATGCAACTAGGATGAGGGAGCTCTAACCCTATTTTTTCATAGGATTCTAGGGGTAATCCTGATCCTAGGGGGGAGGATGTAGCAGCACCCCCCCGATTTTCTTATATTTTCAGACAGTGTTTCTATTTTGATAGACCATGATCATATGTTGTTATTTGATCACTGACATTGGAACGATGATGCTTTTTATATTGTGATGTGATGGTACACTTTATGGATGGGTATGTGAAGAATCATCATGGAAAAAATAGGCCCTTAAGTGGCAAAAAAATTAGAAAAATCAAAGTTAGGCAACTTGACGTAAAAAAATGCATAAGCTATCTATATTATTTTAAAAATATGTAAGAATAGAATATGTAGAAAATTGAATGTAGTTTCTAAACTACTAGGTTTATTTTTTAAAAAAAAAAAATCTATTTGGTGAAAATTTGAAATTTCAATGAAATAGAACATAAATTTCAAGGAAAAAATAAGAAGTAGGTGTCTGCCTAACCACCCTAACCACAATAAATGATAATATTTTAGATATAAGTAGAGGACTCATATCTTGATGCGATGCATATTTTTTTGTAATTTTTTTCCAAGTAAATAATTAATTATAATTTTTTTATTACAACTTTTAAAAAATATAAAAACTCATATGTCTGACCACCTTAACTTGGTCAAAAATTCATGAAATTCATTTTTTTTTAATCCTATCATATACAAAGCATAGAATGTGATGCATTTTTTGGATTGAAAGAATGTGATACTATTTGAAAGCTATAGATGTTTTTCAATCATCCTATCAATCAAAACTTTAGTCATAATTCAAATAGAAAATAAATAATAATTACTTATTAAATTCAAATTAAGGAATAATTTATATTAGTGGAAAGTTGAAAATATTATTTAAAAACCCTTTTTGTTTCATCAATTTTGGGGAAGAAAAAAGTTGTCAGCCACATACCCTACACATACCCATCATATCGCCACTTTTTGGCCCATCATGATCTTACACATACCCAGATGATTATTGATTATGAGATTCTTTCTGGTTAGCATAGTTGACTATTTGAGTTAATATTGATATATGCTTATTTGTAGTTAATTTTTGTTTTAGTTTCTTTAGTTTTGATGTGACACTATATTGGTGTAGGAAACAAGATTGCATCACTCACTTGTGAGTGCCCTGTGATTCTATAATTTTCTCTTCACGGTGTGATTTTTTATAATCTATATACATGTACAACATAAATTTTATTGTAGAATTGTAGGTAAAGGACATTGACTCTACTTGGATTCACAGGTTTGAGCGTGTCCATTTCCCAATGGAATAGTTTATTGGGAGATAGTAACTAGATTTCCTTGTCAAGCCACAAACCTAGTCACATTGAATCGTCAGTCCTTCTTTGGTATGATTTGTTATTATGTTTTCCACATTTTCCTTGTCATTTATTTATTTTGCAAGGTATGTTTTGTGGGAAATTAATGTTAATTAATGCTTATAATGGTTTTTAGTGATTATTTAATTAATTTTGATTAATGTTGTTAGAAGCTTTATACTTGATTTAACTAATTAAATTAAATTTATTTTATAAAGTTATTAAATTAATTAGATTAAATTAAATTAAAAATTAATATGTGAATTATGAATTATTAAATGCATAAATATCTTGTAAATATCCGTGATTTGGTTGAAAAGATATTTTATTTGTGACGTGTTAGAAAAATTAAGCATTGTTTTTGGGAATTAATTCTTGGAGAGAATAATTGCATTAACTGAAAGAGGAAAGAGGTTACTTCATGGTAGTGAGAAAAGATATTTTGGAGAGGTTGTTGAAAATTGGAAAAGAAGTTATCGGGAAATTTTGGCTCTAGTTTTGTTTTCATCTTTTTGGAAAAGTGGATAATTTGGAAGAAGCTTTGGTAAATTGGAATATGAAGGTGAAGCTCTACTTCAAACATCATTTACTCAAGCATCTAGAGACAGGATCTTTAAATTATTTTTATGCAAATTGGAAAGATTGCATGTATAAGAAGAATATGTTATCTATGTAGAAGCTTTAATATAAATTGAAAATTTGAAAGATTTCCATGTTTGGAAAATTGTCGTGAAAATTTTAGAGCTTCTGTATAAATTGATTTTTTTTAAATAGAATACCTAGAAATATTTTATAATGAGATATGAGAGCCTTTGTAGGAAATTGTTTTTAAACTATACAAATCCTAGAGGGAAAACAATAGAAGATTTGGGAAATCTCTGTAGGAATGGATTTAAAATCTTCTTGTCAAAATTTGTGGAAAATCTTGTTCGTATGGGAAAAAATCTTCCTATAAATATTATTATTTTGTTTTCTTTTCCCAATTAGTTTTTAGTTGGTCGGGAAATTGAAAACCTCTGGAAGATTTTGTAGATACTTCTTGTAGAAAATATTTTGTGAAAATAAATTGGTCGATTGGGGCATTCATGTTGATGAATATATATATATATATATGTATGTATGTATGTATATTTTTCAAATGTTATTAGATTCTTGTAGAAATCATTT
This sequence comes from Sequoia sempervirens, assembly GCA_007258455.2. Classification (NCBI taxonomy): domain Eukaryota; kingdom Viridiplantae; phylum Streptophyta; class Pinopsida; order Cupressales; family Cupressaceae; genus Sequoia; species Sequoia sempervirens. The sequence continues at coordinate 754,861,460 of VDFB02193867.1, read as the reverse complement.
TGAAAAAACATTTAGAAAAAATAATGGATTTAAAAAAAATCATAGGTCTGAGAAATATTCACAGAAGGGGGTTAGGGGGGCTATCCCAATAGCCGCCCCCATAGGGGGAGGCAGGCTATCTATGCAGCTCGACCCAGTTAGCCACTAATGGTGGCAATAAAACTTTTGTTCACCCTTTTGATATATGGATTTTAATTTATAAAGATATATATATATATATTTATTTAATTTATGTTTTAGAAATTGTAATTGGTTTTAAATATTTAAATATATATAATTGTATATATAGGATATGTGCAGGATCATGATGGGCTAAAAAGTGGCGATATGATAGGTATGTGTAGGGTATGTGGCTGACAACTTTTTTTATACCAAAATTGATTAAATGAAAAGGGTTTTTAAGGGAGATTCTCAGCTTTCTGTGAATATAAATTATGCTTTACTTTGAATTTAATAAATTATTATTATTCATTTTCTATTTGAATTATGACTAAAGTCCTGATTAATAGGTTTATTGAAAAACATCTATAACTTTCAAACGGTATCACATTTTTTGAATCTGAAAAATGTGTGACATTATATGCTTTGCATACTATAAGATTAAAAAAAAAATGAATTTCATGAAGTTTTGACCAAGATAAGATGGTCAGACATATGAGTTTTTTATATTTTTTTTAAGTTGTAATAAAAAATTCATAATTAATTATTTACTTGGAAAAAAATTACAGAAAAATATGCATCACATCGGGACATGAGTTCTCTACCTATATCTAAAATATTATAAAAAAATATTATCATTTTATTGTGGTTAGGGTGGTTAGACAGACACCTACTTCTTATTTTTTCCCTAAAATTTAAGTACTATTGCATTGAAATTTGAAATTTTCACTAAGTAGTTATTTTTTTTGTAAATAAACCTAGTAGTTTAGAAACTACATTCAATTTTCTAAAAAATTTATTCTTACATATTTTTGAAATAATATAGATAAATTATTCAATTTTTTACATCAAGCTGCCTAACTTTGATTTTTTGGAACTTTTCACCACTTAAGGGCCTATTTTTTCCATGATGATCCTCACATACCCTATATATATATATATATATATATATATATATATATATATATATATATATATATATATATATATATATATATATATATATATATATATATATATATATATATATATATATATATAACTTACTTCTATAATAGGTGCATGCAAAAGAAAAAATTTGATGATTTAAATGAAACAATTTAAAAGACAAAATTGATTTACATTGATGTAAATAGAAAAACGGAATTAAACAATTAGATTTAATTTCCTTATTGTTTGTAAATGAAATTATATTAAGTTGTTTTATTTCAAACAATGTATTATTATTTCCTGAGATGGAAATTCAATTTAGGAAATCCTAATGGTAGCTTTATTTCATGCCTAAATTGCTTATTAAATTTTGATTTCTTTTGTTCATGTAAGTTGGGGAAATTTGTTAGTCATGTATGTAAGTCTTCTAGATGATTTTATTTTATGAGGGGTTGTTGTGATTTATGGTTCAACCCTGATACATAGATTTTTGGGATCCTTTGGACTACTCTTGCACTTCTAGGGTTTTTCACCTAAAATGAGAGAGATAGGGTCCAAAAATACTTATGTATCACTCAAATTAGGATGTGTGTGATGTGATATTATGTAAATGAAGTTAACTCAATGCAATATATTAATCTACATGACTGAAAATGAATGCTAGAGTGTTCTAGATGCTGGTGAAATTCACTAATTTTTCATAGTGGGAGTCATTCATCGAGGGTGGCGAATCAATCCACCTACTAGTGAAAAACTACCGAGAGTTGATTTTTGTCTATCAAGATCTGAAATTTGATAAAACTCAAGTTTCCAGTCCTAAGGTAGGACTCATTAACCATAGGTGGCAATTTATTCCTCCCCAAAATTTATGAAAAAACTAGGAGACAACTCTACAACACCAGATCTGAGAATGTCTGCTTGTTGGGTTGACTAAGTCTAATCTATAGAAAATGGACAATTAACTCTCTCTCCAAGCTTGATTTTGACTCAAATTTACTTAAAGAACCTAGTTGACTTGAAAATCACTCTTCAACACCTAATAACCTATCAAATTTGCAAACAAAGGGTTGCAAACAAACATGCAAGTGGAGAAAAATGATTAGGGGTTAGTGAATAGGGGTTTATCTTGGTCAAACCCCACTTTTAGTAATTAAACCCTTGAAAAGACAATGTAATGAAAGAGAAAGATAAACTAATAACATGCAAGTTCTATCAACTCACCTAACTCTTGATAATGCAAGTTTGAAGTAATGTCAATGGTTTCTTCAGAGTCCTTGAAAAGTGCTTGAATTGTCGATGTAAAATGCTTGAATGCTTGATATTGCTTGAATATGATATGTGAATGTTAGAGGATTGTAGGAGGATTGTAGGAGATGTAAAATGAGGTGAAAATAAATTATTTATACAATTCTTGTACCTTAGTATCCATTCATACCTCATCACAGGCCGACACCAAGTGATTTTGAATAAAATCCCGATAGTAAATTTGAAATATTTTGAATTTGGGGCCAAGGGGGACTTATTCACCACCCATGGCAAATGGGTCCCACCTAGGACCTAAGAACATGTATTGGAATTTTTTTTGTATTTAATGTTGTTTGTCAAGATAATATGCAAAAATACACCTGATTACAACTTATGACGGCATAAAGGGACAAAATAAAGTATGAGAAGAGTGTAAATAGTGAAAATATGCCTAGAAGAGCATGAAAGCTTGTTACAAGACTTTAAAACACTTCATAATAGAGCTTGTTGATGAATAAAAAGGTGATTTTTAGGTGAATTGTAATTAATAGAGTCTAGAAGAATGTAGAAATGTCTTACAATACTTCACAAAACCTTCACAAGACGTTGTTCTTTGAGTTTTAATACCTAAACAAGCATGCTCAAGCCATGATACAACATAAAATCAGAGAAAAAAAGTTCCAACACCATGAAAAAAGACCTAAAAGGCCACGAAAATGACAAGGGACCATTTTTCTATGGCACATTTAGCCCCCACTTTAGTGAGAGGATGAACTTGCTTCAAACTCACACATAAGTAGCCATGAACATCGAGGGGATGGTTTAGATCCACTTACGTTAGCAAGATGGAATGAAAAAGATCAAGAGGGATGATCAAGCCCCCATGATGAAGATCCCATGGAAAACTAAGCATAAGAGAAAAGGAACACACAAGTGTTGAGATGAATTGGATGAAGCTTCAATCATCAATCCAACTAGTTGTGAACAGATATCTACAATGATTGTTTTAAAAAGAGAATGTGTACTCACTTTGGGGCCACAAAACTTTAGGCTATCTGCGGGGTGAGAAATCCCAACTATATACTCACTCTGGGGCCATGGAACTAGTTATCTGCAGGGTGAGAAAGCCCAAAAAGGTAAGATACATACACTAGTTGGTATGCACTCACAAACTAAAAAGGTGTCTATGGGGAAAATTCATGCCACTAGGTGGACTTCTCGCTCAACCATGTCAAAGTTATACCCATTGATAACTTTAACAAGGTGCCACAAGAAAATGCTCATGGACAAAAAGAAACGTACTGCAGTCATGCAAGTTGCATTATGCAACATGGCAAAGAGGAATGTAAAATGTAAAAATTCAAAAATGTAAAGTGTAAAGATGTAAAATGTGAAAAGATGTTCAAAGGAGTCTTGTTCAGTTTATGCAAGGTCAGTCACTTAGGGAACATTGTGTCTAATGTATCCAAGAGAGGAACAATCAAATAATACTATATTCACAACTTAGGGGATTCATTGTGTCACATCAAGCCACCAAGAGGATTGTAATATACTAAGATAGATCATACTTATGAAGGACATCACACCCAATGTCACCCACAAAGTGACAAACACATAATGCAAATGACAAGGCTACACTAGGAACCAAGAATGCAAATAAATTATGGTAATGGATTCCCCACACTTTAAAGGAATTGTGACACATCGTTCTATGAGCAATTACTTTAAAGTAGATAATAAATAAAATGAAAACATAAAACAAGACATGAGAGCCAACTTGGAAATCCCTATGCCAAGTCATATGTTTCGAAGTTAGGCTACGTCATGCCAAGGAAAATGAAAAGAAAAAAAGGGAGTTTCCCCCCAAAGAGGAAAATACACCAAACACATAAGGAATCTATGGATTTGGGGTCAGTATGCTCATTGCTGCAATTTTTATTAAAGATCTCAGAAATGTCATCATCCCCAAAGCACATAGAACTGGAAGAATGACACAAAGAGAGGAAAAAAAGGAAAAATAATTATTTTTGGGTCAACATGGAAGAGACATTGCGGTCCCAATTCTTTGCATCATCCCCAAAAGGAAAACACAAGCGAAAAAAAAGAAAATGAAAAGGAAAAAGAAAAAGAAAATGATTTTTTTTTCTGGGTCAACATGAAGGAGACATTGTAGTCTCAATGCCTTACATCATCCCCAAAAGGAAAACACAAAATAAAAAGAGAAAAATACAAAGACCTTGTGGACCAACATGGAAGATACATAGGGCATCTCTACGCTTTGTGTCATCCCAAAAAGGAGAACACAAAACAAAACAAAAAAGAGAAAAAGACAATGCACAATGAATAGAAGAGGTACACAAAGAGAAAACATCAAACACACGATACGAGGGAACACAATAAGCACATGAAAAATAAAAAGTAAAAATTAATGCAAATATAAGTCAACCATTAACTACATTATTGGTTTCTACATCTTAAACAGATAAGCAGAAAAGGAATAAAAGAGTTAAGAGACTGTAAAGACAAGTGCATTACAAGGGCAAGGCTAACAACATCTTACCCTCTAAAAAGTGTAAAGGAAAGAATGAGCCAAGGTGGGTGATGTGAAAGGATCATGAAATAGTGAGAATAAGGAATTCTACAACTATGGCATGAGGATGGTATTTGGTTGCTTTAAGGTATTATGGAGAAACAGTCGGTATCAGTGAAGTGATACTTATCTAGTATGTCCTTCAATGTCTGACATTCTTTAGTACAGTGTCCAAGGATGCAATGATATTTTCAAAATGGGATGTTAGAGTCTTTGGGATGAATAACCAACCTATTCATATGTGATAAAATTATAAGACATTTCTTTAAAAGGATCTAAAGTCTCTGTTCACATTCAGGTGGGGGATGTGTAGGAAGCTTAATCTTTTTGAGATTGTAAGGTTGTTTTCACTTGCTAGATTCTCCTTGTTCATGAATAGAAGGAAGAGAATGACCCATGGGGATCCTAACATTATTATCATTAGAAGGATATAAGGGTTTCTCTCGTGAATGAAGAATATTTAGGTTAGGTGGAGCATTCAAAATCACCATTCCAACTTCTAAAAGTCTCCTAGGTTGAAGGGGATGTCTCTCAGGATGAGAAGGATCATGATATCCCAGGCCTATTGTGTTTGCTTTGGTTGGTTGTTGTTCAAAATTTTGATGGATGGGTATGTCCAGGATCATCATGGAAAAATAAGGCCCTTAAGTGGCAACAAATTCTAAAAAATCAGAGTTAGGCAACTTGACGTAAAAATTTGAATAAGCTATCTATATTATTTCAAAAATATGTAAGAATAGAATCTATAGCAAATTGAATGTAGTTTCTAAACTACTAGGTTTGTTTAAAAAAATATATATGTTTGGTGAAAAATTGAAATTTCAATGCAGTGGTACTTAAATTTTAGGGAAAAAATAAGGTGTTTGTCCTGACCACACTAAACACAATAAAATTATAATATTTTTAATAAGATTTAAGATATAAGTAGAGGACTCATGCCCCAATGTGATGCATATTTTTTTGTAATTTTTTTCCATGTAAATAACTAATTATGATTTTTTTATTACAAAATTTAAAAAAATATAAAAACTCGTCTGTCTAACCACCTTAACTTTGTCAAACCTTCATGAAATTCAATTTTTATTTTTTTAATCCTATAGTATACAAAGCATAGAATGTGACGCATGTTTTGGATTCAAAAAATGTGATACTGTTTGAAAGTTGTAGGTATTTTTCAATCATCCTATCAATCAGGACCTTAGTCATAATTTAAATAGAAAATGAATAATAATTACTTATTCAATTCAAAGTAAAGTATAATTTATATCAATGGAAAGCTGAGAATCTCCTTTAAAAACCCTTTTTACTTCATAGATTTGGGTTAAAAAAATATTCATCAGCCACATAACCATCATATTGCCACTTTTTGGCCCATCATGATCCTGCACATACCCGGATGCCATGCTCATGTTTTTTGTCACAACCTTGTTTACTTAAGATAGTAAATCCTTTACCATAAGTCTCTTCAAGCTTGATAGGAATGTTTGTGATGTTGTGCTCATAGAATGGTTGGGATTGTGGGGGTTGAGAGGAACTAGGTCTACTTGAGGAAGGAACCATAGTTCCTATATTGACTTCAAGATGTAAATATGCAAAGTAATCAAGAGGTGCAATAGTGGGAAGGTCTTGTGATCTCATTGATGGGTAAAAGGTTGCATTGGCCTCTAGGTTGTCAAGGCAGTCATTGTCGAACTTGTGCATGCTATCATCATCTTCTCCAATGATTTCTACTTCTCGAGGAGGACAATCATGAGGAGTTGTAGGAGCATGTGTGGGTTCAAGGTCATTACGGTCACAGCCAAAAGCACAATTGGACATGTGTACCAATGACTTTAAGGAATTTCAAAACTTATTGAAAGAAAATTCAATGATGCAAATAAACTCAGATGCAATAAATGAGGAAAAATAGAGATTCTGGAAATGAAAATGAAATGCAAGATCAAGAAATTGTAATGCAAGAAAATGCCAAAAAGATTGCAGAAATTTTGTTTCAGAAGTTGATCTGTATAGGATCTAGACTATTTGCAGTATTGAATGCTTAACTTTTACAATGATTATTCCAAGTTAATAAAATCAAAATTAACTTATGGAAATAATTACAATAATTAAAATGACAAGGTGATAACAACATAATGAAAGAAAGTGAGAGAAAGAAAGAGAGAGATGCAAACAGAGTTTGATTACGGAGTTCGCCACAAACGTGACTACGTCTCCGAGTCGGCTCCAATAGAGTACGACCGATCCAATTAATCTCCAAAATTAAATACAATGCACTAAGACCATTCCTTCAAGCACTTCGGCAGCATAACAAAACTCCGATGTACAAGAATGGCTCAAAAATCTCCTTACAACTCTTCTTTCAAAACACCTATCACCAGTTTCTCTAACTTGCAAAATTTTCCCAAGAACACTTTTCAAAATCCCTTAACTCAACTCTCACCCTTACATCCCTTTTTATACAAAAAAGTATTCCCAAATTGGTGAAAAACCAATTGATTTGGAAATTTCAACTTAATCCCCTTACATAGTAAATATTTTGGAAAAATCCCCCTTATCAAAACTAATCCCCTAAAAAAATAATTAAATGGTTTATATGCCCTGTCAAATATTACATTCGGGCTTTTCCTGTTTGTATAAGTTACAACTAATCCTTTTAAAAGGATTATTGTTTTACAACTTGAAGGGAATTTATTAAATTAAGGAGTATTTCGTTTCCAAATTTCCACAAAACCATCCAATACCACTTGTATTTTAAAACCATACAATATACAATGTTGGTTTGAAATTCTCATTTAAAATAGGGGATGAGTTTGGTTACGGGCTATTTACATCCCTTAAAAATAGGGATCAATTTGTTTTCCCTAAAAAAAAGGTAGCCTAAAAAATAGCATGAATTTTTTTTAAAATAATGGTGATCCCCTTTTATAGCGAGGGCCACATTTTTTTCTTAAGGAAGTGATTTAATTATTAAAATGGAGGGCATGGCTGTTATTAATTTATTTATTTTTTTATATATATATTTTTAAATAAAGCAATGTCCAACAAATTGCCGCCACATGTAACTTCGGGAAGCCACCATGTGTCACCTCATGATTCATCCATGTCATCATGATGACGTCATGCTGACGTCATCATTGTACCTTCAGGTCAACCTAGTCAACCACGAGCTTTGACCTTCCATATCTTGCACATATGAGCTCCGATTTGCACAAAACGAACATCGTCGGAAAGCTCTTGTCGTGCTCTTCGCGTTGACATCAATTTTGACTAATTTTGGCGACATCAAATTTTGACCTTTTTTTCTTGCCCTGGGCCCTGAGTTGACCAATTATTGACTGAACTTTAACCGGCAATAACTTGGGCTCCGTAGCTCTGTTTGACTCCATTCAAGTTGTGTTGGAATCAGGACATCGAGCTCTTTCTAATGGTGCTGAAATCTAGAGATTTGGAGACACTTCAATTTCTACTAAAAATATCCATCGGATCAGGCCTCCCCACTGAAGACCTTTTGGACCTCCAAAAGTGACATTTACTCTGACATTAAGTGAGGACTTGGCCTCCCCACTTGTGCTGTATCCTCTGTACATCTGAATACCTGGCTCACAAGCACAATGAAGACTGCAAAAATATTATTGAACATAAACATTATTCTATCACTTCCATAAGCTTCTACATCAAATGTTGTAGCCACTAACCAACAAAAATTGACTAGCATAGAGTTGAACAACAATTCAAAAATGAAAGAGAATAAGTCAACAACAATTCTATCCTTTACAATAGGAACATTTTTACCCAAGGATTCATCAATGCTTTTAATCATCATTCCCTCATGTTGTATTGCGGGTGCATCCTGCAACATCTGACCCTGGTTAGCTACTCCAAGTTCAAGTTTAGAACCACTTGTACTGACAGACATAAGAGTTAACTCTTTACTTGCGTTAATTACCCTCTTTAACTTCCCTATGTTTGCAAAAGAACGATCAGTCTTAATCCTGTGAGAATGTACAATATACTGTATGCCATCTTTAAACAAGTGATAATGATTCTTTTCCCTGTAGAAAATTGCTTTTCTGTCATAAAGATAAGCGCTACCAAGCACTATCCCACAGATATTGAGTGGAACCACATCAAATTGTACCTCATCCACAAACTTACTAGTGATTGCGAATCTTAAGGTGCATTGTTTTGTTACTTGCAACTTATCATTTTCACAAATCCAGCCTCATGGATAAGGTTTCTTATGTTGTGTAGTTTTTAATCCCAAGTTTCTTACAACACTTTCTGAAATCAAATTAACTTGAGAACCACTATCTATGAGTGCATCAATTTTACTGTTCTTAGCAACAACCCTTAAATGAAACAACTCATTCTTTTTCTTATCTTCAGAGAAATCATTAACTGTAGAAGTAGAAGCACAACTAGCAACAAAAACACTGGAAGTAGGAGCTTTACCTTTCATACCCGTAGCTGTTATCTTAGTCTCATCATCTGAATCTGAACCAAGATCCATAACAACATTCGTGGCTTTCTCCTTACCTTTCTGTTTCTGATTTTGTCTTTGAGCCCACTTAGGCTTCAATTCGGGATGCAACTTCCAACAATGATCTTCATCATGACCATTCTTGTCACAATGAGTGCAAGAAAGTTTCTCATCCTTCTTGACTGTAGCTGCCTTCTTTCCTTTCCCTGTCTGTGCCTTCTTAGAGGATTTCTTTACATCATTATCAAACTTATCAATAAAAGATCCTTTACCCCTTGACTCTAAGTGTGTAGCTTGAACAGACACTTCATCCAAATTACAAGGGTTCAATACCAAAATGGAATGCCTAAGGTAGGAATGCAGACCTCCTATGTACTTCAACAAAGTGTCCTAGGTGTACAAAGGAACATTCAAAGAAATAGCCCTTTTCCTGAATTCATGGGTGTACTCTTGGACAGTTTGACCTTTCCCTTGCCTAAACATTTGCCAGTCCATCATTAACTGTTGCATATGTCCTAGGGGATAAAATTGCTTTTTAAGAGCATTAATAAATTCTGTCCAAGTTAAACTGACTCTACCATGTTGTGAAACTTCTACTTTAGACTTACTCTCCCACCAGGTTAAAGCTGTACCTCCTAAACGAAGAGTAGCTAATTGGATCCTATCAACATCATCTAATAGGTTTTGGACTCTACAATAAAATTCTACTTGCTGAATCCAATCATCCAATTATTCAGCATTAAGTTCACCACAATATTTAGGCAAGTCAAATTTTACATCCAACTTAATTTTAGGCTTATACCTACTCTTGAAAGGATTAAAAGAAGTAGAATGAGGAGAAGAGGGAGAAGAAGGAGAAGAGGGAGGAAAAGAAGAAGAGGGTGGATCTGGTTGCTTGTCACCATCTGCATGTTGTTTCCCTTTCTTGTCTTTGCGATCTTCTTGCTTCGACGAACCTTCTTCACGTTCCTTCTGTTCTTGTCTCTCTTGAAAAAGAATGTCCACCTTAGCCTTCATCTCAAGGAATGCTCTTCGAAATTCCTGCTCACTGATTTCTTCAGGAACCTCCATTCCAGAAACAAACATCTTCAACAATGTTCTACGCTTCCCGATCTCAGGATCAAAGTCTTTGAGCTTGCCTTCGCCCTTCTGAATCTTGGATCTCGTTAGCATTCAAAAAAACAAATAACTGCAATAATAGTCAACTGAGCTCTGATACCAACTTGATCTGTATAGGATCTAGACTATTTGTAGTATTGAATGCTTAACTTTTACAATGATTATTCCAAGTTAATAACATCAAAATTAACTTATGGAAATAATTACAATAATTAAAATGACAAGGTGATAACAACATAATGAAAGAAAGTGAGAGAAAGAAAGAGAGATGCAAACAGAGTTTGATTACGGAGTTCGCCACAAACGTGACTACGTCTCCGGGTCGGCTCCAATAGAGTATGACCGATCCGATTAATCTCCAAAATCAAGTACAATGCACCAAGACCATTCCTTCAAGCACTTCGGCAGCATAACAAAACTCTGATGTACAAGAATGGCTCAAAAATCTCCTTACAACTCTTCTTTCAAAACACCTATCACCAGTTTCTCTAACTTGCAAAATTTGCCCAAGAACACTTTTCAAAATCCCTTAACTCAACTCTCACCCTTACATCCCTTTTTATACAAAAAAATATTCCCAAATTGGTGAAAAACCAATTGATTTGGAAATTTCAACTTAATCCCCCTTACATAGTAAATATTTTGGAAAAATCCCCCTTATCAAAACAAATCCCCTAAAAAAAATAATTAAATGGTTTCTATGCCCTGTCACATATTACATTCGGGCTTTTCCTGTTTGTATAAGTTACAACTAATCCTTTTAAAAGGATTATTGCTTTACAACTTGGAGGAAATTTATTAAATTAAGGAGTATTTCGTTTCCAAATTTCCACAAAACCATCCAATGCCACTTGTATTTTAAAACCATACAATATACAATGTTGGTTTGAAATTCTCATTTAAAATAGGGGATGAGTTTGGTTATGGGCTATTTACATCCCTTAAAAATAGGGATCAATTTGTTTTCCCTAAAAAAAAGGTAGCCTAAAAAATAGCATGAATTTTTTTAAAAATAATGGTGATCCCCTTTTATAGGGAGGGCCACGTTTTTTTCTTAAGGAAGTGATTTAATTATTAAAATGGAGGGCATGGCTGTTATTAATTTATTTATTTTTTTATATATATTTTTTTAAATAAAGCCATGTCCAACAAATTTCCGCCACATGTAACTTAGGGAAGCCACCATGTGTCACCGCATGAATCATCCACGTCATCATGATGACGTCATGCTGACGTCATCATTGTACCTTCAAGTCAACCTAGTCAACCACGAGCTTTGACCTTCCATATCTTGCACATATGAGCTCTGATTTACACAAAACGAACACCGTCGGAAAGCTCTTGTCGTGCTCTTCATGTTGACATCAATTTTGACTACTTTTGGCGACATCAAATTTTGACCTTTTTTTCATGCCCTGGGCCCTGAGTTGACCAATTGTTGACTGAACTTTGACCGGCAATAACTTGGGCTCTGTAGCTCTGTTTGACTCCATTCAAGTTGTGTTGGAATCAGGACATCGAGCTCTTTCTAATGGTGCTGAAATATAGAGATTTGGAGACACTTCAATTTCTACTGAAAATATCAATCGGATCAGGCCTCCCCACTGAAGACCTTTTGGACCTCCAAAAGTGACATTTACTCTGACATTAAGTGAGGACTTGGCCTCCCCACTTGTCCTGTATCCTCTGTACATCTGAATACCTGGCTCACAAGCACAATGAAGACTGCAGAAATATTGTTGAACATAAACATTATTCTATCACTTCCATAAGCTTCTACATCAAATGTTGTAGCCACTAACCAACAAAAATTGACTAGCATCAAGTTGAACAACAATGCAGAAATGAAAGAGAATAAGTCAACAACAATTCGATCCTTTACAACAGGAACATTTTTACCCAAGGATTCATCAATGCTTTTAATCATCATTCCCTCATGTTGTATTGCGGGTGCATCCTGCAACATCTGACCCTGGTTAGCTACTCCAAGTTCAAGTTTAGAACCACCTGTACTGACAGACATAAGAGTTAACTCTTTACTTGCATTAATTACCCTCTTTAACTTCCCTGTGTTTGCAAAAGAACGATCAGTCTTAATCCTGTGAGAATGTACAATATACTGTATGCCATCTTTAAACAAGTGATAATGATTCTTTCCTTGTAGAAATTTGCTTTTATGTCATAAAGATAAGGGCTACCAAGCACTATCCCACAGATATCGAGTGGAACCACATCAAATTTTACTTCATCCACAAACTTACTAGTGATTGCGAATCTTAAGGTGCATTGTTTTGTTACTTGCAACTTATCATTTTCACAAATCCAGCCTAGTGGATAAGGTTTCTTATGTTATGTAGTTTTTAATCCCAAGTTTCTTACAACACTTTCTGAAATCAAATTAACTTGAGAACCACTATCTATGAGTGCATCAATTTTACTATTCTTAGCAACAACCCTTAAATGAAACAACTAATTATTTTTCTTATCTTCAGAGAAATCATTAACTATAGAAGTAGAAGCACAACTAGCAACAGAAACACTGGAAGTAGGAGCTTTACCTTTCATACCCATAGCTGTTATCTTAGTCTCATCATCTGAATCTGAACCAAGATCCATAACAACATTCGTGGCTTTCTCCTTACCTTTCTGTTTCTGATTTTGTCTTTGAGCCCACTTAGGCTTCAATTCGGGATGCAACTTCCAACAATGATCTTCATCATGACCATTCTTGTCACAATGAGTGCAAGAAAGTTTCTCATCCTTCTTGACTGTAGCTGCCTTCTTTCCTTTCCCTATCTGTGCCTTCTTAGAGGATTTCTTTACTTCATTATCAAACTTATCAATAAAAAATCCGTTACCCCTTGACTCTAAGTGTGTAGCTTGAACAGACACTTCATCCAAATTACAAGGGTTCAATACCAAAATGGAATGCCTAAGGTAGGAATGCAAACCTCCTATGTACTTCAACAAAGTGTCCTAGGTGTACAAAGGAACATTCAAAGCAATAGCCCTTTTCCTGAATTCATGGGTGTACTCTTGGACAGTTTGACCTTTCCCTTGCCTAAACATTTTCCAGTCCATCATTAACTGCTGCATATGTCCTAGGGGATAAAATTGCTTTTTAAGAGCATTAATAAATTCTGTCCAAGTTAAACTGACTCTACCATGTTGTGAAACTTCTACTTTAGACTTACTCTCCCACCAGGTTAAAGTTGTACCTCCTAAACGAAGAGTAGCTAATTGGATCCTATCAACATCATCTAATAGGTTTTGGACTCTACAATAAACTTCTACTTGCTGAATCCAATCATCCAATTTTTCAGCATTAAGTTCACCACAATATTTAGGCAAGTCAAATTTTACATCCAACTTAATTTTAGGCTTATACCCACTCTTGAAAGGATTAAAAGAAGTAGAATGAGGAGAAGAGGGAGAAGAAGGAGAAGAGGGAGGAAAAGAAGAAGAGGGTGGATCTGGTTGCTTGTTACCATCTCCATGTTGTTTCCCTTTCTTGTCTTTGCGATCTTCTTGCTTCGACGAACCTTCTTCACGTTCCTTCCGTTCTTGTCTCTCTTGAAAAAGAATGTCCACCTTAGCCTTCATCTCAAGGAATGCTCTTCGAAATTCCTGCTCACTGATTTCTTCAGGAACCTCCATTCCAGAAACAAACATCTTCAACAATGTTCTACGCTTCCCGATCTCAGGATCAAAGTCTTTGAGCTTGCCTTTTCCCTTCTGAATCTTGGATCTCGTTAGCATTCAAAAAAACAAATAACTGCAATAATAGTCAACTGAGCTCTGATACCAACTTGATCTGTATAGGATCTAGACTATTTGCAGTATTGAATGCTTAACTTTTACAATGATTATTCCAAGTTAATAAAATCAAAATTAACGTATGGAAATAATTACAATAATTAAAATGACAAGGTGATAACAACATAATGAAAGAAAGTGAGAGAAAGAAAGAGAGAGATGCAAACAGAGTTTGATTACGGAGTTCGCCACAAACGTGACTACATCTCCGGGTCGGCTCCAATAGAGTACGACCGATCCGATTAATCTCCAAAATCAAGTGCAATGCACCAAGACCATTCCTTCAAGCACTTCGGCAGCATAACAAAACTCTGATGTACAAGAATGGCTCAAAAATATCCTTACAACTCTTCTTTCAAAACACCTATCACCAGTGTCTCTAACTTGCAAAATTTGCCCAAGAACACTTTTCAAAATCCCTTAACTCAACTCTCACCCTTACATCCATTTTTATACAAAAAAATATTCCCAAATTGGTGAAAAACCAATTGATTTGGAAATTTCAACTTAATCCCCTTACATAGTAAATATTTTGGAAAAATCCCCCTTATCAAAACAAATCCCCTAAAAAAATAATTAAATGGTTTATATGCCTGTCACATATTACATTCGGGCTTTTCCTGTTTGTATAAGTTACAACTAATCCTTTGAAAAGGATTATTGTTTTACAACTTGAAGGGAATTTATTAAATTAAGGAATATTTTGTTTCCAAATTTCCTCAAAACCATCCAATGCCACTTGTATTTTAAAACCATACAATATACAATGTTGGTTTGAAATTCTCATTTAAAATAGGGGATGAGTTTGGTTACGGGCTATTTACATCCCTTAAAAATAGGGATCAATTTGTTTTCCCTAAAAAAAGGTAGCCTAAAAAATAGCATGAATTTTGTTTAAAATAATGGTGATCCCCTTTTATAGGGAGGGCCACGTTTTTTGCTTAAGGAAGTGATTTAATTATTAAAATGGAGGGCATGGCTGTTATTAATTTATTTATTTTTTTATATATATATTTTTAAATAAAGCCATGTCCAACAAATTGCCGCCACATGTAACTTTGGGAAGCCACCATGTGTCACCTCATGATTCATCCATGTCAGCATGATGACGTCATGCTGACGTCATCATTGTACCTTCAAGTCAACCTAGTCAACCACGAGCTTTGACCTTCCATATCTTGCACATACGAGCTCCGATTTGCACAAAACGAACACCGTCGGAAAGCTCTTGTCATGCTCTTTGCGTTGACATCAATTTTGACACTTTTGGTGACATCAAATTTTGACCTTTTTTTCTTGCCCTGGGCCCTGAGTTGACCAATTGTTGACTGAACTTTGACCGGCAATAACTTGGGCTCCCTAGCTCTGTTTGACTCCATTCAAGTTGCGTTGGAATTAGGACATCGAGCTCTTTCTAATGTTGCTAAAATCTAGAGATTTGGAGACACTTCAATTTCTACTGAAAATATCCATCGGATCAGAAGTGCAGAGGGACTATTCGCCTTAGGTGGTTAATGTGTCTTAGTATGAAGGATTTTAGTGTTTTTTTAGAAATTTTAAGATGATTTAAATGATTTGTAGTATGCAATTTTTAAATGTAGAATGCAAATTTTATTTTTTTTCAATTGGATGTAATGCAAAAATGAAAGCTTCACTAATGCAAAATGAAAAGTCCTAGAATGCAATAACAAATCAATGTCTTAATTGAATGCTAATGGAAATGGAAACTAAGATGAAATATGTGAATACAATGAGAAATTCAAAGTGTTCAATACTCGGGTTCACCAAAATGAAACATAGATTTTTGGGACCCTGTGGACTACTTTTGTACTTCTAGGATTTTTCACCTAAAAGGAGAGAGATAGGGTCCAAAAATGCTTATGTATCACTCAAATTAGGATGTGTGTGATGTGATATGATGTAAATGAAGTTAAATAAATGAAATATATTAATCTAGGTGACTGAAAATGAGTGCAAAATTGCAATTACAACTATGTTTGAAAACACATTGTGATATGCAAACAACTATGTAAATGAAGAAATTACGTAGAACATAAAGTACAGGGATGAATCTGAGTGCACCTAGATGAAATGTGAGCTTTTTGGAGTGTTATGGATGCTAGTGAAATTCACTAATTTTTCATAGTGGGACTCATCCATCAAGGGTAGCAAATGAATCCACCTTCTAGTGAGAAACTACCAGGAGTTGATTTTTGTCTGTCGTGATCTGAAATCTGACAAAACTCAAGTTTCTAGTCCTAAGGTGGGACTTATTTTCCATAGGTTGAAAATCATACCTCCCACAAATGTTTGAAAAACTAGGAGACAACTCTGCAACACCAGATTTGAGAATGTTTACTTGTCAAGTTATTGAAGTCAAATCTATAGAAAATGGACAAATAACTCTCTCCAAGCTTGATTTTGACTCAAATTGACTTGAAGCACATACTTGACTTGAAAATCACTCTTCAACACCTAATAACCTATCAAATCTACAAACAAAGTGTTGCAAACAAACATGCAAGAGGGGAAAAATGATTAGAGGTTAGTGAATAGGGGTTTGGCTTGGTCAAACCCTACTTTTGGTAATTAAACCCTTGAAAAGACAATGCAATGAAAGAGAAAGATAAAATAATAACAGGCAAGTCCTACCAACTCACCTAACTCTTGATAATGCAAGTCTGAAGTAATTTCAATAGTTGCTTCAAAGTTCTTGAATTGTTGATGTAAAATGCTTGAATGCTTGAGATTGCTTGAATATGATATGTGAATGTTGGATGATTGTAGATGTAAAATGAGGTGAAAATCACTTATTTATACAATTATTGTGCCTTAGTATTAATTCATACCTAATAATAGACTAACATCAAGCGATTTTGAATGAAATCTTGAAAGTAAATTTGAAATATTTTGAATTTGAGGCCAAGGGGGACTCATTCGCCACCCGTGGAAAATGGGTTCCACCTAGGACCTAAGAACATGTGTCAGAAAAAATGTTCTATTTAATGTTTTTTATCAGGATAATATGAAAAAATACACCTAATTACAACTTATGATGGCATAAAGGGACAAAATAAAGTGTGACAAGAGTGTAAATAGTTAAAATATGCCTAGAAGAGCATGAAAGTTTGTTACAAGACTTTATAGAACTTCATAATAGGGCTTGTTGATGAATAAAAAGGTGATTTTTAGGTGAATTATAATTAATAGAGTCTATAAGAATGTAGAAATGTCTTGCAAAACTTCACAACACCTTCACAAGATGTCATTCTTTGAGTTCTAGTACATAAATAAGCATGTTCAAGCCATGATACAACATAAATTCAAAGCCACATAGTTCCAACACCATGAAACGAGACCTAAAATTCCATGAAAATGACAAGGGACCATTTTTCTATGGTACAAGCCCTTTGATTTCCCATTGGTAGTGCACTTGGTTGTTATTCTATTTAAACACACAGTTACTATGAACGAGATGTGTTGTCTCTTATATTTTGGATTGGGATTTAATTTTTTTATGCACCGTGTTTACCCTTGGTTTTGGATTAGATCCTTGTGTTTTTCAGTAGGGGAGTGGCTCTCAATGGGGGTCGACGCACAAAGTGGTGCCAGGGTAACTCATGTGAGAGTTCATTCAGTGGAAATTAAATAATATTATTAGGGGAAAGGGTAGCTTAAATCATATAACTTGTTAATTGTTCTCGCTCATGGGCTCAAGGCTTGTTTAGACTTGGGGTGAGACAAGAAGGCCTAGAATTGCAAGGTCATTATCTTGTCTCTTTGAAAGATATTTGATTCCGCATTGGTTTGTATGTGGGGTCATGGATTGTGAGAGGCTATTAGGGTAACCCAAGATGGGGGTTGGGGCCAAGGAAAATCTACCAGGGTAACCCATGCAATTTTGTGATGACACTCCTCCTATGACAAAAATATGTATTATGTAGTTGATATACTTGATTATTTTACTCTGGAATCAATGTAACCTTTAGGTATGTATTGTTCTTGTATGGTATCATATTTTGTTTTTTCTGTGTCTAGAGGTGTTTGGTTTTTCCTAGGAAGCCCGTTTACTATCTCCTAGCATGGGTGGTGGGCCTTCAGGTACCACTTGGTTGGGTGGAATGTGCACCTTACACTGTTGGGTTTCCCATTTCATGTTCGTGATGGCAGGATCTTCTAGATTGGAGAGCTTGCGTGTACTATTTGATCTATACTATTTCTTATGTTCTTTTGAATCAGTTGGATGCTTTGTATATGTACTACTCCTCATTTGTATTTTAGGAGGATTCTTGTATCAATGTAATTGTAAAATTATTGTATGATCTTCCTCATTTTGGAAATGAGCTTTGTAGCTGCTATTTTTAATAAATACAAATATATGAATGATTCATTAATGTACTTTTTATCTTATGTGATGGGTTTAATTCTTTTAGATCTATATTCTTTATATCATGAGTTTAATTTTATATGCTATAGTTAGTTCACTTTTGTAGGTTATGGGATTCAAATGTAAGTGTTGTTGTGTACCTTAGATGATGTATGTGTTAAGTGTAGTTCACTTTACTTGTTATTAATTACACTTTAAAAAAAAATGTTATGCTTCCATTGTGTTTGTGTCATCCTCTAGGGTTATGTGGCGGGGCATTACACATGTAGTCATATCTAAGATCATGAATCTAAATTTAAACAACTTATTTCAAATTAGTTGCCCTTTAACAATTAATGCTTTACATTATTGTAACCTCTCATATTATTGCATAATGATACTTACAGATCCATTTCATTCCCTCAAACTGACATTAATTTGAATACATAATTTAATTCTTAACTTGAAGAAATGCATACACAAATCACACAAGTGCAAAGAGATTGCAATGAAAAATCAACATATCCTTGATATATTTAATCCATATGCAATTTGAGAACACAAAATGGAGATAACTTCTATAATATTTTCATAGATTTTCTCAAAATAATTGACACTATTATAAAAATCTGTACATTCATTTACTATATGTAAAACCCCAATTCCAAACTAAGCATTCTCTCTTTCCTTACCCTAACCCAAAATTTTAGAACCTATACAAAAGAGAAGAAGAAAGAAGATATAGAAGAAGAAGAAGCCCTAAAATTCATTTGCAATTGACACTTGGATCCTTCATCCTCTGTTGATTAGTAACTGCCTCCAGCTCATGAAGAATCTTCAATATGCACCTTGGTTCATGCATCTTGCATTCACTTTCCCTATAAAAAAAAATATTCCCTACAATAATGACCTTCTTCATTATTCCCTTCCATTGAAAATATCCATTTTTGAAAGAAAAATCCCTGTGAAAGTCTAGTCTTCTTTGTTTACCTTTTAACACTTCACATATTTTATCAATCACTTGGCTTACAAATATAATATTACTCCCTACTTGTGAAAAACTTCACTCCATTTTACCTTGTAGTGAAAAATTATCTGCTCTCCCGTGAAAGAATTTTTTACTCTCTTTTGTTCCTTTGTAGTTGAAAATAATCTTATCAGTAAAAAACCCCTTTAATCTCCTCTCTATTTTTCCTAGAAATATTTTTCATTTTATTTACTCCATCGGGTTGCAAAGAAATTTATTCACTCACTTCTTACTTGCTTTCACCTTTTAAATATTTTCCCATCCAAATTCTTTGTTTTCACATTATGAAGATTATAAATCATTTACTTGGGATATACAAATATTTCACCTATTATCTGTGTCCTTTTATTTCTTCACCTTATAATTAAAATCTTTCCTTTTAAATAGTGAAATGGAGGCTTTTAAATATTTTACCATCGGGCAACATTTATATTTCTTCAAACATTGGCTTTAAAAACTACCTCACGGGCCCACCAAGTCCTTCCTTCCAATCCTCGCTCTCTCATTCCTCTCCTCTAATGACAACAACAAAACACATGGACTCATGAGTCAACAAGATTCAAAGATTTAAAATAAAGCTTTATAATTGTGAAAGATGGATTTATTAAAATCCATACACCTCTACTCCCTGCTTCCTCGCACCCTCATGCTGACATCAACCCTTCTCTTCATGGGCTAGCGGGGAAACATGCCTCTATAATACTTTGACTATGTTGGTATCCTACAAATATTTATAGAGTCAACATGGAACTCCAACTTCCTCCATCGAAACAATGCATGAAAATTAGACGGTGCCAAATCTGCTCTTCAATAATTTTTCTCATTACTGGGTCGTTTTTGATAGTGCAGGGGAATTTTTGCAACTTTCGGCAACCAAAAATAATTCCAAACATGCTTAAAAACTATTCCCAAGAATTAGGAATGGTCAAGGGATGATCCCAGACCATGGAGCAAGAATTTTGAGCTCAAATTGACCCCCAAAATTTTTCTAGAAATCCAAAAATGTGAACACCAACCACTAGCAAAAACTCTTGCTCAAATCTGACTGAAATACATCAGAGACACCTCAATGGAGAGAAAAATACCTTAATCTTGACTGTAATAGAAATTGTAGATCAAAATTTTCCCCAAACAATGCTCTCAGTATTCTCCCCGCTTCCCCATGATTTTCCTATGTGGTGAGCATTTCTTCCACAGGCTAGTGGGGAAAGCTAAAATTATAATGTTTGAACATTATAAAGTTTATTAAAATTTAAATTTTTCCCAATTCCTCGTTTTCATGTGCAAATTTTTATTTTTCAATTATTTAAAATACTTAAAATATTTTAAATATGTGCAATTTAAACATTAGAAAATAGTGAAAATTTAATTTTAGTTGCAACCCAAATAGGGAAAATTCATTGTAGGAAAATCAGGACACCTAGAGCCACAAAAATTTGTGTAGGAACATTATCAATTATTTAGAGAAAACCCATGTCCTCAAAACATCCATCACCAAAATATTTCGGGTACCTCCTCTGTAAACTGGCCTACCAGATGCCTTTGTCACGACTGAAAATGCATTAAAATAATGCATCAGATGACATCCATTTTTGATGAAAATGGAGCTGGAGAGGTTTTGGATCAACATGAGAAATTGGTTTCCTTTAGAAATTGAAAATTTGAAAGTTTCTGGAATACCAATTTTGACCCAGTTGCAATTAGAAGACAATTAAATAACCCATGAAAACTCATCTAGGGGGCCTCAGACTGAGCATGCATGTTACCATTTGAACCAAAAATTCAATGCAACAAATGGCTTAGAAAAATTCATCCTATGGTGTAAGATATTAATATCCAAAGTGGTTCAGTCAGACTTTTCTTCAACTGCACCTATCAAAAACCAATTAGGCCTCACCAAGTAACCACTTCAAAAAACTACAAATTATCTTTTCGGAAGCTACCACTGGAAACACTAGGTCAGTTAGATCCATTGAGTATGTGTGGAAGATGGATTTCCTCCAATCATGATTCTTCACAAGATATTAGAGGTCAAATTTGACCACCTTGAAATAATTGAGTAAATGCAGATGTAAAAATAGAACAAAGTACATTTGCTTTTGACCTCAAAAAATATCAAATTTGATCATGAGCCTCTAAAACCAGACTAGGGAGCATATGAATGTGAGGGGAATGCAAAGAATAAATCTATTTTCCATGATGATCATCCAACTATGAAATATTAGTCTAAATAGGATTCCACTTCATAGGACTAAGAGTATACAAACATCAAAACAATCCTAGAACCCTCTAGCTTTGCGTCTCAAAACCTTGTCAAAAATTATCATGGGAAGCTGAAATGAGACATGCATGTTCACATATGTCACATGAATACGCTCACCAAGGGATTTGACATGAAAATCAACTAGCTTCGATTTATGACCCTTCAAAGTAGGTCATTTGGGCAAATTTTTCAGAGGCATTGTTGAGTGTGCAAATCAACTTTTCACATCATGGTCACTCAAAATTTAAAAATTTTGAAGGTTCCATCAAGCTATCTTCCATGTTGAATCAAAATTATTTCCTTTATTTTTACTTTCTTTGTGTTATTCTTTATGTTCCATGAGCATTTGGGGAATGATGATAGTTTTGAGCTTTCTAAGAACATTATAGCAAATGCATACTGATCCTGAATCTATGGATACCTCATGTGTTTGAGTCTAATTTTGGTGGTAATCCTTTTCATGACATAGGTTTATTTGGAAACATATGACTTGGCATAGGGCTTTCCAAATAAGCTCTCATGTCCTCTATATTGTTAGCATTTATCATTTTCTACTTTAAAGTAATTTCTCATAGCATGGTGTTTAGCAATTTCTTTAAAGTGGGGGAATACATTGGCATTATTATTTTTACAACTCATGTTTCATTGTGTAGTTTTCTTACTTCATTCGATCCATATTTTTATTTTTGGTGACATTGGGTGTGATGTCCTTCAAGAGCATGATCTCTCTTAGCATATTATATTTCTATTAGTGGCTTGATGCGACACACTACATCCCCTAAGATGTGAATCTTCTATTCTTCAATTGGTCCTTTCTTGAAGACATTAGGAAAAATTTTCCCCAAGTTAATACCTTACATGAACTAAGAAAAACTCCTTTGAACGTACCTTGTACATTATTTTTCATTTATAATATTGATTATATGGCCACCTTGCATAACACACTTTGCTTGCCTGTGGAGCCATCTAGTTCATTCATGGGTGTTAAGCATATGAAGCTTTGCTTACCTCATGAATTATTTTTGTTCATCTTGTGTGGTGCCTTATCAAAGTTATCAGGAGTTATGGCTTTGGTATGGTTACTGTATGGGAGCTAAACTTAGTTGTAACTTTCCATAGCCACTTTCTTGTCTATGTGAATGCATACTAGTTGTGTGTGTATGTATCTTATTGGGGAATCACCTAGTGGATGACTTGAGGTTCCACTAGCCCTTGTGAGCATGGATTTGGTTTGCATAGTGGACATCATGTACCACTTGTATATGTTTTTGGGAAAATAACTTAGATCCGATCCACAACATGTGGGACAAATGGTCAAAAATTGATCCACCCCTTTTTTTTTGTTTTTCTTTCTTTTTTTCCTTGGCAGTATATGCTTGTGCCTTGTTCATGTTCCTTACATCACTTGTGTTTTCTCTTGTGGTAATTTGGGTTTTCCATGGGATCTTGATCTTGGGGACTTACACAACCTTCTTTATTGTTGTTATCTTGTCTTACTAGCATTGGTACATTTGGACCTCTCTTGATGTGAGTTTTTCTACTTTAGTGTGAGGTTGAAGCAAGTTCCTCCTCTCACTAAAGTGAGGGATAAATGTAGTGTAGAAAAATGCACCTCTTTACATTTTCACACTTGTTTGGGCCCTCCTTGCTAAAATTGGGCTTCTTTATGCCTTATTTGGTCCTATTTTGCATCCACAAGCCTTATTTAAAGCATCTTTCTAAAGATGATCCTGACACATAACTAATGACCAATCATATTTTAATGTTTTTGGATTGTATGGCCCATATTTAGTGATTTTTGACTCATACTCCACCTTGGGAGTATGGGTCCCACCTAATTTTTTTGGCCTGATCCAAAATTTGGTATTAAAATTAACTTTCTTTGGAATTTGTGTCATAGCCTTAGCCTACTAGGACTCATACACCCCAACTAGTGTATGATTCCTACTTAGTTTGGACCTATTTTTAATTCAAATTCTTGGCGATATTTTATTCTCCTAGATCTGATGTCGGCTTGTAGTGTTGTAATTTTAGGAAATCAGGCATAAACATATATAAATACAAGTTTATTTCACATATTTTCTTCTAGAAGTTTTATGAAGCATTCCTATAGCAATTTTATAAGATCAAGAGAACTCAAGAGTGATTATCAAGCATTTTTGGAGCTATATACAAGATTCAAGCATCATATCAAAGTCATCATGCATCATGTTTTTATTTCTTGCTAACATTTGTGATGTAGTTTCTTATGATTCAAACAAGAATTCAATTCAAGTTCCATAACATACAATCAAGTGTCAAGATCTACATTCATGCTATCCATTTCATACAATACTATAGCCTTTGTTACAAGGGTTTGGTGAGTTGGAAAATAGCATATTTTTTCATTCATCATCCCTTCATTGTATTTTTATTCATTTCAAGGTGTGACTACCAAAATAGGTTTTGACCGAGGAAAACCCCTATCCACTAACAAAACAACATTTTTCCCTCTCTTTGATGTGTGATTTGTATATTTAGATTGAAGATCCATTAAAGAGCAAGATTGGAGAAAGTTGTCAAAGTTGTAACCTTTCTTGTGAGGTCATGGAAAGTCACCTACAAAGTAGAATTCAAAGTTTTAAATTCAAATATTTGGCAAGAAAGAAGCTATAGGAGAACACTAGAGGATATTAGAGTTTTATATCAAACCTGATACTCAAAATAAATCACCACTTATGGCGTATGAATCCCAGTATGCCATTTTTCATAGATTTTATGTGGATCCTGCTTTACTAGTTACAGATTCTCATTTTGGCTTGAAAACCTAAACTGGGACTAAATCACCCCTACTAGAGTATGAGTCCCAATGTGCTTCAAAAGTTATAATTTTAGGATTTCAAATCTAATTCGGAGCATCTCAAGCTTTCTAGGTGCACCTATGTCCATTATGAGTTTATTATTCTAATTTTTAGTTTCATATCTTAGGTTGCATAGTTAGATTTTCATATCATTTTCATCTTCTTCTTTTCAAGCCTTTGCTTGGTGGTGAACCCCCCTTTTTTCTTTAATCAAACCCCTTGGACACTTTATGGAAGATCTCTTTCCCTCATTCCATCCCTAGATTGAGATCTCTAAGGTTTCCTTGAATGAAACTATAGTGAAATAGGAAGGGTGATAAACCCCTTGTGTGTGTTCCATCTCCTAAAATGTGGAACAACTATTTTTATTTCATTTGTATAGGACATTTAGATAGTCTTATAAACATTTTTCTTTTGAGTTTTCAGACACCCTATTAAGGACATAGATGCCCTTTAATGCCTCTTTTGTTCAACACTTGAGTCAAAAAAAATTTACACACTCCCATGTCTCTATGTCTTTATTTTTTATTTACTCACAAATATCTATTTTGAAACTCATAATTGCATTCATTTAGACATCTTTCATATAGCTCTAAAAAGGGAAAAGGTGAAAAAAATTGCATTATTTTGTTTCAAAATTACATCAAAATCTTCATTTCCAAATCTAGGCATCTTATAATTAGTCAATTATTGCATTGGGTGATCCCACAATAGTGGTTTACAAATTTTGGCCAAATTGGAAACTAAAATATTTTTTTTAACTAAATCTTCACTTTCGGGCACCTATAACGGCTAAATTGTGAGGAATTTGAAGATGATGCAAACTAGAGTTTTGTGACATTTTTTTGTATATTCTAAATATATTTTTTTCAAAACTTTTGGAATCAAATTGCACTTCTTTTTCCATCTCCCTCAAAAACTAGTTTTTTTCATAAAACAACATTTTAAAAAAGTGATGCTCACTGTATAATGCATAAATTCTTTTTCATGAAGGATAAAATTCTAATTATTTCAAATTTAGATTTGTAACTCTGATATCTAGTGCTTCCACTTGGTTAGATAGTTTTTTATTGAATATTTTTTCTTTAATCAAGTTTCAAAATCAAACTAATTACAATTTAGACATAGGGTGACTATATAACACGTAATTTTTTTTGTATGTATCAAAATTCTTTTTTTTGTTGGATCAAGGACTTCAATATCTGGTGTAGTCATTTTTTTCAAAAAATTTTTTGATAATCTATTATTTTTCCATATGTGTAGAACAAAGAGCTTGATTTTCGGTGAAAAACCCATGTTTAATAAAACTAAAACATATTAAAATTATATTCGTTGGATAGCTTGTTCTAAGGACTACCTGATTCCAGCTAGGTCTATGAAGTATTTTCCATTTTCAGCTTCAAACTGAGCTTCGAAGAGCAAAAAAAAATATTTTTTTGTGAATAAGGTC
This sequence comes from Sequoia sempervirens, assembly GCA_007258455.2. Classification (NCBI taxonomy): domain Eukaryota; kingdom Viridiplantae; phylum Streptophyta; class Pinopsida; order Cupressales; family Cupressaceae; genus Sequoia; species Sequoia sempervirens. The sequence goes on along the minus strand of VDFB02193867.1, from coordinate 754,835,175 downwards.
AAAAATTAGGAAAAGGGCAGGTTGGGTTCAAGAGAACCAAGGTTTGAACCCTGGTTCATTGAAACCCCCTACCATAAAGGGGTTTCTATTTGTTTTTTTGGTTGATTGGTTTGTACATGCATTAAATGGGTTTGCTCGAATCTTGGATCAAGCAAACCCTTTTTTGGGTCGTTTGAAGCAACTAGTTTGTTCAAACCCCCAAAATGAATTTTTTTGGCATGGGGTCATTTTTTACAAGTTTTCCTTCCTCATTCAAATTGTAAACCACTTTTGTGGGTTTACTCCATTTTAAAATAGAAAAAATGCATTCAAAATTGTCATTTATTGTTCACATATTATTACACACTTGTATCAGCATAAATTAAGAAAAATTTGAAAAAATATTCAATTTCAAACTTGTCTGAAACTAGACCTAGAGTGGAAGGAAGCTAAGGTAGGAGAACAAATTCCTACACTAATCTTAAGAGGAGAATAATGTAAAACTTTTACAAATATTTCAACAGTTATAGAAAATTAAACAAAAATTGACATAAACATCAAGCATACCACAACATAGTGATTTACATGGGGAAAACCCTTTTGGGAGAAAAACTCCACACTCCAAAAGTCATCCAATATATTATTTAGAAGTCATAAATATTACAATATACTTGCAAAGCAATCTTCTCATAGGAGTATCACTAGTCAGAGATTCGGAGGCAACATGACCACTATTAGAATCTCAAAATACATCACTATACTTAGCCATAATACAATGCCCTCATAAAATAGGGTTGCCTTCTAGGGAAAGTCAAGATAATATAATATTGACTATCTTATATAAGACGTAATGATGAATGGCCCAGGTTTACAATAATAAAATATAAATAAAATTTAGCTTTCGAGGGCACTACCCTTGAGCCCCCACCAGGGGCATGCTACTGCCTAGACCCCCAGCTAGGGGATGATCCCCCTGGGCCCTTCGTAGGGGGGACCACCATGTCCCCATCATCATCAGATGAAAAATACCTTATGTATCATCAGTACCTTATGTAATTGCAAGGTTGAGACACATTTTCCCCACATAGAATCCTTAAGAAGAATCACACAAATCCCAACTTTGAATTTCTTGAAAACCTGCCTAGGACACATACACCATTGCGAGCCTCTATCCTCTTACTCTTTTTGGCTCATTTTTTTGGCGACAAAATTGTCTCAAGATCCTCTACCAAGATTTGTTGCATGTTGAACACCCATAATAATAACAAGGGGGGTGAATTAGTATTCCCTAAAACCACTAAACCATTTAAACATTTATTTTGAGCATCATATTCAATTTGTAGTAAGGAAAGAAACCATGAAACAATCATCAAAGCACATAACACATGAACACCAAATTTTTACGTGGAAAATCCAAACAAGGAAAAACTACAGTGAGGATTAGCTCACAATATATTATAACCGATTATAAAATATTACAAAAAGGATCACTGTTAGGTGGACTCACTATCTGATGGACTCACTGTCCAAAGAATAAGAGAAATATAATAGAGGAGTGGCTCACTGACAAGATTTGAACTGCTACAAATGCATCTATAATGTGCGGGAAATACATTTCCACTGAATCTCAACTACTAAATCAACACACTTCATATTACTCTACTCTAACACTCTGACCTGCTCTACATTCACATTACATTCATATGCTCTGCTTAGGAATTCACAACACACATATTCTACAATAAATCTCACATCTCATCTCATCATTGCAACATTAAAAATGAACTTACATTTATACCCTTTCAGTCACAAAAACCTACAACATCAATTAGGTCAACCTAATTAGATGTATCATTCAAAACAATAACTTGCAATCTTGAGATCAAACATACATCCTTCACACCTTAACTCAAAACTTGTAACACATCAAATAGGTCGAAATGGACCTATAATAGCTTACACATAACCGATCAACACTTCCTATAACTCCACACAACCCCATACATATTAGTTCAGCACCACTGGTGAACAACACCAAAATACACCAACTGATTATCCACAAACTAACATGTAAATCTCCAAAAAGTCACGCCACTCGGACTTCATACTCTTTTGGCACCTGTAAACATTTCCACAACTCTACATAACCAAATATTATTCTGCACTGGAATGAAGACCATTGCAAATAGGTACTCTACATTGGCAACATCGTAACCTGAGATACTGTCAAGCATAACTTTTGCATTAGAGGACATAAACACATGAAACTTTGGATTTAAGGTCCTCAAACAAACACATAAATTATCTTAGAACTATAGACAAAGATATCTCAAGACGACCAATGCAGACCAAAAAATTGATGCTCTCTACAATGAAAACTGTGTTTTGAGACTTAGCCAAATAATCAATCCATTTGTTCTTCATTAGAGCAAAACATCTCCATCTCTATATTGGATTAACACATCTTATAACTAACAATAATTTGATTCTTTTGAATGCTTTATTTTAATTAAATAAACATCTATTTCTAGTTAGAACATTATTTATTTATTTAATTAAAATATTTTAAATTAATAAAAAATTAATTTAGACAAAAATTATTTAACCTGACTTTAGAATTATTCACTTTACCCTTTAAGCTAGTCTCTCTTGGATTCAGCCATATTTCAGTCGCTTTTCACTCTCTTTCATCCTAAAATTCACAAAGATCATATGTAATAATAATGCTAAGGTATTTCCACATTAATTAGCTCTCTATCCATACATTTAATTCATAAAAGCAATCAAGAAATCAATTAGATTTGATATTGTACGTAGGGGGGAAAAACGCCCGTGTTTCAATGTCAGCTTCTATGACAGCAACGTTCATGATACTTTGAACGGCCTCCAAATAGAAACCTGGCAGGTCTGCTAAAATCCCGATTTTAGGTACTATAAGAAGCTTCGTCTTATTCTTCTTAATGTCCAGAGGAAGGAATTGTATAGGCAAAAAGCGTGTTGCTCTCCAATATACAGGTTTCCAATCTAAGAGTACCCATTGATATTAATTAATGTTACTGTGACAAAAAGGCCTGAGCGACCAAACATCTGGAATGTACATATCAGATGTTACTCAGCAGAAAATCCACAGCCACAAAGGGACCACCTTTCCCTTCAACTAACGCTGAACAACACGAGTTAATGTTTTTCCTCTGCTTTTTCTTTCCTTCCATATTTGATAGTTTTAGCTTTATCCATCACGTTTCTCTGCTCTCTGGTACTTTCGTCTACTTCTTTACCCTGACATTTACAGCCTTTCGCCCACCTACTCGGAGGAAAACTAGTGGGCGGCTCAAGTACATTGGGAAACCAGTGGCGGATTGCCACAAGTTGATCACGTGTTACTCTTCATCTCACACCACAAGCTTTTGCTTATTGTTTATGATATAAATTTTTAAATGTTTGAGATAAAATAAAGATTAAATGAAGTGTACAAGTTTGTGTATTTATAAGTAATATTTTAATAAATAAAAGGATGAGTAATAATTTTCCAATAGTAAAATAAATATTTTAAAATATATTATTTTTTAAATAAATTATTATTATATAAATTAATATATATATTGTAGGTATTTATTTAAAATATATGGTAAATTTGAAACTTTATTTATTTAAAGTTTTCCCAACATAAAAATTATTAATTTAAAAAAATAATAATAATAAATCAAATAAAATTATTATAAAATAATTAATAAGTATTTTTTTTTTTAAATAAAATAATTCAAGATTGATATTTATAATATTTTTTAGATAGATGCATTTAAGATAATTATACTAATTAATTATCTCTATCATATTATTATTTTATTAAGTACTAGTTAAATTCTATCTTAATGGTTTTTTAATTAATATTTTATAATAGTTATTTTGTTGTTTATTCACATGCAACATACATATTTTAACAAAATTAGTTAAAATTTGTAACAAGGATTTTAGTATCTTAAATTTTTTAAATAAGTATATTAATTATTATAATTTTTACAAATTAAAATTTAAATGTATTTGATAGATTTATTGGTGGGTTCAAAATTAATGAATAAATGTTTTCAAATAGAATCAAGTATATGGATAATGAGAAATGTATTTGTATTGATTCCCAATAATTAGTAGAAAAGATTTTCAAAGATTAAACTAGAATTCTAAATTTAAATAAGGTCCCAACTATTAATAGAATATATTTACTACACTTAAATTTTAAGGATTTAGATATATGATTATAAAAACAATTTAGAACAATAAGTATTGTGTGCTTTTGGGCTAAATTGGTATCGTTTTAGCTCAACGTTTGGATCACACTCAGAGATCCATCATCCACACAAAAACATTATTTGGATGATGGACCATTAAATGTGATTCGAAAATTGAACTAAAAATATACACAACTTAAGTTAGATGCACACAATACTTACTAATATAGATAATGGAAAACTAATACCACCAATTTAGAATTCACACAAAAACATTATTTATAAATATATAGAAAATACTAGTTGATTATTTTTTTGAAGGCATTAAATTATTTTCCATAATTATGAAATTTAAAAACTATTAAAAAGCTCAAGACTACTGATCAAATCCAAACGATTCATCATAAATCATATTAAGACCAAAAATTTAGCAGACAGCTTTTTCCCATGTCGCGTAAGTTATATATTTTAAAATTTCAATCAATCCCACCTTTATAAAAAGCTTCACAAAATGACTGGTCAATTTTCAACGTACACGAGATAGACTAGGGCGAAATTTATCTTCTGTTGCTCCTCCAGACAATATTGGACGGCTGTGAAAGGCCACAAATTTGGAAAGTGAGGGATGGGAAACAAAAAGTGGTGATAGGTGGTTGTCACAGGTTCGTGGATTTCATGAATGAAACTCATTTGAAAGTGAGAGGTGCATTGCTTCAAAAGATAAAGAAGACGGCTTCCATTATCTCAAGAAACTGGAAACCATTCTCAATATAGATGAAGGAGGCCCATATATGTTTTTTAAGTTTTATGGATTCCATGGCTTTGTGAGGGAGTCATTTTATAATCAATATTATAAATTTGGTGTGAAGAATTTTATAAGTAAAGATGATGAAAATATGTTTCACTCTTTATGAGTATGTTGCTTTTCATTTTAGATATATGTTGTTATATAAAATTATGAGAATATAGTTTTTTATTATATAATGTATTTGTTTGTGTAAATGATGGCATCATCTTTTGTTTGTAACATTTAAATTCTTAATCCCATGTGTCATAATTGAGTGGAGAAGAATAATTAGAAAGAGAAGATTTAAACTTTGTTTATGATATTTAAATTATAGGAAATAATAAAAATGATTAAGTAATTCTTAAGTATTTAGGAGTAATCTATAATTTGATATATCAAATTAATATATTGAAAAGTGTAAAAGTTCAAACATTGTCTTACTTGTATAATCTTTCCTTAGCAAAATAGAAATTCTATTATATGATGTGTCATTGTTGTAATAGTTCACTTTCTTTTTTCTTTGTAGCATTCCCTTTAGGTAGAAATGTTTCAATTAAACAAATTTATAAAATAAATTTTATATCTTGAATTATTTTTAGATAGATGTATTTGATATATTTAAACCAGCATATCTATCTATAAAAAAATATATGTAAAAGATCCTAAGATATATCATTTTTGGGGTGTCTATATTTGAATAGATTATTTATTTAAGTGGAATGGATACCTCAATAACGATATCTATAGGTGTCTTTTACATAGATATTTCTAAAAATATATTTTCTAATAATATTATTTTATATTTATTTATAATAATATATACTTGAATTAACATTTCACTGTATTAATTAAATTGTAAGAATGAATTGTCTAACATTATTTTAACATATTTTTTTTGTGATAATATAAAAATATTAATAGTGTGGGTATGTGCAGGATCATGATGGGCCAAAAAGTGGCAATATGATGGGTATGTGGTTGATGACTTTTTTCTTACCCAAATTTGATAAAATGAAAAAGGTTTTTAAAGGAGATTCTTAGCTTTCCACCAATATAGATTATTCCTTACTTTGAATTTAATAAGTTATTATTATTCATTTTCTATTCAAATTATGACTAGAGTCCTGATTGATAGATTGATTGAAAAACATCTATAGCTTTCAAACGGTATTATATTTTTTGAATCCAAAACATGCATCACATTCTATGCTTCGCATAATATAGGATTAAAAAAAGAAAAATTGAATTTCATGAAATTTTGATCAAGTTAAGGTGGTCACATAAATGAGTTTTTATATTTTTTAAAAGGGTAATAATAAAAATCATAATTAATTTTTTACTTGGAAAAAAAATTACAAAAAATATGCATCACATTGGGACATGAGTCCTCTACTTATATCTAAAATCTTATAAAAATATATTATCATTTTTTGTGATTAGGTGGTCAAACAAACACGTACTTCTTATTTTTTTCCCTAAAAAATTTAAATTACTCTGCATTGAAATTTCAAATTTTCACCAAATAGATTTTATTTTTTAAAACAAACCTAGTAGTTTATAAACTACATTCAATTTGCTACAAATTCTATTGTTACATATTTTTGAAATTATATAGATAACTTATTCAAATTTTTACGCCAAGTTTCCTAACTGATTTTTCTTATTTTTTTGCCACTTAAGGGCCTATTTTTTCCATGATGATCCTGCACATACCCGTGTATACAATATAAAAATTTGTAAAAATTATTGTATTATATATGACAATGGAAATTGTTCTCCCTTCTTGGAGATAGTGCAATTCCTTACCTAATTTGGACCTATTTTTGAACCCTTACATTAAATACCCTTTTAAATCATCATTAATAGGCCCCTAGGACCCTTTATTTTGGATCTTGAGACTTATTTCAACTAAAAACCCAACAAAATCATCAAAAATATCAAGATTTCTAACAACCCATCCCAAAAATCTAGAGTGGGACTCATATGCCACCTTGGGCGTATGAGTCCCCCTAGGTGGGACCCATATGCCACAAGTGGCATATGAGTCCCACATGAGCCCTTTTTAGGGTTTGAGTGAGAAATTCAAGTTTTCAATTCAAAATTTTGGTTGATGTCAGCTTTTGAGATCCAAATAACAATAAATTAGGTGTAGCTTCTAAAGTCATTTTTCATCTAAGCAATAATCTAGAAGAGCAATTTCAAGATCCAAACATTCAAGAGCATTCAAGAATTCTTCACGAGACCATTCAAGAGCAAGTAATCAGCAAAGTTGAAGTCTTGGAGCAACATTATTTTAATTTTACAGGTCTTCAAGCTCAATTTCATTCAAGAACTAGCATTTTCAAGGGTTGATTATGGTTGTATATGGTTAATGATGATGGATTCTAGTATGGGGAGATGCAACTAGCCATCAAGAAAAACCTAAAGACTTGTTTCATAAGTGATTCCATCCTCCATTGTCTCTCTACATTTAGCCTAAGGAATGTACATACGTTATTAGGGCTCATTTGGGGTGATTAGGGATCTCTCAACGTGAGTAATTCATGTCTATGTTTCATTCTTACATCTCAATCTAGCACAATAGAATAGGGTTGCATTGCATTTCAGATTTCCTAATCTTAGACACACTTAAGGTTAGGGTTTATGTTCACATTTACATTTATGATTCATTATTTCTATCAAGGTTTAATTACCAAACTAGGGGTTTGACTAAGGAAAACCCCCCATAAGAAAATCAATCCTATATTTTGTTTTGTAGGTCTTTTAAAAGGTTTGGATCTAGAAATCGGTTTGGAACAGAAGAGCAGAAATTGGAGTACAGATCTAAAATTTGAATTCCCAAAAAAGCAAAATGTGATTGATATGCTAGAAGTGGCATATGAGTCCCACTATAGGAAAAAATTTAGAATTTTTGGAAATTTTGAATTTGCACTGTTAGAAACCTATTCTAGACTAGAAAACCTAGTCCATGACTGATATGTCTAGAGTGGCGTATGAGTCATAATATTCCCTAATTCTAGAAATTTTAGTGTTTTAGAGCTCATTCCAAGCCTCCACTTATTCCTAAGTTTTCACCCCTGGTCTTTCATCTCTCTATTATGATTTACATGCATTTTTATTTCATTTAGTGAATTCTTGCATCATATTAGGTTTAAGAATTAAGTCTTGCATTTTATTGATCTTTCCAAGCCCTAGCTTGGTGGTGAACCCCTATTTAGTTTCTAATCATACCCTAGGACAACCCTATTGCAAGATCTCATTCTCCTTTGCATACCTTAGATTAAGATCTCTATGGTTTTCCTTAAATGAGAAGTGTAGAAGATTGTTATTCTATCTCCCAAGTATAGGAAGTCAAACAATTTTCTACTTTTCTTTTTTGTGAACACACATTTAAAACATCATAATTTTAATTTTAAGTGCATTATCATCCTAGATCTATCTTGCATTAACATTGCATTAGGGTTTACATTTATTAATTGAAATCTAACGTTTATAAATCTTTCATTAGTGAAAGCACATATAGATTGCATTTTTGTCTCTTGCATCACTCAAATTGACTTAAAATTTGAATTTTCACTTAGTTTGGACATCATAAAAAAAAATGCATAAAAAACAATTTAAAAAAAAAAAATTATGAAAAAAACCCTCATTGGGACTCAGATGCCCCCCTGGGTGATTTATTTCCAATGCAAATTTTAAATTGCATTTTCCATAATCCAAAACTTTACTTGTAAGCTTTTATTTGTTGTTGATAACTTTTTGTTCTAGTTTGCAGAGTTTATGTTACATTCATTTCAATTAAGTGGACAAAATTAGCTTACTGTACTTTTCATTTTTAGCATTAGTTCATAACTCAATTAGATTAGATTACATTTGGTATTCTTTAGAAAACAAAACCAAAAACACCTATAAACTAATGAACCACTTGGAGAAAGCATAGTTATTTGACTATGTAAAATCTCTTTTTCCAAGTTAACCTAACCCTCAAGCCTTTTAGTAGTGACGACCTTGACATGTTAGATGAATCCCTTGAGGACTTCATCTCACAAGGTTCATCCACTAAGGCTTGTTATGACAAACCAAAACAAATAGAATTCAATGGTATTCAACCTCAACTTATCCTTTACCCACCTTCACACAAACCTCAAACTCAATACAAGCATGTAATTATTCTTTACCCACCTAAGAATAATGTTTTGCAACAATCTAGTGATAATACCATAGCTCATACATATAATACTCGAAATAATCTACAACCAAAGCAACCAACCAAAACAACCTTACCTTCGCCTAATCACATCTTGCCTATAGTCCCTATTTTCCTTTGCATAGTGGGAAGGAGTATGACCTTGTTGAACAACCTAATAATACTTTTGCAAATATATCCCTATGGGACCTAATTCACAATTCACCAAATTATCACACTATGCTTTAAACTACCTTGCAACAAGTAATGGTTCCCCCTGCTACAAATGCAAATGATGTGGTAGCTCTAATACAAGGGATGAATATAGTTAATGTAGACAATACATTTCATCAACATGAGCTACCTCCATTGGAAATGAGAAATAGAAATGATGCCTTCATGATAATTTCTATCCATAATAGGTTAGGAATTGAAACAATGGAAATAGATTGTTTTATGGTTTAGGACATAGAACAACCAATTTCACAATCATTTCATTGCAAAGGAGAAATAGATCTTGCAATAGGGTTGTCCTAGGGTCTAATTGTAAACTAAAGAGGGGTTCACAACCAAGCTAGGGCTTGGAAAGACTAATGAGATGCAATACCTAATGCTTAAACCTATTATGATGCAAGATTTCACTAAAAGACTTAGAAAAGGATGTAAAACAAAACATAAATCTGAGAGATGAAGGGTGTGCACCTACAAATGTGAAGATGAATGGATGAAGCTCTAAAATACTAAAAACATTGATTTTAATGTTGACTAGGACTCATACGCTAGATTGGGTATTTTTTCCTCGGTTAGGCTTTTTGGGTAGAAACTGAAATCTGGTAGAGATGTTTCTAGAACTTCTAAAATCGAAAAAATTCCCTATAATGGGACTCATATGCCAGAAGTGGCAGATCAGTCCAGTTAGGGTTTTCTGGAAATTCAAAGCCTAAATCTTCTCTTCAATGTCTTCTTTGTCCTTTTCACCTAATTTTTGGATCTAAAAATCTGATTTGCAACCTGCAAAAGTCTTCCAATGATCTCCAATGCAAGGTGACAACTATGACAGCTTTCTCCAAACTTTCTATTCAATGTTTCTTCAACCTAGACCTACAAATCACGCACTAAAGAGAGGGAAAAATGTTGTTTTATTAGTAGTGTAGTGTAGAAAAATGCATACCTTTGAATTTTCACACTTAATTTGGACCTATTATTAGCACCCCTTGCATTAAATTCCCTTTAGATCACTTACTATGGGCCCTTAAGACCCCTTTTGGTGCATCTTGAGGCATATTTCAACTATAAACTTGAGCAAAATCCACAAACAACCTTTGATCTTAGCTACGCACCTTTTAAAATTGAAAAATAAGTCTTGTGGGAGAAAGACGCCCTTGGTAGCATATTAGTGCCCCTTAGTGGGAACAAGATGCCACCTAGGGCATCTTAGTCTCGAGGGCTTTATTTTTGAGGGCATCTTATAATTTTTTTTTATCTTTGGGATCTAATAATTGGGTTATTAGATAGGAATTCCTATAAAAGTAAGATTCACACTCATTTTTACACATAAGAAGCAAGGAATTGAAGTCTTGAAGCAACCTTCTATTATGTTTTTGCAATTTTTCAAATCCATTTTCAAGCCAAGATCTAGCATTTCCAAAGACTAATGATGGATGATTATGGAGGATCATGAGAGATTCTAGGTTGGAAATGCAACTAGTCATTCTTCCAAGCCTAAGGACTTGTTTCTTGAGTGATTCCATCTTCCATTATTGTTCTATTTTATGCCTAAGGAAGGTATCTTCATGTTTATGACTTATTAGGGTGATTGGAGATCTCATTTGTTAGGTCATTTTCATTTGCATCTTAGGAATTCTATTCCAACATATTTGAATAGGGTTTTTCCGTGTTCTAGCTTGCATAATATTAGACACACTTAATATTAGGGTTCACACTCATTTTCATTTTTAGATCTATGCATTTTCATCAAGGTTTAATTACCAAACAAGGGGTTTGACCAAGGAAAACCCCCATAAATAATCAATTTTTTTTAATTTTTTTTGTAGGTTATTTATAGGTTCAGATCTGAGGACTTGGTGAAGAAGGAAGTGCAGACCTTGAACCTCGAGATCGCATTTGGAGATTTCAAAAATTAAAATTGGGACTAAGATGGTAGTAAGGGTGTCTTAGTCCTCCTAGTGGAATTTTGCAAATATTCTTTTGGATCTTGATCCAACATCCAAAGATTCTACATTTCCCTCAAAAAATGGTTTTGGGACTAAGACAATAGTAAGGGAATCTTAGTCCTCTCTAGCATATTTTGACAACACTTTTGCATTTCCAAAATCCTCATCACATTTCCAGACTTCCCAGGTACACACATCCTAACTTTTTGTTACCTGATTTTGTCATTTTCACTCATTATTTGGTTTCCATTATTAGGTTTTGTGAACTGAATGTTAAGTTATCTTTTCCAATCTTTTTCTTGGTGGTGAAGCCCTTAAAGCTTAAATAACCCCCTCCTAGGTCCTCCTTGTTGAGCATTGACTCACCTTTAGGGTTAATAGTCAATCCAATTTGGGATCATAGGACATTCTTGAATGACCTAAGGAAAATAGTGGCATTTCCTCCACCTATTTTCTTTCTTGTTCAAGTAGGAAGGGGTTTTCCTTGGTCAAACCCCATTTTGGTAATCAAACATTAAAATGAAATAAAATAGGAAATGAGAATGATGAATGAAAAAAATGCAATATTGCAACTCACCAAACCCTTGCAATAAAGTGATGCAAATATGTATGAAGTGGCTCCAATGGATGTAGATCTTGAATCTTGCTTGAATATGATAGATCTTGGCTTGAATGCTAGCTTAAATCATGAAACCCTACATCATAATTGTTAGCTAAAGAACAAACATGATGCATGATGACTTTGAAATGATGCTTGATGCTTGAATAATGCTCTAAAACAATTGATAATCAACCCTTGAAGACTCTTGAATGCTCTTGTGAACTCCAATTTGCTATAAGGATGCTCATTCAACTTTCTAGGTGCAAAATGAGTGAAAGAAACTTGAATTTATAATTTTTTATGCCAAATTTTTAAAAATTACAACATTACAAGCCGACATCAGATCTAGGAGAATACAATTCTGCTAAGAATTTGAATAAAATTTTATTTTGGGCCACATGGGACTCATATGCCAGAAATGGGGTATGAGTACCATTAGGCATTAATTATGGGACACATTTTCAAAATTTCTTAGAATGATATGAAATCAGGATAGGCATAAAAACCTAGGTGGGACCCATACGCCCAAGGTGGTGTATGAGTGTCATATCACTAAATCCAGGCCACACAACCTAAAAATACCTTAATTATGATTGGATGTTGATTTATGTTAGGATTATCCTCGAAAAGATGCATTAAATGAGGCTTGTTGATGCAAAATAAAGCCAATTAAAGCATAAAGAAGCCCAATTATTAATGACAACCCTACAAAAGTGTGAAAGTCTAGAACAACACTTTACATGACCTTAAAATAAGGTACAATTAAGTCCATTTAGTTCACAAGGGCCCAAGACCTAATTTGAATGTGTCAATCACATTACAACACTAAATCAAGGAAACATCAAGCTCAAACAAGGAGGGCCCAAAGGGGAAAGGAAAAGTTTTAAAGGGATACTTTTTTGTTGCCACATTTAGCCCCCACTTTAGTGAGAGGAGGAACTTGCTTCAAACTCACACCAAAGTAGACAATCTAGCATTGAGAGGGGTCCAAATGCACCAATGCCGGTAAGATAGGATGACAACAATCAAGAGGGGTGATCAAGCACCTACGATCAAGATCCTATGACAAACCAACATGGGCACAAAAGGACACACATGAAAATGATATAAAGAGAAATAACAAGTGTAACGTAGAAAAAAGGCAACTTGCCTAATTTGATGATAAATTGGACTTAATGAGGCCTTGATTTGGTGTTGTGAGGTGTTTTTCACATCCACACTAGGTCTTGAACCCTTGCAAATTGAATAACATGTATTTATCAATGTCATGTAAAGGTGTTGTAAAATGTTGTAAAGGAATTTCATGCTTTTCTAGACTTAATGAACCCATTTTCCTGTAATTCAACATTATAAAATGTGTTTAATGACATTATCACATTAATCAAAAACACTTGAAAAATAGACTTAATGTTAATCTAGTGTTGTAATGTGCCCCAGACATTCACATTGGGTATTGTGCCTTTCTTGGCTATATGGACCTCATTTTAATGTTGTAAAGTGTATTTAATCACACTTTGACATTGAATTTTGTGTTCCAATCCATAATTGACCTTTACATAATCATTAATAGGCCCCTATTACCCCATATTGTGCATCCCAAGGAAATATCTGATGAAATACCTGACAAAGTCACCATATAAACCTTATTTCTTAACTTCCTAACATCTTAGCTAGAAAAATGGCCCCATTGGGACTAATTTTCTTCCTGTGATGAATGAGTCATTTCTAGGTGGGACTAATTCACCTAAGGTGGTGAATGAGTCCCATTTGGGCCAATTTTGACCTTTGAGCGGGGAAAACTAAAATTTAAGTTTATTATTTTTACATGTTGACCTTAAGGATCCAATTTATGGGTTAATAAGGTGAATTTGTTATAAATATAAGTCTTTAAATGATAATTCACATCTCTCATAACTATTCTTCATTATTCATCTATCATTCTTCAATCTCAAGCCAAGCAAGTTAGGGTTTCATCATTGCAAGTCATTAAGATAATTTCCTAACACATTCAAGGGAAGATTCTTCATGTTTTGTTGGAGATATTCAAGATAAATCATCATGGAAAGGTAATTAACTCCATTATTGCATGTTTCAATACATTCTTTCCCTCTTTTGGTTTAATTACCTTAAAGGGGTTTGACCAAGGAAAACCCCCATGCCCTAACATCCAACATTTCTTATTCTCTTCATGTGTATTCACAGATTTAGAAATCTTGGAGGCTTAGAAATCATTTAAGACTAAATTGAATTTTTTTTCAAGTCATATCTTCATTGGACAAGTCAAAATACCCACAAAAAGTCACCTTTAGGCCTAAATCCGACAGTTTCAGAACTGGATATCGATGGAAAGCCAAAGTGCAGACTGAGAACTCTTGTTTCCTCTTTTCGATTTTCAAAAATTCAAAAGTGGTCTCATTTTCCATTAGTGGTGAATGAGTCCCATTTATAGGCCTGAATAGGGTTTTCTACATTTTTGGATACCCTTTTGTCTGAAATGAGTTTCGATTCAGTTTTATAGAACTAGGACTAATTCACCCAGAATGGTGAATGAGTCCCAATAGGCCAAATTTCTAGCATCAAAAACATTTAAAATTTCATTTCTAGCCTCCTTCCATATCTCAAGTGCACACTTTCAGTTTCATCCTTTTCTATTCAGTTTTGTTCACATTTTTAGGTGTTTTTATATTACACAATGTGTTTTCAAACAAGTTTTTCTTTAGTTTCCATTCAATAGTCAATCAATTTTATAAGTTTGTTGCATCTACATCATTGAATTTAGGCATAATTTCATCATACATACACTAGTTTAAGTGAATCACCTAGATTTTTGGGTGTGTGATCTATCTCTTTTCATTAGGTGAAAGACCCTAATTGAGCAAAAAAGAGTCATAGCATTCCACAAATTTAAAATATATGGTTCAAAAAGGCACAAGAACACACTACCAAAGACAAAAATAAATGAAAAACAAAACAAAAGAGGGGTGGATCAAGCTTCGACCATTTTTCCATCACGGTGTGGATCAAATCTAGGTTGTTTGTCAAAAAGTGCATGCTCACTCTGAGGAAACTATACTCTAGGCTATCCACTGGGTGAGTAATCCAGGAAGGTGAGACACATGCACACATGGTTGGTATGTACTCACACAAACATGTGAGTGGCTAGGTGAAAGTCATGCCTCAGTTCAATTTCCCATCCAACTACACTAATGTTATACCTCTTGATAACTTTGATAAAGTGCCATTCAACAATGAACTTCAAGCTTTGTGAGGAAGCAAAGATTCGTATGCTTGGAACTCATGAACAAATAAGATGGCTCCACAAGAATGCTAATTTTGTTATACAAGGTGGCCATAACTGAAAATGCAAATGCAACAATAGGGAACATTTAAAGGAGTCTTGCTTAATTCATATGAGATCTTTAATTTAGGTAACATTGTGCCTAATGTCTTTAAGAGAGGACCAATTAAATAATAGAAGATTTGCAACTTAGAGGATGCAATGTGTCACATAAATCCATTAAGAGGAATATAATATGATAAGAGAGATCACACTCTAGAAGGACATCATACCCAATGTCATCACAAAGGAAAAATGCATCGTATGAAGCAAGAAGACTATGCAACATGAATCATGAAAAGGGAAAATGAAAAAGAATAATGCCAATGTATGCCCCCACTTTAAAGAAATTGATAAACACCATGCTATGAACAATTAATTTAAAGTAGCGAGTAAAAGCACAAATATGTGTCACACTTTATAAAGGAAACAACCAACACTAATCCAAATTTTAAACTTGAATCACTAAAACGTGGCATATATGTTTTGAATTTTGAAATGATGTAAACTAGTAAAATATGTATTTTTTAGTATATTTTCTCTTTGCATTTTTAAAAAATTAAAAAATTATTTTAAATTAGTTTTTAATAAATTAACACTATAATTTAGTTATTGATAAAATGTTGAAAAATGAAGTTGCATGAGACATCAAACTTTTTATAGTAATTTTTTTTTCTTTCATTTTTTTGTGTATTTATAACTTGAAACTTAAGTGCATGGATATATTTTTTTCCCAACTTTGATAAATATTTATTTTTAAATAAATATTAAAATGTGCATGAATCAAAAAATAGTTCTTTACATCAGATATCAAAATTCATATTAAATATTTATCTAAAATGGAAAAAAAAATATACCATCTTGAAATAGATTCTTCTATCTAGTGCATCATAATTTTTTTTTAATAAGTTTTAGTATTTTTCCTTGGCATGGTAATCAACCTAATATTTTGTGCTGTTAACATAATTTCAGTAAAAATAAAATATAAAATATAAATAATGATTAATATATTAAAATAAATATATTTTTGAAAATTACACTAATGGATCTACAAAAGGGTATTTTTATATTTAAAAAAAAGTTATTTACATTAGTAGGAGTTATTGAAACTTCAAGTTTTTCAAATAATTTTATTTTTTGGTAAATTGGACTGAAAGTGGTGCTCCATACATTTTTAGCCAACAATTTTTGTTGAAAAAGTTGTGGAAGTATCTAACTTAGCTATAATGAATCTTACTAGATTATATGTTTGAACAAAATTGATTTTTAGTTAGAAAAACTTAAATTCAGTTGTGTTGATAAGTTGGCTGAAAGTGTGGCATCAATTTGTGCTTTTACCCTAGTGAATAATAAATGCTAACAGTGTATGTGTAGGATCACGATGGGCCAAAAAGTGGCAATATGATGGGTATGTGGCTGACAAATTTTTTTTACCCAAAATTGATGAAATGAAAAAGGTATTTAAAGGAGATTCTCAGCATTCCACCAATATAAATTATGCCCTACTTTGAATTTAATAAGTAATTATTATTAATTTTCTATTCGAATTACGACTAAAGTCCTGATTGATAGACTGATTAAAAAAAATCTATAGCTTTCAAACGGTATCACATTTTTTGAATCCAAAACATGCATCACATTCTATGCTTCTCATAATATAGGATTAAAAAAAGAAAAATTGAATTTCATAAAGTTTTGACCAAGTTAAGGTGGTCAGACATACGAGTTTTTATATTTTTTAAAAGTTGTAATAAAAAATTCATGATTAATAATTTAGTTGGAAAAAAAATACAAAAAAGTATGCATCACATCGGGACATGAGTCCTCTACTTATATCTAAAATAAAATGTTGTTATTTTATTGTGGTTAGGGTGGTCAGACAGACACCTACTTCTTATTTTTTCCCTAAAATTTAAGTAGTACTACATTGAAATTTCAAATTTTCACCAAATAGATTTTTTTTTTTAAACAAACCTAGTAGTTTAGAAACTACATTCAATTTGCTACAAATTATATTTGTACATTTTTTTGAAATAATATAGATAACTTATTCAATTTTTTTATGTCAAGTTGCCTAACTCTGATTTTTCTGAATTTTTTGCCACTTAAGGGCCTGTTTTTTACATGATGATCCTGCACATACCAAACAATAAAAAAGACACGAGAGCTAACTTGGAAAGCCCTACACCATGTCATATGATTCCAATTGAAGCTATGTCATGCAAAGGAAAAGAATGGATTCCCCCAAAATGAAACTCTAAACACATTCAAGATCTATGGATTTGGGGTCATTATGTTCTTGCTACAATATTTTTAGAGAGTTTGAAACTGTCATCATTCTCCAAATAATCATAGAACTAAGAGAATGACACAAAGAGAGTGAAAAAAATGTAAAAACCTTTTGGGTCAACATGGAAGAGACATGAATGTATCGATTCCTTGCATAATCCTCGAAAGGAAAACACAAGAAAAAGAAAAAAAAACTTTTGGGTCAACATGGAAGAGACCTAAATGAATCGATGCCTTGCATCATCCCCAAAAGGAAAACACAAGACAAGATAAAAGGAAAAGATAAAAGATTTATAAAATAGAGAAGAATGTAGGTACAAATAGAGGAATGTCACAAAGAGAGAAGGATACATCAAAAAAAATGTCACGGGGGATCACATTACACATGTATGCAATCATACAAAAGATAAAGAATTAATGAAAAAGACTAGTAAGGCACATGCAAGTCAACCTAAAGTAGGTCGTCTGCATCCCAATCATGCTCATTATAGACCAAAGGTGGAGAACTAGCTAAAGTTACAATAGCAAGTGTTGAACTAGTGCCATCACCAAGTTCAACACTCTTCTTAAGAGAATTTTGATTTAAGCTCATAGAAGAGGAAAAGAATGTATTCAATTCATTATGCACTTCATCGTCAATCTTTGCAATCTCCTCATCATTATCAAAGTTAATCACAATAAGAGGTTGAATGATAATGTCTAAAGAAGGATTCAACTCTTGTTGTGATTCACTCATCATCCATTGCTTCAGTCAAGTTTGTATACTAATTGTTTTTTGATTTATTTCTTTATTTAACCTTTGAGCAAGGGCACGAAATCTATGCCTAAGTTCTCTAGCATGTATGTTTCTTTTAGTTTGGTTTTCAAGTTGCATTTTTATGGGATCGAGATGATCAACTATAGGTTTTTTTTCTTCCCTAAGGGCATGAACAGAAGGAACCATGGAAGGTTGTTCAACCACTTTTTGTTTAACTTTCTAAACTTGTTTTATTCTAGGAGGCATGATGGGATTTTTTTCATTATCTCTTGGTATTTTGTAGGAAATAGGTAGAGGATTTTCCTTAGGTTGGTCTTGGTTGTTTGGAATGTCTTTTAGGTCAATCATGGTTTTTTCAAGGATGGTAGGGTCAGTCATGGGTTGAGGCATGTTTTGAAGCGATATTTTTGCTATGTGATGGAGCTTCATATTTTTTCTCCTTGTTTGTTACTCATTCCCTGCCTTATGTCGCTAGTCTTTCATGGTGTTGGAAAATTTCTAAGGGTTGGGGTTTTAGCTTTTCCTACATGTAAAACCCTTATGTTTACTTTACGCCTAGGGTAGGATCTATTTTGCTATTACTTTTGGAAGGCTTTTAAAACAACTTATGCCCCATCGTTCCGTCTAGGCCTGGTCCCCTTGAGTCTCAATATTTTATTTCCTCCACGGGTTTTATTTTTCTAAGTCCTGGTTGGCCTTGTGTTTCACGTTTTTAAAACAACTTATGTTGTTGTCTACCATTGGCCTAGTGATGTCCCCTTGTCCTTTTAATGAATGTTTTATTTTGCAGAGGGGTGAAATTCATGCTACCGTTGATAAATTTCCTTCAGATATCAATGGTTCCCCGCCATCCCACGATCGGAAATTGTAGGATTGTGATATCACGGGTGGGCGCCATGTGGACTTCCTTGGTGAGGCTAATGGAGATGAGTTTGTATTTCGTTGATCAATTATTGTTAGATAGCAATGGTTTCCTGCCATCTCGCGATAAGAAATTATAGGATCGCGATATCATGGGCGAGCGCCGCGTGTCACATCTGATGAAGCCAATGGAATAAAGAAAACACTAACCATCCTTAAACGCATTAAAAGGCGAGTTACTAAAGTTCTCCTAAGATACACGTGCTTCAAATCGACGGATATGTTATAATCTTAATGGAAAAGCTACTTGAGGGTTAATGATAAGGCTGGCGAGTATGTTGAAGGAGCGAGATTACCGATGTTCAGAATCAACGGTTGCCCGCCATCCCACGATTAGAAATTACAGGATTACGATATTACGGGCGACTACCACGTGGACTTCATTTATAGAGTATGGTATGGTGGGCCCCTTATTGCCATGTTGGCAATTGTGTCAGCCTATTTTGAATGTTTTCGTTGATTATTTGATCAAACTAAAGAATCGATGACTCAAATTTAAATCTGCATCAAATATGGTTGGAGTCATTCGTGCAGTGCGCGAGTGAGCTTTAATGGAAGATGAGACACTTACTAGCACAATTTGATCAACATAAAATCAATTCTCCTGCTTTATTTGTATCAAAAAGCATTCGAGTATTTTGTGAAGCAGTCTCAGAGCTGAAGGTGGAATTATGAGTCTTTGCAGCCAAAATTTTGGATTTCTACGAACAAAGCCATGAGTTTATTTTTTGTGCCTCCCGGTCATTCTGCACTTGAAATTGGGAAATGGTTCGTTGTGCTTGTTGATAAATGTGTTAGGGCTATAGTTTAATTACAGTTGTGACAAATTGCAGTGTTTTGTCCTGTAATTTTCTATCTCTGGTTAGTCCTAAATGTTTGAATTATAACATTGTAAAGAAGCCCTAGTTTGTCTGAGATGGCACCACCAAAACAACATTCTGGCCAAGTTGATTATTTAAAAAGAAACCTATACAATGATTTCCTGGATCAATTTCCCTTGTCAACAAATGATAGGAGGAAGGGATTGATTTTAATGCGAGGGAAAATCATGTGGGAAGGGTTAATATACAGTTGCTCCAACATCGCCAATGCTAGGGTTTCCCTCATAGGTTTGGAAATGTTCAAATTATGGTAGGGACAAAGGAATTTTCCTCACCCTTTTTCAAATGGATGGATGTATGATATGGGGAAGCTGGTGGTACGAAATGTATTCCTTGATGTAGACCTGCTTAGGGCAGTAGCTACAAGATATGACCCTGTCACACGGGTAATCAGGGATAATGATGGAAAGGTTCTGTTGAGTGTTAATAGAGATGATATCCAATAGATTTTTGATTTGAGTGAACCGAGCGAAGACTTGGTTCCTATCAACCTTGAGGAAATGAAGCAAGAGTATGCAAAGCTGAAGTCTCTTTTTAGAGCTAAGTTGCTTCCACCTCATCTGGCTAGGGCAGGAGGTTCAAAATTTCATATCAGCCCCAGTGACTAGGAACCTTTCATATTAAATTGTTTTGCTAATCATTTCCTGGCCACTTTCTATTCATTATGTCAGATTTTGGGTTTCTGTCTTGGTGCGGTGATGCCCATTGCATACATGTTCATGGGGGTGCAAATACAACACCCTAACTTCTCTGTGACATATGACTTTTTTTCTTTCTTGGCTAAGAGGATACATGAGGGGCTGTCAAAGCTGTAGAAAAATGATATCGACACTTAATTATTTTGGTATTCTATGTTGATGCATATGTTTTTGTTTAAGAATGCTGACTTCTTTTCTGAGAAGATGAAATTAAGGAAATCAGTTGATGGAGAAAGATTGCTTGTATAGATATGGGCTGCAAATTTATCTTGTAACAAGGAAAGCACTAGTTATGTGCAATTTGATAATTTTTTTGCTTAAGATTAAGGGCTAGATTGATGGTGAATGTACCTAGGATCCCTGAGGAATTACATGATTTCCTCAGGCCAAAGGGGAGGAAGACAAAATTAAAAGTTTACCATAACTGGGGTGACATTATCCCATACCCAGTCAGCAATGTTTTGAGAATATACAGTTTTCAAGGAGCTCCTCATATACTACCATGCAATGTGCCACCAAGAGTGGGGTTTGCAGAAGTTATGTGGTAGATAGGTTGTATTCATGAGGACAACCTCACTGGAAGGGGTAAGGGAATACTTTTCCCTAATTATACAGTGGTGGACATCTGATTTTGCATTTTCAAAAGGAGGTTGGGTACATTTTGAGAAATTATTTGAGGATTATCATTTGAGGTATGGTCCAAAGTGGCAACATGATCCTGAGGGTTTCTTTGCTCTTTTTAGACAAAGAATAAAGGCTGACAAGTTTGTACATGAGTTCAAATTTCCTAAGGACCTGATCAAAAATGAATTTGATCTAAATAAATATGAGTTGAACAAGGATAAATGGATAGCTTATGGTAAGCTATTAGATGTTGTGCACAAAATGGATCCAAAATATGATCCACTATTGGAGTTCAGTCCCCACCATAAGAAAATTGATTTTCTAATGGAGAACTTCAAAGAGATTATGGGCACTTTGAGAACAAAGAAGATAAATTTAGAATTGAGTTTGGGTGTACAAGAACAAGGTGCCAGACCAATTGAAACAAGGCCAGCATATTAGCCTATAGAAAGGTGGCCCATTTATAGGAGGAAAAATGATAGCGACAATGATGAGGAAGAAGTGGACAAAAAATGAAAGCAAATTGTGAAGTTTCCTTCACAACCAGGTCCAAAATTCAAAGTGGCTGGGGCAATCAAAATTATTGATTTAGAATCATCACCAGAAGACAATCCCTCATCACCACCACCTGAACCAAGCCCTAAGAGGCACATGAGGATCTGATGGATGAAATCATTATTACTGATCAAGACATGCAAGTTGGTATGCCTTCCCCTCCTAGGAAAACTTAATTCATTTTATCTTATTTAGATATAAAAGGTAAAAGTGTACAAGATGCAGGAATGGAAGCATGCAGGGAGTTTCTAGATGACAATACATTCATAAAAAATCTTCTATTTTTGCAATTGGCATGGAGGATGAAATTTGAAGAATATCAAGATAAGTGTAGGCAGAGAAGAGAACTAAGGCCTAACAGGTCAGACCAGGAGAATGATGAGGAGGTAAAAGTTGAATTAATGGAAGAATTCAAGAACATCATTCCTGAAGAAGGAAGAAAACTAGTGAGTCAGGCTGGTGTATTAGTTTTGCCTAAATTGGACATTGCAGATGTTGTGGCCTTTAATGTTATTATGAAGTCCAAGCATCCCTTTCAAGACTCTGAAGAAGAGGTCAAGGAAGCATTGCAAAACTCTTCCTTTAGTGAGGAATATGAAACTTTGGCAATTTAGGCATTGGCCCCACAAGGGAGAAAACCAAATGTTATAGATATTAATCCAAATTTCAGAGGAGGATTAATAATAAAGAGAGCTTCAGAGACCTCAACCATCGAGGCCACTAATTTAACTATGAATGTGGCCAAATTGGCCCAAAAGACTGCTGAAAGGGAAGAAGCTGAAAGGAAGAGCTTAATGGAAAAGTATAACCTTTTGATTGAGTACAACAAGATGCATCAGAAAAATGTTGAGTTGCAAACTGATGTGGAAAGGTTCAAGTATAGACATATTGGGGAGACATCAAGTGCTCTAGGAACCAATACATTACCTTCCACAGCAAGGTTAGTGCCTCCTGCTTCTCCAATTGTTTCCACACTAAGATCTCCCAGTCAGAATCATGCCCTCACCCCTTCTTTAGAGGAAATTGAAGAAGAAATAGAGTGCTTTGTTGATCCTACAAAGAAGCACCTCATGCAAAAGATTGGTGAATTACAGGCATCTTTGAGGGTAAGTGAGGAGGGATCTCTTTCATGGAAAAAGGAGATTTTTACTATTGTATTGAGGAATTTAAATGAAAAGGTTGGTAGTAAATTGCTATCTATACATAGATGCAATAAATAATATTTATAGGGATCAGGAGGTAGTGATATCAATAATTGAAAATTGGATCCCTAGGGCCAATGATCTGGATGTCATGTATAAGGCCTCAAGGTTTGATATAAATAATAGGCCCCAATCATTAAGGCCTACTCATGTGTTAGTAAAATCATTGCAAGGTTTTTAGACCTTGCCAGATGACTTGAGTAGGAAGATTAATGAGTTGGTGAAGAATTTCAATGATTGGGGTAACACATTGTTACCTGATATAATTGATGGGTAGGGGAAAATCAGGTCACTCTAGCAGTGGCAGGATCAAGCAAGTGAGATCATCAATAATCAAATTATTTTAATTTGTGATGACTCAGATTATGACTTGTTGCTAAGCTGTATGGATAAAATCATTAATACCAGCTCATTTTTGGAATCTTTTGAAAGGGATGCAAATTAGGTAGCAGTAAAATACACACCTTATAATGCTAAGGTGAATGAGGTAAATAATTTTGATTGGACGACTGATGAGGAATACCAGAAATGGGTAATTAAATAATTTACTGAGGAAGAGTAAAAGAATGGACTACTAACAGGTGGCGAATCAGATGCTACGGTTATAATGGCTTCCAGTTTTTCTTCGGTGGCAGTCTTGGTGCGGAATTCTTATGACTTTTGATGCTGCAACAACTTTTTTCAACTGGCATCATGAACGAGAATTTTCTCCAGGATGTTGGTTGTTGTAACAAAGTTTGGAATATCACCAGGTGCTCGAATTGGCTAGTGACATGTGTACTTTCTGGCTCGATGCTTTTTTTCTCCTTCATTCTCTATAAGAAGGATTTCAAGGCCAGAAGTACAGGTTAGCAAGTTAGATAATTTTTGGTCGAGTCTAGGTGAAGTTGCAGAGAAAATTGTAAAGTCAGATGGTTTTAGAGATAAATGCAATTTAGGTTTTGAGTCATTTTGTAACAATTTTTGAGTTCATGGGGATTTAATGTTGTATAGCAGTACTAGCATTTGAGTTGAAGTGATAATTTCGAGCTCATGTCTCTCCATTGTATATGCATATTTGAACTTTGAATGAAATAACTAAGGGTTGTTTTATCCGTCTCACTGTTGTGGTGTGTATGATTCTATTTTAGCTTTAATTCAAGGAATTTTAATTAAAATGCTTGAATTGGATTATAGGTGGATATGTTCCGTATAAGGATTTGATAAGTAGTATTGGGTTAGAATGCATACTGATGAAATTGTAATGCAATATTGTCAGGGATCTTATATGTCATGTATTAAATCTATCATAAACCTCTAGATGCTTATGAATTTTACTACTACAATGGATATATGGCACTTATCTAGGTTGTACTTATTCGTGTAGTTCAGTATTTGTTTGTCTTTGCTAGAGCTTGCTACAAATTGCAAATCAATGACTATCTTATACTATGGATTGTGTTGTAATTGTCTCATGCTCCAGATAGTTGATATTGTCGAGGAATAGCCAATTCTTTTCGATATTATCCTATCATGTTGAGCTATTAAGTGAGATTTTTTGTTATATGTTAATGTTGTTTATGATATTGGTGCAGAGGTTGTAAACACATTAAGGGATCACCCTCTCAGGTCTTGCAGAGCCCAAAGTGTAGGAGGATTTTTAAATTCCTCGTCAGTTGGTCCAGGTCCTTTGAGTTGCCTCTTATTGGAATTGGAAATTCCATAGGTAGATTAGAAGACAAACCTAGTTACATTGTAAAAATAACCAACAAAATGGCGACTCTACTGGGGAGCTAATTTTAAATATTTCTTGTCAGTGTGTCGGTTGTCCATTTTGCATAGAGTTTTTCATAATGTTTCTGTTATTTGAAGGTTGAGCCTCTAATTCTGTGTTAGGTTTTTCCACTTCTTCTATTTTCATAAGCATTAGGAGTTATGTTGTAAAGCACTTTTGTTTGTTGTTAGTATGAGGTTCCAAGGGTTTTTATATTCTACCATGTGTCTTTAGGTATTTGGTATTCCCAAGAAAATTGGGTGGCGACTCTGAAGTCTCTGCATCAGTGTGCATTTTATTATGAAAGGATTTTTGTAAGTGGAAAGAACTTTTGGACAAGTACAAAGGATGAAGAACACTAGGTCATTCATGAAGAATCATCCGGAACTAAAATTGGAAGGTGAACTTCTCAAAGTGAAGAAGAAGAACTAGATAAAGAAAAGACCATAATCTAGTAATGCTCCTCCTGTGTCATAGAACTCTGTACACCAAGGTACAAGTAAGATTTTACACCCTATCCCTGAGAATCTTGAAGAGGTGTCTAGAAATTTTGAGTCAAACAATGGTGGATTTTTTGATTCATTATTTGAAACACCAGTTCAAGATGATGTGACATGTCAGAATAAAGGGCTTGTTAATATCAAATATGCTGAAAAGAGAAGAGGTAGGAGTAGAAGTCAAAGCCATCATAGAGAATGCACCAGTGATGTGCCTCATCCTACTGAAAATGACGTAAACCCTTTATTGTATGAACATGTACTGGAAGAGGTCAATATAATAGACCTAGATGATACATCAGGTTCTGAGGTGACTTTGCTTGACCCTGATGATGTTTTCAGAGACATTAATTCTTTGAGGCACGAAATCCAAAAGAAAGCTGAGCTTAGGAAGAAGAGAGAAAAAGAAAGAGAAGCAGAGTTGAGGGATACTATGATTGAAAGGGATAGGTTGATGAGACAGTTGGCAACAATGAAGCTCCTAAACCAAGTGTTGAGGGTTCGGTTGTACAAAAGATTGCTAATAAGGAAGCAAAACCTGTGTCTAAAGAAAACCCTGGGGCTCCAAGCGAGGATAAGGGAAAATCCAAACCTATTGACCTAAAGCCCTCAGATCATGCTAAGTCTCAACCTAGTAATACAAACCCTAAGCCTGTCTTGGATAAGGGAAAACAAAAGGTTGAGGGCATTAAAATAAAAGAGAAGGTGACTCCCCATTCCACTCAACAAGATCTCCAGCCACATGTGTCATTTCAAATAGAATATACCTTAGAAAAGGATAATCTAAGGAAAGTGAAGCTCTAGAAGAAGAGTTGGAGAGAGAAAAAGTTGAGGCTGTGAATGTAGAAATGAAGAGGAAAATAAGTTTCCTAAAATTGTCAAACATGGATGAGGCTACACAAGTTGCAACCTCATCAAATCACCAAGATGTTTGAAAGGGTGGTCCTAAAACTAATCCAGACCCCACCATAAATAATTCTAGCCTGAAGACTCATACAGATAGGTATATAAATCCAAATCATGATGGTTCTAGAGTACAAGATTTAGGGTCTGGTGTTGATCCTCAGATGAATGAAGGATTATTTCAACAATGACCTATATAGTTGGAATGGTATAGGCCATTATTCTTTGATGGTATCCCTGGTTATCCAAATCCCATCCCTGTTGACTTGAGAGAAAAGATGAATAAGTTTGTTGGTAATAATGTTGTAACAATAGAGGAGCACTTGAAATCTTTTATGGATATGATAAATGATTATGAGGTAGAACATGAAGATGTTGTAATGAAACTGTTTGTACAATCTCTGGTAGAAGATGCAAGGGATTGGTATAGAGGTCTACCTAATGCTAGTATTGGTTCATGGGATGAGTTTGAAAAGTGTTTCAAGGAGCAGCATTGTGATAAAACTAATGCTAGTTTTATGTTAAATGAATTTAATAACATCAAGAAGTCATTGAATGAGCCTATGACAGAGTTTAATTTAAGATTTCAAAAAGCAATGTATAAATTGTTTCAGGTTTTGAGGCTTGATGAAAATGTTTGTTTAACTACATATTTCAATGCTTTTGATGCTAAAATGGCATATCTCCTCATAGATAAGGACCCTCAGACTATGAGGGATGCATTTAGGGTGGCTATAAATATTGAAAGTAACAAAATATCTTCTAGGAAGTATGGTACGAGAGAGAACCTACACTTTTGAAAATTCCTAGAAATAAGATTGAGAAAGTCCCTGCTGGAAAGCCTAAGGATGATGAAAAGTGGGAAAAGGTTTACAATGCTCTGAAATACATAAAACAAATTGTTGCTAAGCAAGAGAAGGGTATAGGAAATGAAAGGAAATCCTATAATAGAAATGATAGGCAATCTAGACTGCAAAATTATCCTTACAATACAAATTGGAAAGATGGAAAACTAATCTTGCCTGGCCAAAAACCTAAAAATGATCAGCATACGCCAGACCCCTTGCAAAAACATTCAATGAATCTAGTACCAAAAAGACCATGGTGTGAAGTGTGTTAGCATCCACATGATAAAAATTATTGTGGTGTTGCTCAAT
This sequence comes from Sequoia sempervirens, assembly GCA_007258455.2. Classification (NCBI taxonomy): domain Eukaryota; kingdom Viridiplantae; phylum Streptophyta; class Pinopsida; order Cupressales; family Cupressaceae; genus Sequoia; species Sequoia sempervirens. The sequence goes on along the minus strand of VDFB02193867.1, from coordinate 754,807,648 downwards.
TGCTTGTTGCTTAGGAAATAGAGGAGGATGCTCATGAGCAGACATCAGAATATGAGCAAGATGATGTAGATGTTTGTATGGCCAGATCATACATTGATGAGGTAGAACGTTCCTCTAATGATGAAATACAAGAAGCTGGTGTGGATGATCAGAGATAGAGAAGTGAGATGTATCATCAACATGTCTTTTCTGATGAGGAAGATGATTTTGATCATAATGCTTGCAATATGGAGTAGGCTGAAGATTCAATGTCCTTCAGGAGACTATCAAAAGAAGAGATTGCAAGATTGACTAAGGAAATGGCTGCTAAAATGAGTTCACTTCAATTGAGAAATAGAATTGTTGGTGGTGAACAGGGTAAACCTGTTGGCTTATTTATTAAAGAACAAAAGGATAAAAACAAAGGTGTTAAGGTTGACAACAAAAAAGACATTGTAAAAGTCAAAGAGGTTAAGAATGATAAGGTTTGGACCAAAAAGAATGAAACCCCAAAGCCTCAAGATGATGTGACTTCATCACTGGTGAAGACAAAGGTGGTTACAAAGGTAGTTGAACCTGCTGCAGAGGATAAGAAGCAAAAGAAGTTAGGAGGAAGTAATCAGCCAGAGAGAAAAGAAAATGATGAAGGTATGATGTCTAATTTTCCTAAGTATACACCTATGGATATGTTTCATGTTCTCTCTCAGGTTAAATTAATTGTACCTTTGTTAGAAATGATAAGAATAAATGAACATAAAGAAAAGACAATAGCCTTGATCACAGATGTTGCTGGTTAGAAGACTAAACAGGGAAGTGGTAAAGAAGTGAAGAATAAAGAGAAAGTAAAGGAAGTGGAGGGAATTATGTCAAAAATTCCTCCTGTATATTTAGGAAATTATATTAACATGTGCCTTGAAAACATAACCCCCTTTTTCTTAAGTGTGGATATAAATGGGAAAACTTTAAGGAACTGTATGATAGATTTAGGGGCATCAAATAATGTTATGCCAGTCAAAATAATGGAGGAAATGGGCTTAACAGTAGACACTGCTCAAGGTAAGTGTTATGCTATGGATTCAAGAGAAGTGCCAGTTATTGAAATGATCAGAGCATTGCCTTATAAATTGACTCAGTACCCTAACAAGGATTTAGTCATGACCGTATTGGTTGTAGACATCCCACCTCATTTTGGAATGCTTTTGTCAAGAAAATGGAGTGCATCAATGGGAGGTAATATGCAATGTGATTTTTCATTTGCTACTTTCTCCATTGATGGTAAGGATGTCAAAATTGAAAGAGAATCAAAAGTATCTCATATGATTGAGCATGGCCCAGTTGAGAATATGACATGTTTTATTGATAGTGGTATAGATGAATTTAGGGTTGAGGAATTCCCTAGCAATTATGATAAGCCTACTGCATTGATTGATACAGAGATTAAACAATTGTCAGAATATGATGTCTTGTGGACTATGTATTTTGATGGTGCAAGCTCAAAAGAAGGCTTTGGTGCAGGTGTCTTGTTACGATCAACAAGTGGAAATACATTCAGGTTCTCTTTCACTCTGTTATTTGAATGCACAAATAATGTGGGAGAGTATGAAGCCTTGTTATTGGGGTTGAGATTGGCTAAAAAACATGGGATCAAGAAGCTCAAGGCAATTGGGGATTCTGAGCTTGTAGTTTCCCAAGTTAGATCCAAGTATGTATCAAAGAACAAGAGGTTGAAACAATATAGTAATGTTGTTTGGGATGAATTAGAGAGCTTTGATGCATTTGGCATAGGATGGATGGAAAGAGGTCAAAACAAAGTGGCAGACCTATTAACCAACATTGCATTAAAACCAGATGATATGACTTATGCTAGAATTTCAAAGGTTGAGGTGCAAACCAGACCATTTGTTCCTGATAACATTAAAAATTGGCAAGTTTTTGATAATGATGATGACATATTAAGGTTTTTGAATTGTGTGGGAGAGTATGAAAATCAAGAAATTGACTTTGGAGCTTTTGTTGAAAATATTGATGGTAAGGATACCATATTTGGAAATGAGGTCATTTAGTTAAAGACAAACACAATTCCCAAGGGTCTAGTTGTACTAGAAAGAGTGTTTGATAATCAAGTTAAGACAAAGGCCAGTCATATTGTTTCTCATCTTGATGACTTGGAAGAGATAAATCTTGGAACCAACCCCAAAGAAGGTATATATTGGAAAGAAAATGTCACCAAAGTGAGAAGGATGCTAATTGACTTATTAAGGAAGTTTAGGCATGTGTTTCCATGGTCCTATGATGATCTTAAGGCATACAGGGAGGATCTTTTTCAACATGAGATTCCTTTGCGTGATGATGCCAAGCCATTCAGACAAAAGAAAAGGCCTATTAATCCCACCTTGGCCCCCAAAATGCAAGAAGAATTAATGAAACTAAGGGATGCAGGAATCATCAAGCCAATCGAACATTCATCCTCGGTGTCAAACTTGGTACCAGTAAGGAAGAAAAATGGAGACATCAGGTTATGTGATGATTTCAAAAATTTGAATGTGTCTTAATTAAAGACAATTATCCATTACCTAATATGGAAGCCATGTTGCAAAGAGTGACAAGCTATGAATTAATGTCTATGATGGATGGTTTTTCTATATATAATCAGCTCATGGTCAAAGAGTTTGAATAGTTTAAGATGGCTTTCACTACACCATGGGGAACATATGTTTATGTAAGAATGCCATTTGGTCTAACAAATGCAGGGGATTCTTTTCAGAGAGCCATGGATGTGGCATTTTCAGATTTCATTAACTTGTTTTTGGTGATCTATTAGGATGACTTGACAAAATATTCTAAAAGGGAAGAGGATCATTGTGAGCATCTGGAGAAGGTATTCATTAGAGCCTTGGAGTATGGTATTTCTTTGAATCCAAAGAAATGTGTGTTTGGAGTACTAGAAGGAAAATTATTGGGACATATAGTTTCCAAGGATGGAGTGAAAATTGATCCAGAGAGGGTAATTGCAATTGATAAAGTTCCACAACCTTGAAATTTCAAAGGAATACAATCTTTCTTTGGACAAATAAATTTCTTGAGGAGGTTTGTGACGAATTTTGCTGAGATAGTTCACCCTATTTCCAAAATTCTCAAGAAAGGAGCCAAGGTTGAATGGGATGAGGAGCCTGTGCATGCCTTCCAAGCTATTAAGCAAGCAATATAGGAGGCTCCTATGTTAAGAACCCCTGATTTTTCCAAACCTTTACAGAAGTGAGCACCTGTAGAGAATCAAAGTGCATACTGAAAGCTCCAGATTCCACCTTTGAAAATTCAAAAATTCAAAAATGGACTCATTCACCATGGGTTGTGAATGAGTTCCACTTCAAGGTCAATTTTTGGTTTTCTACTTTTTTAGATGCCCTTTTGTCAGAAATAGGTTTTGGAACAATTTTGTATAACTGGGACTAATTCACCCAAAATGGTGAAAGAGTCCCATCAGACCTGAAAATAAGCATTAGAAACATTCCAAAAGCCATTTATAGCCTCCTTCAAGATCCCATGTGCACACTTCTAGTTTGATACATTTATGTTTCATTTTGCACTCATTTTCTAAGTATTTCTGCATTACACGATGTGTTTTCAAACATTCTTTATTTTCTTAGTTTCCATTCATTAATCAATTAGTCTTATTAGTTTCTTGCATTCCAACATTGCATCTAGGTATATTTCATCCATATTCCATCCATATTGCATTAACTTTGATTATAGACATGTGCATTTTGGCCCTTCTTTATCCTTTTAAGTGAAATACCCTAGAAGCGCTAGAAAGACCTTGGGTGTCAAAAACCTATGTTACAAAATCTAAGGAAATTTTTTTGTGGGAAGATAAAGGGTTAAAGACACTATGATGTAAAGTGAAAATTTCATTTCAAAGAGAAACTTTAAGGATTTATGTACAACCGAAGGTACAACATTCATTAAGAAAAGCCAATGATAGCATAGCTTCACACAAAATTAGTTTGACTGTGGGATGATGGAGAATGATACATCAAGTGTTTTTGGTACTATTTGTAAAGGAAGGGTGATAGATCCCATCGTAGGGCAAGTGAAACTGTTATGCATCTTGATCCATGCTTTTGGTTTAACATATATTTCTCAATAGAAATCATGCACAAGTAAGAATTCTTTAGTGATCACATTCTCTCCATAGACGAGATCTATTAACATCCCATTAGTGGGCTTGTCATAGATTTGGTATGTTGTGTAAAGAGCACCATTAGGTGCATGTTTAAGTATATCTTGTGAGGAGAAAGAAATCTCAAGAGGCTTTTTAGTTTGGCCCTTACAAGGTATGAATTCATTCAATCCAACCATATCATCCATAGGATCAATATCTATAGGATCCTTTAGGATAATATCATTGTTGTCTTCATCCATGTCAACATTCATCACAACATCATTTTTATTTTCACTAGCTTTGACGAATGAAATATTATGATTAGGCCTAGGGTTGGTAAATATTTGCAATTTTTGGTTAGGAGGGGCAATGGACTTATTCCCTTGATTATTAACACCTCCAATGGAAAGATGACCGAAATCAATGAGGTCTTGCACAAGATGTTTAAGACGCTTGCAATGTTCCATATCGTGTTCATTTTGTCAGTGGTAATGATAGTAAGAATTTGTTCTATAGTTTATGGGTAATGGTCTATTAGGATTGTGAGTTTTAACAGGATGCAAGGTAATCATCTTCTGTTCTAGGAGTTGTGACATTATATTATGGAGGGTATTGGGCTAGGGGTTGAATTATCTTTTTGAGTCCCCATAGCTAAAGGGTATCACTGATTTTATGTTAGCTACTTATTTATCAACATGTTGGGTTGTTTGTTGAGAGGGATTAAGTTGAAGGAACCCTTTATTCTATTTTCTAAAAGGTTGGTAATTATTTTGGTTTGTAGACTCAGAATTCTTAGTTTGGCTAGATGTGGATTTTGCATCACAACTACTAACCGCGCTTTGATAATCACTGAGGGAGGTACATAAGAGCATGAAGGAGGGGACTTTCATCATGGTAAGCTTATCTTGTATCTTTGCAAATTATCTATGAACATATTTTAAACATAAGAGTCAAGGACCTTTACATCAATTTGGGAATAAAGCGATTAGTAGCATGAGATAAAGTCAATAATCTTTTCCTCTTATTTTTGATTACATCAAATCAAATTGGACAAGGTCATCTTAGGAGTCATATGCACTTGGAAATGGTTGATAAATGCCTCCACAAGCTCATTGAATGAATGAATTGATTTTTTTGGTAATGAAGAAAACCATTCTAAGACAGTATCCTTCAAGGATCTAGGAAAAAGTTTAGCCAAGAGATTATCATCAAGGATAAAGTCACTACATAAGGTCATATAAGTGGAAACATGGTTAAAATGATCTCCCTTTGCCCCATATATCTTGAATCTAGGCACCTCTACACCTTGTGGCATCAGTGTTTGCAATATCTCCAAGGACAAGGTATTGCTTTTGACATAATATGTAGGTGGGCCATTTTGATTTTGGTTGATGGTGGAAACTTGCTTTTGGAGGGATGAAAAGGTTTGCAAAATTTTGATTATGAGAGGGTCATTGTTTGTATTGTGAAATGGAGGTGAATAAGGTGGAGGGGTGTATGTGTTTAAAGGATAAGTGAATGGAATGATTGTAGGTGGTAAAGTGGTAGGATATATGACATGTGATGCCACAAAGGTACTAGGAATGCTAGTAGAAATACCCAAGGAAGAAATCACATTACTAGTCGGTTGCATTTTTGTTGTGACTTGAGGGTTGGTATAGTTAGGAATAGAGGTAATTGTTGTGGGAGGAGGAATTTGAATTCCTCCTTGACTTGTGACATTGTTTGAGAGTAAAGGAAAACTAGTGGTGGAGGTAAGGTGTTTTCCAAAGATCTAAACTATGTTATGCACAATGTCAATTTCATCTTCACTTTCAAGCATGCAATGAATGTTATCTATGGTAGGGATGGTGGTAGTTGAAATATTCTTTGTACTTATCTGATTTTGTAGGTTTGTTAGGTCTTCATGGATTTGGATTATGTTTTCTTGTGGAATACTAGCAACCGTTGTTTCAACATGTGTCACACTACTTGAAGGCAAAGAGTTGTTAAGGGTATGGTCCATACCTAATGTACTAGTGTCATCACTAGTAGTGAAAGAGCTAGATAACCCAAGATCCATAAATATTGTGATATCATAGGATGACATGAGTCTCAAACTTCATCTCACTATAGTATTAGAAATAGGACACCAAGTAGAAATGCTCATGGAAGGGATACTAAATGCAAGATGGATGAACATGCAAATTAAGCTATATGAAATGGAATGAATATGACAGAAACTTTGTAAACTGAAATAGAAATTTATCAACAACAAACAATAGCATAGAAATAGAGTTTCAAATGTTGGAAAATTTAGTTAAAAATCTACACTAGGACTAAATCGCCCAAAGGGGTGTGAGTCCTAGTGAGGGTTTTTATCATAATTTTCAAACAAAATTAAGTGCTTTTTTATGATATTTAGTTTGTATAATTTGTAAACTAAGTGTAAATGTATATTTTAGATGATTTTAAATAATTTTAGATGATTTTCAATGATATAGGTTAGGGTTTATTGTTCATTTATATTTCCAACACATGTGAGGAAAGCTATATGATATTTCTAGTGATAAAATATCTTTGAAATGAATGTCTCTTTCTCTTACATCACATGATTTATACCTTTTTTCTAATTTTCAAACAATCTCTATATTCCATTCATCACATTTTTTATTCTTTTTCTTTAAGCTTTTTGCCTCGTATTATATCCAATCAATTTAAGTTCTCATTATTTCCTTCATATCATGTACTTGTTACCATCAAGGATATATCATACAATGGATAATATCATTTTATGATTGTGGCTACATCAAAACAATATAATTTTAATTTTTTGGCTTTATTATGGCCATAGATTTTTTATTTTGGTAGCTTGATCATGCCCATAGCATTTTGATTTGTACGGTTCTATCAAACTATACATGTTACCATAGTGACTCTATGACAATCATAATATTTTAGTTTTAGTATATTTATCACAATTATATCCTTTTTCTCATTGGACAAATTATTTCCTTTATATTTTAATTTTCTTGTTGTCACAATCATAAAAATTTACTTATGGTGGCTTCATTAAATATATAATATTTTTATTCACATAGGTCATTTATAGCCAAAGTTGTGCTTTGATGGCACCTTCATTTCCAAATCAATATATAGATTGTTGCTTCATAGACATAAATTCTTTCATGTTCAATCTATTGTAGCATATTTTGACATCATTTATAGCATTCAGGATCCTCAAGGGATTTGTTATTCTCCATCTTAGCTAAGAATATTAAAAAACATATAGATTTTTGCTTCATAGACATATAAATTATTTCATGTTCAATCTATTGTAGCATCTTTTGACATCATTTATAGCATTCATGATCCTTAAGGAATTTGTTATTCTCCATCTTAGCTAAGAATACAAAAAAATAGTTAGAAATTTTAGGTGTGTAAAAAATTTCGTCTAAATTATTCTTAATGAACACTAATTTATTATCTATTATGTTCACTAGAGAATTGAAGATAATGCTTGAGTGAAGGATAAATGAATAACACAAGTACACAAAATTTATGATCTTTTTATGTAACCTTTTTTCAAGTATATTAAAATTAATATTTATATAATTTAGCATACATCGTTCACTTTATAACATAAGCTAACTAAATTGTTTGCAAAATTTTGATTCAATTTCATCCATGTTTTGCACTCATTTTAGTGTCCATCTCATAGGCACAATTAATCATCATTTCAAGCATTTATAATCCTAAAAACTCTCACAAATGTGTCAAACTACCAAGCATAGATCCCTTCTACAATCAAAGCTCAATTCCCTTATTCTTATTAGTATCTATTCAGATACTACCATGCCTATGCTATTTTCCCTTTCTAGTTTTAATATATGTATTTCACTAATGGTCAACAAAACCCTAATATTTTATTTACAACTAACTTCTCATTTATCCAAACTTTCCTATTAATCAACCTTCCCACATTTGGAAAACCTTATTATACTCTTTCACACTCTTCTAGATTGCTTTTCTTTGTTTGCATATTCTCATGCTTTCTTGATTCCTTCATGCACTATCTTAGTCTACCAAATTATTTTTTTCACTTGCAAGTGATTCAATTGAAGGGATTACATTATATATTTTTGTTGATACTCTACTAAAAATTCCTCTAGAACATCGTTGAGCTTCTTTACATTACCATTGTTCTTGCATATAGATGCACTACACACACTTTCCTAAATTTACAACCTTCGAGTGTGTCTCTAACATCATGGATACATCAATCATATATACCTACATTCTATATTTTCCACTCTTAAAATTATCAATCTACTTGGGGTAAAGAATGCCAAATAGAGGTTTAACTTTCATAATATTCACCCCCACAATCATGTTTTCTTTACCCTTTGAATTTTACATGTTGTTTGACACTCTTAGTAGATCCTTTAGCTACACAAGCACCATAGAGGAACAATTATTTTGGCAAGCAACTTCAAGGAATTTTAGAGTATGATAGTCAAGGGACACTGCTACTCGATGAGGATCAACTATATGATGTTAGAAACAAGCATGCCATGTAGTAACTAGCATGTGTAGAGGATCACCATTGTGTACCTAGTTAGGAGCATGTTCCAAATATCACAATTATTTGATCCATTTTTTGAAACTTCCACATATGTATGGAATCTTCTCAAATTTAATTTTCAATATTTTCCAACCTTCTACAAGAATTGTTATCAATATCCAACATCCTTCAAATATCTAATTCAATATTGAATTTGATACTTCATTTTACATAACATACATCTAAATTTGAAAATTAAATTTCTCTCACATACACACAAATTCGATTATCACTATTTTCTTGATGCACAAGAAAACATCTTCATACCAAACATGATATATGATGGCAATACATGTACAAGTGTCAACCATTCGCAACAAGGATTTTGGTGCCAAACATGATATTCCATAATAATACATATAGAAGTGCAACCAATTTGAAAAAGAATCTTATACCAAGATGATATCCTATGGTAATACATGTAAAAGTGTAACTAATTTGGGGCAAGGATCGCAAGTTTTTAACGTGGCTCCCATATGATTTGCTTGTAGAAGGGAAATCAACTTAAGGAAAATATTTAATCATCGGATACCATTGAAGTCACGAGATGACTGACTTTGGGGGCAGAAATACCCATTCAAGGATTCATTCATTTCTTTCTTGGAGAAATAGGTGACGTGGATTAATGAAAGCGTAAACCGTTGGGATTAACCAACAATCACGTAAGGGCGTCAATTCCGGATTGAATTTCTTTTCCTGATTGTAACATGTTCACTAACCGTACGCACAAACAAACACTTATGCTTTCATTTTCTTTTAACATTTAAATAATAATAATTTGTTCTATTCAATAATTCTAAGGATGGAATACAGAGAAATGCATTTTTATGTGCATGGTCCATATATTCTTTGTGTGGATAAAATATGCTATGAATGTCAATTTGAGTTAGGCCGCTTTATCGTGATGTGATTATGAGCCAATCATTAATTGAAACCTAGAACACGTCGCTTGTATTATAGCAAATAACCGGTGCTACTGCATGGCTTTCACACTTGATGATCCCTTAAATTATTTACATCCTTTGTTGTGACGTTTAATTACGTCTTATAAGGATGTTGTAGATACAGGGGCGATCTGTAACAGGTATAAAAACTGCATCTAATACAAACATAAATAGTTTAAATGTAAAGGAAATTAATTCTCGAGTCATGCATTTGCAATTTTGCATACGGAAGGATAGCAATTAACGTGACAATGAAGAAACCAACTTAAGCAGGTGACAAAAATTCATTTTCATCGATAGAGGAAATGTGGACCATACATAAATTTGGTGAATGATGTTAATCGTAAAAGCCTGCAAATGTCCCATTCACGCTCACTGTTGGCCCGTGATTAGCATCTCTGCCACGCTTTATATTGAACGAAGCTTTGAGAACATATTTTTCATATAGCATTGTGTTTTGGAGAAGCCAGCCGTGAGAACATTTATTCCATATAGAATTGTGTTTTCGAGAGGGTAGATCTCCAAGAACAAAATCAAAATGTCTCGTACAAAAGAATATCTTATCTTTGTTGTTATACTTATGTTTACCTTGAGAGATAAGTGCTCAGGAGCAAGGAATTTGAAGAACAAATCATTAATTTCATTATCAACATCAGATGGTACAACATCATCTGATGGAGATTCGAACGTGGTGGACGTTACAACATTCGGTGCCAAGGGCGATGGAGTGGCCGATGATACGAAGGTCGTCGTTTTATCGATTCGTTTACTTAGCTGTTCTTTTGAATACTATATGCTGAGCTTTGTTACTGAACTAGATTTTGTTTTTTCCCTATAATGTGCGTGGAACAGGCATTTCAGGCAGCGTGGAAAGCAGCTTGTGCCAAGAGTTCGGCTACGCTACAAATTCCGGCTGATTACAGCTTTCTAGTTGGGCCCCTAACCTTTTCGGGACCCTGCAATTCAAACATCCTCTTTAAGGTATGACATTTGCTTAGCGACATACGAGACTATACAGATTATAGAATTCAAAAGCACAAGCTGAAATATATCTGAGTCTTTTGAACTTTGGCAGGTTGATGGAAATGTTATCGCTCCTGCTAATCCACGGGCGTGGGGATCTAAACCGTTGAACTGGATAAATTTTTCAAAACTCAATGGTATTACTATTACGGGCAACGGCACTTTTGACGGACAAGGTGCAGCTTGGTGGAAGATCTCCGAACTAGAAGACACGGTAAATCTTAATTGTCAACTAAAACTCATTCATGGAGCTTTCCATTTGAGCTCCGAGTCACCACGAAATGTTTTTCTTATTTATATAACGTTGGCATTTTATGTGCATCAGGATAGCAGCGAAAATGGAAGTAAACTACCAAGCGTCAGGCCGACGGTGAGCCATTAGTTTTCTTTGGAATTTTTAATTTCTTTTCAAGACTAGAGAAAGCTAAAGATAAACCCAGTTTCCTTAATTAGCACTTTGATGTAACGCATGAACAGATCATGCAGTCTAGAGTCTATACTATGTATGCTGGTCTTCCTATCTCTGTTCGTACACTGAGTAGGTTGTATTGTTTTTTTCTTTTTCCATGGAAACGACGTTCATATATAACTACTGAATCTGAACAGGCATTGCGCTTTTACGGAAGCTATGACGTCAGCGTCAAAGGCATCACAATACAAAACAGCCCGCAATTTCACCTCAAGTTTGACGGTTGCACATTTGTTACAGTAGTTAATGTGACCATCTCCTCTCCTGAAAACAGCCCAAACACAGATGGAATTCATGTACAAAATTCTGAGGAGGTTGAAATACACCATTCCTCAATCGCATGCGGTATATCGGATTTAGTTCCTAATGCGTCCTTCTCTATTTTATCAGTTACTATATTAGTAATTTATTATAACCAGTTTTGGTGCATGAAATAAACAGGAGACGACTGCATATCGATACAAACAGGAAGCTCAGGGATCCGCGTGCACGATATCGACTGCGGCCCCGGTCACGGTATCAGGTACTCTCATTATTCTCACTACACTCTTTCATTTGTTGATGGTAGTGGCTGAACACAATTGTTTTCTGTCATTGGCTTTAGTATTGGAGGACTGGGGAAGGAAGGAACAAAAGCCTGTGTTTCCAATGTCAGTGTCTATGACAGCAACATTCATGATGCATTGAACGGCGTTCGAATAAAAACATGGCAGGTTTGTTAAGAACTCGATCTTTCCATTGAATATATGTCTTGCTAAAGGTACAATAAAATGCTTGAAATCGAATAACCTGAGGCTCATCTTATTCTTGTTAATGTCTGTAGGGAGGAACTGGACAGGTGAAAAGTGTATCGTTCTCCAATATACAGGTTTCCAATGTAAGAATGCCCATTGATATTGATCAATATTACTGTGACAAAATGGCCTGCAAAAACCAAACATCTGGAGTATACATATCAGACGTCACTTATCAGAAAATCATAGGAACTTACGTGAAAACGCCAGTCTATTTGGCTTGCAGCGACGATGTGCCATGCACTGATCTAAAGTTCGTAAACATTCAACTTCAGCCCGTGGCTACACATGAAAAGGATCCCTTCTGCTGGAATAGCTTTGGAAACCAACAGTCCGCTGTTGAGTGCCTGCAACCTGGAAGACCCCCTAACGACCCTGCTGAAACTCTATCACCGGAAGATCGATGCTAATACCTGCTCTTGAAAAAGCACATTTGTAATTTCATATTTACTCTACTTCAGCGAATGGTTAGGCCAAATTCGGAAAGTTCATTAGCCAACTCAAATATCACATTCCATGTAATTAAGCTACACTAATCTCGGGAAAATTTCTTTGTTGCCATGGAATGTAAGATGTAATGTCCGAGCAAACTCTGTTTATGAGGGAGTTCCCTCTCCTTCAACCGAAGCTGGATGACACGAGTTAATGTTTCTTCTGCTTTTTTTCTTTAACTATCCTCCATATTTGTTAGTTTTTAACTTTATCCTTCACGTTCATCCCTTCCTGGGCACTCTCTTCTGGTTTTTAACCCTGACATTTACAACCTTTCCCTACCAACTTGGAGAGAAAGTGATGGTCGACTGAAGTATATTGACAAAACCACTGGCGGGTTACCACAAAGCAATCACGTGTTCCTCTTCTCTCGGCACCAGAAAACTTTGCTTATTGTTTATGATATAATTTTTATAATGTTTTGGCCACAAACCTTTGGTTATTGTTTATGATATAATTTTTATAATGTTTTGGCTTTTACAAATAATCGTATTGATATTCTGCTTATGTTGCTGTTTATTCCCATTAGTTATAGTTAATTTTGATAATAAAAAAAAATGTTTATATATATATAGAGAGAGAGATTAATTGTGAATTTTGTGTATTTATGTTATTTTTATTTAATTTTGTGTTTATTTTAAAAGAAATTTTAAAAATGTATTCCACCTCATATTACCTATATTCCAGCACATATGTCAGTACACTCAGCTACACTATGGATTTATGACACATATCTATACACTTATTCCAATATACCTATTAACCACCTAGATCTGAGTGCTTGCAATTGTAGATTTAGTTCTTTCCTTTTAAAAAAATAACTAAAATTTGATGGTTTCTTGCTTCCTTCAATAGCTATTTTTTGTTGATCAGTTACACATTTTTTCCATTTGATGTTATGTGGTTTTATTTAAAGAAACTCATTTGCACTTGTTCCATATCCTCACATATTCAATAGTGAACACTCATTTGAGAAGAAAATTAGGAGTAACTAATAGTTGAACACTTCGATTTGGTGTGATATAAGGAGAGTCAAATTTGAACACATTATTCTAGGTTGTTTTCTTGCTATCTTGGAGATTTTATACACCTTTTAAAGATTGATCTAGGTGAACATGTGAAGTTACAAGTTAAAAACCCTTTCATGCCATATTCCGAAATATCACATGTCATCAAATATTCATAAAGAAAATGTTAGAGTTAATAATATATCTATTCACTATACTTGAGTATAGTTAGGTTGATGGCGTTAGACAACATCTTGTCTAATTGAATGTGCTACGTTTTAAATCTCTAAATGTAACAAAGTTATTTGGTAAACCTCATGTGCTACCATTTTGAGGTTGGAAGACATTCCATCTCACCTCAAAGGATACTCAACACTTGACATCAAGGTTAATGACTTGATCAAATTTGTTTTTTGTTTGCACATTCCTAGTGATCCTAAGGTTGACACCTATAAGAATTTCTTCTACTCATTTGTGACACATTATGGGGCACTTGTCAATCCACCTCGTAGGTGGATTGCATCATCCTTGCCTATATATGCAAGGTTTTGAACTCAATGTAATCTGGGTCATCTAAATACAATATTGTACGTGAATTGTTCATTTGTGCTTATTCTTTATCTTCTAGATTCTCCTAATTCTTATATAGTATTAGAGATTTAGGTGGAGATATTTGCAAACCATTGTTGAACAAATTGTATCTATGAAAATGACTCCCACTACACTCTTGACTCATTTTGTAATAGTTGCAATTGTTATGAGACATTTATTGTAACATTGGTAGTATATGTTACTTGAAATTTTTTGAAGAGCTGAGGTCATTTTATTTTTCAAAGTTTACGGGTTTTTTTCCTTTTTGCACTAGGCTCTGAAATGGGGAGGGTCATTTTTTTTTTGCAATCAATTTGCAAAGAGGATATTCGCCATAGTTAAAAATTTGTAAAAGAGGAGTCTTCTATTCTCTTTTTCAATGATTTTGGTGAAGGGAAAGTGTTTATAGGGGGAATTTTTTTTTTTTTCCTTAGATAAAAATTTATAAAAGAGGAGTCAATTTTTTTCTTTTGCAATGAATTTGGAAAATATGGTAATCAAGGGGGTTTAATTTTCCATTTTTGTCTATTATTAAGGCTCACAAGAGATAAATTAATCTATGTCTTCTTGTTCAACCTCATGACAATAAACTTGTACAACTCAAATAGAAAATAAGCTTGTAAATGCACTCATATCAAGTGCCAAAAAGTTGAATGTGTGGAGGGAATTTGGGAAATTATCGTACTTACACTGAATTATAAAGTGTAATGGGGGCTTGTAACATTACAACAATAGATTATCAAGATTCTCACCTCATGTGAGTGTGCCTTGGAGCACACCCTTTCTTGATCTCTTGGCATAAGAACATTGCATGAAATGTTTCAAAGTTGAAACATCTGACAAAACTTGTTTGATAGATCATAGATCATAGTTGAAATCTAGTAATTCGATCCCTATACAGCTAAGCATGTTGACTGGGTCAAGTAAAACATAGACATAATTTATCCTCCTAGCTATAGATGTGAGTGCAAGCAAGAAGATGGATTGAACCAATTAAGGTGTATGTTCAGGATCAAAACCCCTCGATGGAGGAGGCAATAAGAGTTGTTATTGGGCAAAGGAGGTTTGAGGTCGAGCACATTCATGACCAAAACCTCATCAAACTATTCCCATGAGACATTTTTAAAGCCTTTGAAAGGAAAAAGATTAGGAAACCAATGGAAAACTACCTACGAATAGAAGATCTGGTTAAAGATGCTACCAAAGCCATCTCTGACTTCAACAAGTTTTCAATGATGGACTAGCCTTTTATGCAGTGGAATATGTAAGACTAAAAAAAGAACAAGAAAATGGCAGAAGCCATGGAGCTCTTTTGTTGTTGTCTATTCAAAAAGTATTTGCCACCCTTCCTAGATTTTATAATTGTTAGGAAAGGGCACTTGCCTCTACAAAATTAGACAGGATGTTTGAGCATGAAATGAAACTCATTACAATCTATCCCCAAATAGTAACTTACCAATTATCAATGTACTTGTTTTTCTTGTAAGTAATGAAATGAGAACTACCTCTATGTACACACACATATTAAAAATAATTATAATAATTATATATTAACAATTAATAATTAAAATTATATATTTAATATACATTATTAATATATTTATATAATGATGTATACTATCTTTAACATTCAGATTAATAATAGTTATTAATTATTAATTATTATTATCATTATTATATAGTAGTAAACATAATATCATCAATATTGAACATATTACACGAGTAGATATGTTTATATATTTAATAATTATTGCTAATATATAATATATTATTTAAGTTATATTCAATAGGTCATATAGTATACTTAATGATTATTTAATATTATTTAAATAATAATATACTACTATTAATATTTATATATTATATATTAAATATAATTTAAATAATATTAATTATTAATATATTTATATGAGGATTTATAATATATTTAATATACATAATCATTAATAACTATTTTTTATTATTATATAAATATTATCATTATTATATAATATGAAATATATTATATGATGAAATGTGTTATATATTTAATAATTATCATTGACATATGATTTATCATCTAAAGTAAACTACTATTTTTTAACCATTACATAATAGTTTAGATAATAATATATTATTTATAATTTAAATAATATATTATATATTAATGATAATTATTAAATAATATATTATATGATTAAATATATTAAATATTGATGTATAATTATTAATAGTATTTAATAATTAATAAATATAATATATTCTATATCATTAATAATTAATATTATATAAATTATATTTATTTAATATCAATGATAGGATATCATTAATTAAATAATATTGAATATATTATATAAAATTAAATATAATTTAAATAATATTAACTATTATTTAATAATCTTTGTAAAATAATTCAAATATATTAAATAAATAATTACGGAATAAATTTAAATATTCACTCAAAATAATATTTTAAATATAATAGTTGATAAGACATAGGGATTTTTTTTTTAAAAAGACGACCCACATGAGACAACACACAACAGTTTAAGCCAAGTTGTGACCAACATCTCTCCCAAGCTTTATATAAAGCAAGCTTTGAGAATATTTTTCAATATACGCACTAGTACATAAACTGAGTTTTTAAGACATTTATTTAAGACAATATATTAGTTTTGTCTTAAATATATTTTTAATTCTTTAATTGTCTTAAATTAAGACAATAAAAAAATTATATTTTCTAGAATAATTATTTTATTTCCCTTTTTTTTCATTTTCCCTTCCTTAATATTCAGCATGCATTTTCCTTTGTATTAAGCTTTTCCTTTGACTAACTTGCACACAACAAAACAATGCGAGAGGAATCAAAAAATAGAGGCACTAGGAATAGAGAAGAATAAAGGTGCAGGAATAGAGGTATGATGGGCACAGAGAACAAAACGGGGTTTTCCAATAATGACAAGGGCGTTTTCATTAGAAAGGTCAAGGGGCCTTTCAGGAAATCGAAAAGGTGTGAAGGTTAGGAGTCTAGGACCTTGGGAAAGCGACAAAAATAAAGCTTTTACAAAGGGCCTTTCAACAATAGACCAAGTTTGCCCGTATTAACACAACATGCTTTGTCTGGCACTTTTGCAATGAATTTTTTGGCTTGACTAGGCCCTAACACATTAAATCCATGGCCATAATAAATGAATGGAGGATTTGTGGGTTTGTTGCATGTTCTATTGTGCTTCATGCATAGATTTGGGCATTTTGTGGATTTGTTGCTTGTGATAATGGGAGAATGGGGACTTTTCCTTTTTTGTTGCTGTATTGCAATCATTCATTCAAAGTTTAAACCATATCATCGTTATCTGTGTAGGTTGAAAGCCATATTTGGTATTCTAGATTGTTCATAGAATCTCTGTAAATTTTCAAAGTTTTTCAATATTATATTGGAGTTGTCACTGCAACACTCAATCTTGTTGATTTCAAGTCGCAATCATCAATAGGATACCAAAACTAAAAACATATAACCAAGTTTTCTGTGGGAACTATAAACACTAGCTAGATGAGAAATAGTAATGTATATTAATAGATAGTCTCATAGAATAATATGAATCAAAAAGGCCCCTGCTACACTATAAAATGACTTCTCAATAAAATGACTAATCAGTAAATCACATCTACCTCCAACAGTGAAGCACATGACATACCA
Organism: Sequoia sempervirens; assembly: GCA_007258455.2. Lineage (NCBI taxonomy): Eukaryota > Viridiplantae > Streptophyta > Pinopsida > Cupressales > Cupressaceae > Sequoia > Sequoia sempervirens. Next base: position 754,789,908 of record VDFB02193867.1, on the reverse strand, counting down.
AGTGTACGACATAGTAAAACAAGCACCCAGTATTGCAAGATCTGTTGTCAGTGAAGTGCAAAGTAATGGTATAATTGGAACATCAAGTCAAAAAATGAAGGTTTTTAGTAGAAGGTATGAACCTTCTGTTAAATATCTATATGCCAAATATGAACCGGTTGTGAAGAATGGACTCTCTTTGTATGTGGCAAGCTCCTGAAGCTTTTGTTGTTCCCCTAGCTTGTTCACATCTTTATACCAACAACTACGTATTGTTTTGACAAATATAATCACATTGTTCTTTGTTTGGCTGATAAAAATTACCAAATAGCAACTTTTTTACCACTAGTGCCAGTTGAGAAATTCAAGAAAGCATTGGAGATGAGTTTGGAAGTAAAAAAGGAAAGGAATATTGATACATCTATTAGCAGTTAACATGAAATCATCCGTGGCATTCTACTATTATCATGTTTCTTGTGTAGTAAAAAGAATATCCCCTTGTTGGTGCTTAGGTAGTGGTTATCCCCATCTTAGTCTAGTTCTAAGCACTTTGTTTTCTTTTCAACGTTGGATTCTTCTTCAAATGGTTTGAAAAATTATGTATATATCGAATCTTGTGCAACTGGTATAAATGTATTCAAAACTAAATTTGGCTACTACTTTGTTCCTTAATAATTACCAAGCATGAAACATGTGTGAAAACCACCATAAATTTTGTATAAAAAAATCTTGATAGTAAGAGAGAATTCATATAGTTATTAATTTATTTTATTTTTGTGCGAATTGATTGGTATGTTATGTATTTCGCTATAATAAGAATGAAGAAAGAGTCTACATCGAGTTGTGATTGACTGATGAGCTTCTCGATAAAGTGACTAACAAAAACTATCAATAGTTTTAGAGATTTCTTTAGTAAAATAAGCAAAATGTTTCAGTTTATACTTTATAGTGTTTTGATATGTAGCTCATAAAAGAGGTGCCTTAACTACTACAAATTATAGGTAAATAACATTGAAGGTAGTTGGTTCATATATTTTCTCATTAAGCAACTTAGCATTGGACTCATTGGGCACACTAGGAAGAAGTCAGTGGAGTCCAATGAACCAATATCCTATGACAAGGAATATACTTAAATTGATACAACAGATTCTCATGCAACACTACCAGAACAACATCCATATCACTCACCAAGATTAACTGATCAAAAATTCTATATACTAATATAAAAACCTGTACGAGAAAGTGTAACAGATTGGCATCTATTTAACAAATGCCTTAGAAAAACTTCAAATGATAAGGTGAAGAAGCTCTATAGTGTTTTGATTTTCAAATGCTGGAGACATACATAATTGCAAATTAGTATTTCACAGTCAATAATTGACTAACAGTATGATGCATGTAGCTATTTTATAATAAGGTCTTCAACATTGCAATCTACAGATAGCAGATCCTCACCACAATACAATGGAAATAGATAACGACATACAAATCATGAGAAAAATATTTTCAAATCAGATTTGTATTAAATTGAATATTCCTTCTTTAATGGAGTTAATCAGATTTGTATTATCCTATATTTATATTAAAATGGAGTTAATAAGATTTATATTTATAGTTCATTTGTTTGGTTACTCTATATGAATGTGACAGAAAAAAATATACCCAGTAAAGAAGCCAATAATGAGAATGCCATCTCATAACATCTTATGCTCATTGATGGCTTCCACCTATTTATAAGAAACAAAGACAAAAGAAACTATTAACATTTAAAAAGGATTTACTCTTTTACAAAACTATAATTTTTATTGCCATTCCACAAAAATAGAACATGTTAGAAGAGTTACATAATTAAATTGTAAGTGTTCAAAAAACTCCAAAATTTGTACTGGAAAGTTAAGAGCTTATGCATTTCTAGTATGTATACATTTTCCAATGCCTTCCACTCTTTAGAAAGCCATTCCAAGACTGAGGAGAGCAATTGTTGTTGTAGATACTAGACTATAACTAGATGAAAAGCTAGTTCCTGTAGTTCAGTCTCCATTACTCTATTGAGAAGGAGATGGTGAAACAACATGAATAATTGGTGATAAAACTACAATTATTAGTTTTTTCCCATGTGCACAGTGACTAGGAGCTCTAGTGATGAAGAAGAAAGGACTAGGATGATGAATTTTAATGACTATGTTACCATCACTGTATGATGCAGTGGGATTAGAAGTATTACAGGAGTAGTAGGATTCATTTTTCACCACTAGCATTGAATCCTCATTTGGGTTGTACTTGAAATCTAAAAAATAGGTACAAAATATATTAAAAGTACATAATATAACTATACTACATTTTTTAAGCTTTTACAATCTTAATAAGTAGCTATTATAGCTTAAAAGTTGAAGATCACTAAGAAAAATCTAAAATAGTTCAATAAAACACAAAGAATATGTACAAAAGACAAAACTATTAAGAACAATTAGGCAAAAAACTACAACCATTACTAATACCCACTCAAAATTGAAACCCATTTTAAATAATCTAAATCATCAATACTTCTACATAATAATAATATAGTTACAGCTGTCACAAGACATATTGACCACTGTCTACACTCTTGGTGGTTTGTGATGTTTATCTTCACTACTTTTACTGTCTTTGTGACTAAGCAGGTTCTATCTTTCATAGAACCCTATTTTTCTGACATGTCTTTTATACAATCTTAATGAATAACTATTATAGCTTAAAAGTTGAAAGTCACTAAGAAAATGTAAAACTAATTAGTAAAACACAAAGAATATGTACAAAAGACAAAACTATTAAGAAAAATTAAGAAAAAAAATGTAACCATTACTAATAGCCACTAAAATTTGAAACCCATTTTAAATGATCTAAATCATCAATACTTCTGCAAAATAATAATATATTTACAGCTATAACAAGACATATTGACCAATGTCTCAACCTCTTGGTAGTTTCTACTGTTTATTTTCACTACTTGTACTATCTTTGTGATCATGCAGGTTCCATCTTTCATAGAACCCTATTTTTCTAAGCTTCAACCATTTAGTAATGGGTGGAAGCCCCTGCAATCTCTCTTTTCTTTGTCAAAAACAAGATATATTGACAATTGATGTTTGGTAGGCATGTTTCAAAAACAAAACATACAAAGAACCTTTTCTTGTGAGTATATGACCAAATAGGGGAAAAAATGATTTTTTGTTATTTTATAGTCACTTAAAAACTTGAAGTTGTCAGCTACTTCAGGACTTAAAAAAGAAAGCAACACAGTAAACAAATACTCTTAATAAATGAATGGAGGGTTTGTGGGTTTCTTGTGTGTTCTGTTGTGCTGGGTGCATAGATTTTGGAATTTTGTGGGTTGGTTGCTTGTGATAATGGGAGAATGGGGAGTTTTGGAATTTTGTGGGTTGGTTGCTTGTGATAATGGGAGAATGGGGAGTTTTCCCTTTTTTTTGTTGTATTGCAATCATTCATTCAAACTTTAAACCATATCATAGTTATTTGTACAGGTTCAAAGCCCGGTTTGGTATTCTAAATTGTTCATAGAATCTCTATAAATTTTCAAAGTTTTTCAATATTATTTTTGACAAATGGCTTACAAGATTCTTAGGTCAATAAGGATTGTTGCTCTTTGAAATACTTTGTTACTGATATTCATGTAAACTTGTTATCTCACTATATTTCCCAGTTGGCTAAAATCTTGAGCATCTAATTAGGATACTAATGCAGTGGGTTTAAAGGTTCCATCCCTTAGAGCAGTAGAAAACTATCCTAACTTCCTCATGGCTATTGTAAACATGCACATACTTTAAGATTCATCCACTTTTGAATAAAGAATGGTTACAACTTACAAATGATAGGAGCTACTGTAACATGAAAATCTATCTTT